>CAVNZK010000119.1:0-600000 GCA_963693345.1 Pieris melete
TTTTTTTTAACGTTTCCAGATTATTCCCTGACTATGTAGTCGTCGGAGGTGTTAAAAAGCTTACATAAATGTATTGGTAAGCCGAATGTTTACTTTCTATTACTACCTATATTACTACTCTACTACTACCTATTTCTCTTGACAACCTCCTGCATGACCCTCACAGCAAATCCCAAAAAGATGCCCCTCAACCTAACATTGAGCATTATTCTCTTTAAACTCGTCTCCGTTACCCTCATGCCCATAGCTTGCTCAGCGTTATACCTGTCGTATCCATACATGGGACAGTCGGTCAGAACATGCAACACTGTCTCTTCAGCTGCATCGCCACAAGGACAGACAGCACTTTGACTAAATCTGAACCTGTAAAGATACGACAAGAAGCCACCGTGACCTGTCAACATCTGAGTAATCAATCCCCAATTAAAACCTTGGCTTTTAAGTAAAACTTTTTTAATAGATAAATACGAATTACACACCTTTAATGCGAACAGTAATT
The DNA here is from genome assembly GCA_963693345.1 of Pieris melete. NCBI lineage: Eukaryota > Metazoa > Arthropoda > Insecta > Lepidoptera > Pieridae > Pieris > Pieris melete. The sequence goes on from CAVNZK010000119.1 coordinate 500, forward strand.
GTAACACTCAACACAACACAGTAATATATTGACCTGGTCTATGTATGTAGGTGGCGTAGAAGAGCAGTGTCTTACAGAACAATGCCTTTTTATATAATAAATAACTTTTTATGTAAGATTTTCTATTGAAGTAGCATTAAGTTACTCTAAAAATAGACGATAAGTAAATAAATAAATGTAAGTTAGTGAAAAACTTAATCGGTTACCGGATATTAAATTTAAGTATACAAACATCCTTATAATTGGGGTACTTTGCAAAGAACTGGGTAAAAAGAAGCGAAATCCCTCGTCAAAACTTTTTGCAGCCTGTCAAATATGTTAAGGACATCCGGAGACACGTTATTGTTATGGAAAATATGGAAATTAATATGCTAGCTTTGGTAAAGTTTTGTTAAAATGTAGCGATATTGGTAATAAAAGTTCAAAGATAAGCCGTAATCTAGGTAAACGTTAGGAATAACCTTCTTAAAAAAGTAAGTCAGTCTATACCGTATTAACTGAAGGCCATATCTGTCTCTATTCATCACAGTGTTTACTCAATTAGATGGAGGGAGACAAATAAAGACTTTAGCTGTTAGAATAGTGTCAATAAAAAAAAAACAAGTCTTGCAATTCAGTTCCTACTTAAAGGACCTTCTTCTGTCGTCTGTTAATTACGCAATTAGCTAACCACCTCACATCAAAGAGACCATTTCAATATTACAAATCTTTTATGCCTTTCATAACTAGATTTAATTGGCAATCAAACAATCTATTTAATATTGTTACGAAGACAAGTTGACTGCAATGTTTCTAGATATTTCCTCTAGTTAGAGAACTTTTCACATAACATATTAGAAAATTGTAATTTGCATAATGTTTTCAGGAGGCTGAAACATTTTTTCAGACAGTTTCAGAACATGTGTAGTCGAGTGGTATAGTTTTCAGGAAACCCGTTTTCAGGACTTGTTATAACCCTTTGATGAAGGATTATTCTAGACCGAATTGTTAAGGTGTGGGACGGAATGATACGCGAGCTAGAGGTAAGATCGGGACCGTCTGGAACACTCTAGAACGCCGTACGACAAGGACGGAGAAATTTGCGAAAGAGATAAAGAGTACGTACGTTCCAGAATTGTGCAATCGCTACTCAGTAGCAATCCTGCCTAGGTAGTTCTCAAATATCGTGCATAATTATTCCCAGGGATATAAGCGAACCGAAACGCGACCAATTAATTCGGTTTCTGAAATGAATGAAATTAAAATAAACCCTTGAAGAGATCTACGGCGTTTTCTATTTGATCCCCTATACCGAATATATCAATGGTTTGATTTTACTCTTCTCACGTGACTAAATAAATTCGATTGGGGATAGCGGGTGACATTGTAATATACTTTTGTCAAGCCCCAGTATCACGTTAACACGTCGTGACACAACTGGATGGAACGAGATTGTTGAATAAAGTCGCTTGATTGATGTGTTAAAACCATGGTCATTGATTTCACCGTGATTTATTAATACGATGACACAGCTTGATTGACGAGTTTTAACATTTTGATTTTCAACTTATAATGTTTTAACAACTTAAAATAATAATAATTTATTGCAATAATATGGTACAAAAATGTGTATGGCACAATCATAAGTTCGCATACTGTGCCACACACAATGGCGCGCAAATTTGTATTTAAAGGAATTTTACATTTTGCATTATTAGCCATATGAATTGGTCAGTTCTTATATTATTTGTATCGTACATATAATATCCTACGTTATTAAATTTATATCAACTAAAGTGTCTCACGCAAATTGTTGGTGCCAACCCCCACGACACCTCAGAGACTCGGGCCTGCACAGGATTATACGTTTATGTGTTCGTTTGAGAACACCCGTGCAGTAACCAAAGTAACCTCGGCGCGGCTTTGAATACCGGTGGGGTTTGACTTCGTACGTACTACTATTGTAGCCAATCCCGACGACGCCTCAGAGACCAAAGTAACCTCGGCGCGGCTTTGAATACCGGTGGGGTTTGACTTCGTACGTACTACTATTGTAGCCAATCCCGACGACGCCTCAGAGACCAAAGTAACCTAGGCGCGGCTTTGAATACCGGTGGGGTTTGACTACGTACGTTTTGTCGAGACGGTTTGACGTATCGCTGGCACCACCTCAACCCACGCACCCCTGCTAGTGCGTAATTGTAGGATGTTGTCTTGAAATGAAACTGCGCCTTGTTCTTGTTTCTTGCTTCGCCGATTATTCGTAGGTCCCAGTTCGTTGTCGGAGGAAAAAGAGGATTTTGCGTAGATCTCGCCGAGCTTAAGTACTCCAACAGTATACCGCGACGAGAGCTGCGCTTACAGACTCTGCGCGCGTATACCGCAACGAGAGCTACGCGACCCTTTTATTCGGCGAAGCATTTTATAATTTATTTAACTATATTTTCTTTACATATTTTACCTAACTTATTTATACTTAATTTCTACTTATGAGCTATCAACAATATTCTTATTTTACTTGTAGCTCATAGTTAATTACTACTTACGAGCTGCAAACAATATTCATATTTAACCTATAGCTCATACTTAGTACTATTTAAATCTATGAGTCGCCAACATTCTCCCCCTCGTGCGTAGCACCGTCATTCCTGCACGGCGACTTCGCAGGCACCAAGATCACGATCCTCGACGATGGTCTTCGTAACACTCCACCTTTGGTTGCGACGTCCACGATCCTGGTTCTTCCGTCGGGCCCGGGGTACGTGGTTTCGATGATTCCCCTCGGCCAAGTGCATCGTGGTAGCGTGCGATCCACGATAAGAACCACGTCGCCTGGCTGCAGGTGCTCGCCTTCCCGTCGTTTTCCTGGGCAGTAGCGTGGGCAAGTACTCCCGTAGCCATCTCCTCCAAAAGTGATCAGAGAGTCGTTGGACGGTCTTCCAATCTTCTCTGCCCACCAGTTTTGCGTCAGGAAAATGTCTTATGCGCGCAGCTCCACCGGATCGTCCCGTGAGAAAGTGATTAGGGGTAAAGATACTGGTTAGCGCCTCCTCTTCCAAATTGTCAGCTAGGTTGGTTATTGGTCTGGAGTTGACCACGTGTTCTGCTTCCAACAAGGCTGCCTGCAGTTCAAGCCTTGGCATAGAGATATATATTTCGGCTGCATACGACGTCTCCCTCGCGTCAGTAAAAGTATGCAGCTCCCCCTCAGTGCAGAATGTTGTCATACATCGCGGCAGCTGGATGTCTTGTTTACTACCGATTTGTTCTAGGTAGCTCTTCCGCGCTTCGGTGTCGTCTTCAACGATCTCTATTGTGTTCGACGCCCATCCTCGTAACTCGAAGTGTGCCTTCGTATGGATCAAGTCGACTTGCTGTATTACTCGTTGGTAATCGTCGCTGTGGCTATGGAAGCTATGCAAATGATCATGCATATAGTGCTTCCGCTCTATTGCTTGCGCCGCTTCTTCATATTTATGTAAGAAGGCCTTTGCGTTCTTAATTTTTATATACATCGCAGTGCAAGTCGATGACGCAGCTCTAAAAACCACTGATAACATACTGTAATCCTTCACTAGCGCTTCCTTGTCTTTTCGCCAAAGGTATCTGAGACTATTTCTATCTTCTTCACATATTTTCCCCTGCAGAAACATTTGTTTTGTGTCGGCCGCTATTGATACGGGACCTTGACGGTATCGCAGTAGCACTCCAAATATTGACTGCAGTAAGTCCGGGCCGGACAGCATAACGTCTTTGAGGCTGACTCCATTGTCTTTGGCCGCAACGACAATTCTTAGCTTCTCATTCAGAGGGTGAACCACTGGGAAGTTAGGCAGATACCACTTTTCGTTAGATGTGCAGTCGGCTGGTGCTTCTTCAGCGTAGTTACTTTTCAACAGATTGTCTATCTGCGCGCTATATTCATTTTTTAATTTTGCGTCCTTACGCAGCTTTTTTTCTATCCCTTGAAATCTGTTGAAAGCTGCTGCGTAATTGTTTGGAAGTTGTATGTTTTCCTTTTTCCACAACAGTCCGACCTCGTATCTGCCATCTTCCAACTGTCGGCTGGTTCTTTCCAATATGTCTAGTGCTCGCTGTTCTATATCCGTCGAAGGCTTCTTCGGCTGAACCCCCAAAGACTCAATAGTGAAGTGTTCCCTCACCAGCTGATCTATTTTGTCTTCGACGCCGCTGGCGTGTGCACATGTGTTCACATAATTGATCGGAGACACGCCGCTGCTGTCGGAGCCGTGGAGAACCCATCCTAACTTTGTTCGTGACGCCACCGGCTGCCCTGGCTTTCCACGTCGTATTTGTAACGAGACAATGTACTCCCAATTGTCTTGGCCAATGAGCAGCTTCGGCGCCTCAGCTTCGTAGCACACGTCTTGTAATAAACCCCGCAAGTGATGACACTTCTTTAGTCGGCTTTTATCTACGAGTTGCGGGGTTAATTTGAGCTCCTTGATAGTTCTTGCCCTCTTGAGTGTACTCTTCTCGCTTTGCTTGATACCTTTCACTTCGATATCTAAAATCATAGAGTCGTGATTTTTCATTTGCCCTCCGCCGATAGTTTCTATATTCAGGGTTTCGCGAGGACCCTGGATGCCGATGCTCGAAGCCACGTTTTCGTCAAGCAGTGTCACCGTTGAGCCTTCATCTAGCAGCGCCAGTACTTGTTTGCTCCCAGCCGGTCCGTATATCTCCACCTTGAGCATCTTAAGAATAGCTTTCGGTGTGCTTATTGTATTGACCGTCGCTGTCTCGGTCGCTGCCTCTTCGTGACATTGTTCGCTCTCCGACGTCACATGTAGTAGGCTATGGTGCCATCTTCGACACAATTTGCACGGTGGTCTTCGGCATGTTTCTTTGCGGTGCTTACCAGTGAGGCACTTGAAGCAGACCTTAAGCCTTTTAACTGTTTCCCATCTCTCGTTGACTGCCGCCTTCAAGAACCTTTGACAGTCCTTGAGTTTATGGGTGCCTTCACAGTCTGGGCACTTGATTTCTTCTGGTCTACTCCTTTCAGCGATATTATACGTAGCTTGCTTCACTGGCCTTCGTATTGCTGCGCTCGGTCGTACGCTTTTGCTGTCTTCGAGTACCGCGAATGCGCCGCATTTGTCCGCTTCTAAATTGAGGAAGTTGCTTATCGTTTGAATATCACTGAACGATTCCTCTTCCCTCACAGCCGTGAAATCGTACCATCTGAATCTGAGAATTGGAGGCATCTTCTCTATTATAAGTTTCACGATTTCAGGTGAGTAGAGGTATTGCGGTCTCTTCAATCCCTTTATGGCGGCCACGCTGTTATTTATTTGGCTAGCGAAGACGCATATGTCCCTGGGATTTTCCGTCGTCCTGGGAAGCGCCTTTAATTTCTCCAGTTCAGCTAGCACCAGCGCGTCGGGTCTACCAAATCTTCGGCGTAAAGCGTTAATAACTTCTTCTGGCATCGCCTCTGAGTACAACAGGCTCTTAATGCTTTCTCTAGCTGTGCCTTTAATCGCTTTACGTAGCCGCGCCATATTCTGAATACCAGAGAACATCGGAGATGTGTCTTCATATACGACTCGAAACGCCGTCCATTCGGAGCTGTCGCCTTCAAATATCGGCAGCTCTTGAATGTACTTCGGTTGCGGCGCTACATGTGTCGTCATGGCTTCCTTTATTGCGTCAGCTATTGCTCGAATGTCGCTCTTTGTTTCTATTTCTTCTGGCCTTTGTGCCGAAGAGCGCATCCAATTTGCTACCTTTTCTTCATGGTTGTCGTTGACGTCTTCTATAAAGGAGTCTTCTTCTTCCGTTTCTGCTTCTAATCGTAATCTGGCCAGGCGTGCTGCTGCCTGCGCTTCCCGCAGCTCGCAGCGAGCCAGCTCTTCTCTGGCCTCGGCTTGTCTTCTTGAGCTGGCTCTGGATACGGCTCTCGATGCGGCCCGCCGGGTGGAACCCGCTGGTGCCAGAGTCAATGCTTGATCTGGCTGGCTGGCTGCGCTCGTCGACGTGGACTGCTCTATCGTTATCTCTTCGCCTGTGGTCCGGACTTCGGACGTAGTGGCGGAGGTAACAGTCGTCGTCGATTCCCCTCGCTGCATCCCGTTCTGTGACCTTGTGACTGGCATTTTCTTTTCGCAGTATTCACTTCTTGATGACAACCGTTGCAGGATCCGGCGCTCGAAGGACCACTGTTGATGCCAACCCCCACGACACCTCAGAGACTCGGGCCTGCACAGGATTATACGTTTATGTGTTCGTTTGAGAACACCCGTGCAGTAACCAAAGTAACCTCGGCGCGGCTTTGAATACCGGTGGGGTTTGACTTCGTACGTACTACTATTGTAGCCAATCCCGACGACGCCTCAGAGACCAAAGTAACTTCGGCGCGGCTTTGAATACCGGTGGGGTTTGACTTCGTACGTTTTGTCGAGACGGTTTGACGTATCGCTGGCACCGCCTCAACCCACGCACCCCTGCTAGTGCGTAATTGTAGGATGTTGTCTTGAAATGAAACTGCGCCTTGTTCTTGTTTCTTGCTTCGCCGATTATTCGTAGGTCCCAGTTCGTTGTCGGAGGAAAAAGAGGATTTTGCGTAGATCTCGCCGAGCTTAAGTACTCCAACAGTATACCGCGACGAGAGCTGCGCTTACAGACTCTGCGCGCGTATACCGCAACGAGAGCTACGCGACCCTTTTATTCGGCGAAGCATTTTATAATTTATTTAACTATATTTTCTTTACATATTTTACCTAACTTATTTATACTTAATTTCTACTTATGAGCTATCAACAATATTCTTATTTTACTTGTAGCTCATAGTTAATTACTACTTACGAGCTGCAAACAATATTCATATTTAACCTATAGCTCATACTTAGTACTATTTAAATCTATGAGTCGCCAACACAAATAATTATTTATTGAATAATACATTTTACCCAAAAGTTTGGTGTATTACTTCGTCGCTTTTTAAAAACTAGTCGGAAGATCATTTAATTCTTTTGGTAATTTATTGTAAACCTTAATTGCCATACAAAAAGTGTTTTTCCGAAACACTGCCAGATTGATTTTCGGCACAGCCAATTTCTCCCCATGTCAACTTACTTGGACTTCTACATTCGACTTAAAAATAATGCAGTATCTTTTGCAAAATGATAATATATTTCATTAAACTTTGTTTGTTAACCAATGTACAAGATGTATCGTCCACTTCCAGAATTGTATGTGGGATACCTACTCCAGTCTCTTTAGTCAGAGCCGTGTTGTGATACGGAGGGTATTAAAAACCACGTTGAGTGCTTTTTGACACTAACGCCTTTATAGCTTTCGTGATTGCTACCTGGGCTAACATTGAGTCAAGTCAGACAGTATATACTTTCATATGTGTTAGTTGTTATGACAGACAAGAAATATTCAAAGTATAAACAATTATGAGGCCGATAGTGAAATTCAGTTGTTTGTGAATTTTTATGTTGTTTATATCTTTAAGAGATTTGCCCTTGCATTTCTTTAAACACAAGCGGGGTATAATTCAAACCCACTGAAGCAGATAACCAATAACGTCTTCCGTAAAAGTGCTAGATTTTAATATGAAATTGCAGAACTATTTTTCGAGCCGCTCTCGGACGTTATTAAAAATCGAGAGTTGTTTGGTAAGCTTCAGATATTGGGGGCTACTGGTTTTATTTTCTTAAATTTTTATTACCTCGAAGTCGTTCTTGCTTTTACAGTGGTTTAAATATATAATGTCGTCATTAAGGGAATTGTAGCCTAACATTAAGTTTAGTTCTATTCTAGATAGCGTTTAATATTTAGTTTCCTCCCGGGACATGACCTTGATTTTTGCTTCATTATGTTTTTATGCAGGTTCACCTTACTTTTTTAAATAGAACAGGGGGCAAACGGGCAGGAGGCTTACCTGATTTTAAGTGATACCGCCGCCCATGGACACTCTCAATGCCAGAGGGCTCGCGAGTGCGTTGCCGGCCTTTTAAGATCTAGTATTTTCTTGAAGGACCCTAAGTCGAATTGGTTCGGAAATACTTAAATGGGCAGCTAATTCCACATAGTGGTGGTGCGCGGCCAAAATTGCCTTGAAAAACGTTCAGTTGTGGAACGGCGGACGTCGAGGTGATAGGACTTACCTACCCAGACCATATTCAGTTCCAGCTATTATTGGTTGCTACTCTTAGTGCTTTAACTAGGGAATAGAATATAATTCTAGAACGAAAGTTACTAATTAATTTTCAATACAATATTGAAGAGGGAAATATTTAGCCTTTTAGCCTTTTTGTTTTGTGTTTTTAACATGTTGTATTAATTTCAATAAAATATAAAACTATGTAAACACTGTTGTTAGAAACTTGTAAACTTGAATGTAAGATAACAATTGGACCCTGTTTTATATTCTGTAAAAACGTTACTCACTCGGATGAGGAATGGGCCCATTACGCGCTGGTCAAAGCTGGGTCGAGCTGTGTCGATCTAGTCTGTATAAAAATATGTTAATACATAGTTACTATGAAAATAGGGTATAATTTTACTTTTCTACACTAATAGCGTGAGTGAAGATTTGGATGTTCGGTTGCATTGAATAGGGTTCAAAACAACTGGACTTATTGGAAAAAGTCTTTATCATTAGAATCCTAAATCCCTAAGCGTATTTTCAACAGGTTAAGAATCCGTATGAAAATCTCAATAAGGTAACTCAAGGTGTGAAAAATACCAATAAAATATCACGCACACTGCTTAAACTATTGGCTTTAGATCAAGGACCACAGATTATAGAAGATTTACAAAAAAATGATAAAAAATGACAATGACAAAAAAAAAATGCTATAGAAAACATTTTACAACCGAATTAATGCATTTAGCACCGCAGAGCACGGTTAATTATAAATTTGTGAAACATAGTAGGCGTTAGAGGAGGGCGTAATATCAATTATATATGTACTTAGCAACATTCATAGCTGCGGACAACAGCACTGGGGATACTCTTTACACTGGCCGGGTAGTTGTCGATGAGTACCGGAACAAACATGTATCTGAAGTCGAAACGCTACGTGAAGTCTCAAATCGGGGTAGACTAAATCTAGTTCAATTTAACCCCAAGAAGAAGAAAAGGAGAAGTAGTGATCCTCTCTTCAAAGACACTCTTCTTAAAGCCTCAGGTAGCATCGGAATACTGGGCGTTGACATATCGAATGACGTTCAGTTAGGAAGGAAAGGCTAAGATAGCCTCTAAGAAGGTTGGTGTGCTCAGCAAGGCGAGGCGGTACTTCACTCTGGGCCACCGCTTGAAAAGTCTACAAAGCGCAAATTTGGCCCCACATGAAGTACTGTTCTCACCTCTGGGCGGGAGCTCCCCAGTACCAGCTCCTTCCGCTTGACCGAAGAGTGATTCGAAGTCACTTTTGGAATGGCTTGTTCCCTTGGCGTTGCATAGAGATGTGGAGTCACTCTGCATCTTCTACCGCTTTTACCATGGAGGGTGTTCAGAGGAGTTCGGTAATACCTGCAGATGAGTTTCATCATCGGACATCAAGTTTTTGCCGCGCACCACCACTATGTGGAACCAGCAGCCCACTGAAGTATTTCCTAACCAATTCGACTAAGGGTCCTTCAAGAAATAAGCGAACCAATTCTTAAAAGGCCGGCAACGCACTTGCGAGCATTCTGGCAATGTGAGAATCCATGAGCGGCAGTATCACTTTACATCAGGTGAGTCTCCTGCCCGTTTGCTGTTCCATAAAAACAAAGGTTGTTCGATGTTTCTAGAAAGAAAAGTTGCAACGAATTCTAACATTTGTTTAATCCGATCAAACAGTTACATTTCACTTGTAATAGAAAAAGTTTATTTAAATTTGACGTCGATATCGCTTCAGCGATCTTAATTGGGTGTCGAGGGAATACTCGAGAGTTCAATTAAAAATTATGCCCTTTTTATTTCGTTTCTGACGATAAAGAGATTTAAGCTCTTCCAGAACGAACCGATTTAATTGATTCTTTAAACGATTTTTAAATTACGAAAGCTCAGGTTTTTCATTGTTAATAAATGTCTCTACACTTCTTAGAAATATAACAATAGAAATTTGATAGATAGATATGGCGAAGGGCATTAAGTCAAATCAATACTTATTCATTCATATTGGTAACTATGTACCTATCAACCAGTGCAGTGGCGTGATAATTTGCTTTTTCTACAGGAAAGTAAGTGACCTCACGATGTTTTTCTTCACCGTGAGTGTTAAATGCAAACATAGTCGTACGCTGATACCACTAAGCCTTCTAAACATGATCTTCACGACTCTTCACAATCTTCATGTCGTACATATTGTTGACCCCATATTTCTAATAATTATAATAAAAACTTTATTTATGACAAAAGGGTTGTGACAGAATTCATATATCGCTAGGGTGGATGACTAGAAAACAATAATTACGTGGTACATGGGTTACCATGATATTTAAAACAGTAAAAAATAATAAGCGTTATAAATTAATAATGAGTAAATGAGTGAGTGTGTGAATGGGTGTATATGCGCATGTTTTTGAGAGTTTAGCAGAAAGTTGTTATGATCGTGCACTGTGCCTGTGTTAGTTTTTTAAACCTTAAAGTCATACCAAGATATGTAGTAATGCTTCTGTAGATTCCAATTTGGCTAGTGTAATTTCTATTTGTCTATTTTATTGATTGTAAGTCAAGTAGATGATAAAGCATATACCAACCCAATCCATTGTTTTGCCGGAACTCGAAACCATGAATCTTATGCGCCATATTCATACACATGTGCGTAGACGTGGTATATAACTTAAAGCGATTACGTATCTAACAAAACAAAAAGTACATGAAGTCTTGTTAAAGATTATTGAGCGTATAATATAGAAATAGGTATTAGTGTCTGCTGCGGTATCTCATACAATCGGACAGGCCATTGTTAATTTGCCAAATAACCAGCTTTCATTTCTAACATTCTAGGCATACTATCGATTTCAATTCCACTACAAGGCACTTTATTTTATGGATACGGTAGCGCATTAAAATGTACGTAATAAATCGTTGATGGTTTTGTGCAGAAAATAAAAGTACGTTCAAGAGAATTCTTAAAAGGCCGGCAACGCACTTACGACTGTTCTGGCAATGTGAATGTCCATTGGCAGCGGTTTTACATAACATCAGCGACTCCCCCAGTTAGAAAACAATAATTTGGTAGTCTGTAAAGTCGGTTTACGGACGACAATTTTACGTGATAACGTCATAAGAAAAGATTGATGAAAAATTGCATACTTTAATGGATTGAATTGAACTATTATCATTATTTTGTTACAAAGAAGAATTTAATTGAAAATTGAATTTAAATAAAAAGGTCCTATTAAGAACTTAAGATAAATGCGACACAAGCCAAACACTTAAGCCGATCGTGCCTCTCTATCGTTTGTACTGCGCTCTCACTTGTGCTAGCTGAACGTGACAATGATTCTTGTTTTTCCGGGCGTGCAATCGGCAGTCATCGATTTGTAAGACGTTATCACGTCAAAAAACGTCATCTAAATTTCTTTTTATCGTAACGTAATATCTCCTTATTTTAAACACTATAACCTTTTTTTAGAATGGAACAATGCGGTATGCATTCTTCACGGTGCGATTGCATGTGAGGAGAATTATATGGGACCCAGTTATTGTACCCTACCCACTGAACCCCATGGTGTGGTCTCCTCCGGTAACGAAGCCTTATCGCCGCACTCCGTCCATAGCTTTTTATAACCTTTATGTAGTGGTTCTTTAAAGCAACGTGTATTTGATGGTCTTAATAATATTGAAAAATATTTTAATACATGCGTATAGAAATCATCCACTTCTTCGTAGCTACGTGGTGTGTAAATGTCGTAACCGCGTACACCGCACAACATTCTCTATGTCTATGCTTTTATAGACATGTGGATATTATCAATATTATAAATCGCATGCGATTTCAACTAAAATGTTGTATTCTGTAGTCTAGGTACCTGAGAAGTTGACTTTTAAATTTGGTTTAAATTTACTGAGAGACAAAAGTATATGGAGGGTAAACTTTATACTCAGTTTTTACTAAAACTATGATTATCTAGAAGTATCTAAATGACAAATTCACAATGTGCACAATACCTACCATTGTAATTTGACGGGTTACATGTTGCAGGTATTGACAATCTTTGTGAGAGGATGGTGCCTATAATGGGACTATAGAAGTCTTGTGGTAACAGGTCATCAGCTTTCCATCGAGGACAGAAAATATAAAAGAGATGATTACATATGACGAAACCAAAGTAACAAACAAAATAATTAAATAAAACTAGGCATGAGTGGTTGTAGGTGTGTAAATTAGGAAACAGATATTCAGCTTTTTTATTTTGACTGTGAATACTTCAGGGTTAATAAGTATTAGTAAACTTTAATTCCAAGACACAAATATATAGTACTTTTTTAACCTACATAATAATTAAAAATTAATAAATAGAAAATAAAAACAAATCTAAAACGTTTGGTCCCTTTGGCAGTGTACCTTTAACGGTGCGATACTTATTCGTTGAGTGAGGAAAGGGCCAGCTCTAGAGTCACCGGGGTCAGCTAATTCTTTAATTAGCGTCTGTGTACCTGAACCCCACAGCCTAAGACTCTACTCTAAAGGGAACAAAATAGAAGTTGGAGGAAAGACTTATATTTGAGCCGTTTATTCCGCCTGCTCTGCGGCCGCGCCAGCTTTTTTGCTTGTCAGGGGGAGGTGAGATAGCCCCATACCAAGCCAAAGGATCAACGACATCCTTTCGGGCTTGCTATCGTCTCTAGCAATGCCTGTTGGCTCCAAAATCGTTGGAACATTGACGGAGGCAAGAGAGCGGGGTATGTTGTCCTTGATCGCGGCGTGGCGAAAAAACGACCTGCACTCTTTTTGCAATGGTAGCTATGGTGTCCAAGGCTAAGTACTTCAAAGCCACATGGACACTTATGGGGAGTACATATGGGCACTCCTAAGCGGGGGCTGATGGCAATGCGAAGTAATTTAGAGTCCAAAACGGTGCCAGTGTTTGACGAAGGATTTGTGCCAATGGCCAGCTTCCCTAGACTTCACTGCAACCCACCTTACCTGAAGTGTGACCTAATAACTTTTGGAAGTCAGATTTACAAAAGGGGATCAGATCCTTTGAAAGTTGACGCTGGAAGGCAAACTCAGGCCTGGGTCAGATGCTAACCTCGCATTTCTCGCATCTATAAGAATCTTTTTCATCTGGAAGAATTAAGTTTATTATATAAAAATGGCCCAAGAAAGCAGAATGTTTAGTTTCAAGACGAAAGTGAGAGTGGTGTTAGGTGTTGTAACGTGGACATATTGCGCCAAAAAAATATTTTGTTTTGATATTTCAAAAGGTTTACAACTGAGTTTTATTGAACAGTCTTTTCACTTCAATTCACTTTTCATTTTCGCATTTCAAACCCTATAGAAACTTTAACGAATGGTCACCCTGAACAATGTACTTATTTATCTGAAGCGTAGATATTGTATCGCGTACATGTAGCCTGGGAATTGATAGCTGAGCCGCAGATATACGAACCACCTTAGAGAAATGAGGATTAGTTTTATTTGAGCTTTTAAATTATAGCCTTTGAATAATGCCAATAAATAATAATAATAATCTAGTGCTACAACCCTGTATGTATTTCAGGCTGCAATTTCCCCGTACTAGACTATCTAAAGTTAGTAATTCTTTTTTGGGAAAAGGGATACTCTTCTTTAATAATATCCTAGAGGCTCTTTTATCTCTGACTTTTAATAAATTTAAGAAATGTATGAAAGAAAAGCTGTGTAGTAAGGCTTACTATAAAGTTAACGATTATCTAGTTGATAAAAGGGCCTGGGACTAGTACTAGACAGGCTACTACTAATTAATTTGCGATATTTGTTTTAAAATATGTGTTGTTTGATAATTTGCTATTTTAAAAGAGTACCGAGAGTTTTTTACGCTGGCTTTTTCTCTCGGCCTACACCCTCTGTCTTCTTTGCCGATGAGTAGGGATGCCTACATATTCAAATTCAATGACGTGGAATACGTGATACCTGTATCTTATGTTCTATAATAAACAAATTTTATTTCTATGGCTCTAGATCAGAGATTACATCCGTTTCATTGATCATTTTCTACGGGCTAAACGTTCCAATGGTAGGTTATGTGTGTAATGGTAGTTACACATCGAGGTTTGACTACAAACTTGTTGAAGACAATCAAGTGTAGGGTCGACAGTTGTGAGCACCTCCACGCTGGTCCATGCACAGCTTTATTTATTACTTCACGCAAGAAAACAATAAACATAAAATTTGGTAAGAAATCTAAAAGCTAGGCATTTTGGGTTATAAGCGTTGTTCAGACAACCCGTGCAAACAAGCTTTAAGTTAAAAACTTAAATTCATTTTCAAATAATCTAAATTTTTAAATGTTTCTGATAATTCAACTTATAAAATGTAACAAAACAAATTACACTAAGATATTCAACTGTAGGTTTAATGCATGTCGTGTCGACCTGAGATAGTAAAGTCGGATTAACATAGATACACCTGAATTACGTTGTACTGGATATTGACTAAGTTACCAAGATGTAGCACTGCTACGGATTACACTCGTAGATATGCTACGAAATGTTGAACATAATTAAAAATTAATAAATGAACAGCAATAAATTATAACAGCAGTAACTTTTGTATTATCTTGTTAGCTTAATACAAAAACAGATTCGTTATTATTTTAACTGATGTAAAGCACTACATATATGTACAACACATATAACATATTAATTAAATTAAAAAAAAACGATTGGCTGTTTCAGTTTCTCTTTTGTGTTATTTTTTCTACTAGCTTTATGCAGGTTATGTAAGTGTAGGTAGAAATGCCGGGGTTTTTGGGGTCTAAGTTACATTGGTTTCCTTATTTTATGGCTTTTTTCTTAAGTAACTCATTCTTATTCTCTCAACACTGGTTATTAGTAAAATGCCTTAAGATCAAAATAAATATTTAAGTTCTAATATTACCCTACCCTAAATATTAGTATCCATATTTACATAAATAACGACACTAAATTCATATCTCGTATTCAAGTTCCTCATCCACAAGACATCAAAATCTTTGTTGAAGTACACATTTAATGCGGTCTAACCAATTGCTATAACTTACATAGATTCTACCTTGAATTCTTACCTTCTCTCTAAAAGAGCGTACCAATTCTTAAATGGCCGGCAACGCACTCGCGAGCCCTCTAGCATTAAGAGTATCCATGAGCGGCGGTATCACTTAACATCAGATGAGCCTCCTGCCCGTTTGCCCCCGGTTCTATAAAAAAAAGGTGCTCATAGAAGTATATTATGTATAAGGTTAACCAAAATGAATAGTGTAACTCAACGATTCGTTGCCTATTGTATGTCTACAACCTTTAGAATGTAAGTACAAAATGTAATTGTTTTTGCATCAAATAAAGTGATACGTAATAAGATCAAAAATGCGTTGGCATCCACTATCCACATCTAAAGTATTCTCCTGTTTTTTTACTTGGACTGAGCCTAATTACTGCAACGGGATAAATAATTTAAACAATGGTAATTACAATATGCCCTTATAGTATCCAAATTTGTACGTAAACATACCTATCCGTATAAAAGTAATTTTAAATGTGATGAAAAAATTGTAACCGCAATTATAACGTATTGTTTTACCCCACTTAGGTATTTTTGAAATAATATTCGGTATTAGGCATAGAACAACCTCAAGGTAATTATAATAATTTTGTTGGAAATTCGCAAATCCTTTCTAAGTGCGCAGCGAAATCTTAAGCTGAAATAATGCTTACTGTTCCTTTACACGAAATAACCAGTTTAGGTTTATCTTCTACTAAGGTACTGCAATAAAATTAATTACCATTATTTCCTCACTGATATTTAGAGCTTAACGTGAGTTTGCTCGATAAAAACCCTTTAGATACATTTGGATACAATCAATTCATCAATTGGGCCTGTTCGGATTAAATATGTGTAAATCTTCATCGTTCCACAAAACTGAGCGCTTCTGAACGCAGTTTTAGCCACGCACCACCACTATGTGGAACCAGTTGTCCACTTAAATATTTCCGAACCAATTCGACTTAGGGTCCTTCAAGAAAAGAGCGTACCAATTCTTAAAAGACTGGCAATGTACTTGCGAGCCTCCTGACAATGTGTCCATGAGCGGCGGTATCGTTTCATCAGGTGAACCTGCCTGTTTGCCTCCTGTTACATAAAAAAAGTAATAATTTATTTATTAATTTAAAGCATATATGACATACAGTGGAGTATATTATATATATTACTCGTACACTACCTTTAACTACCAACAAGTTTTATTTCAACTTAACAACAAAAAATAAAAATACTCATCTCAGTCTTCCCAAACTTGTCACAAATATATCCAGTTCTAGTTCGAACTGCGGAAACGCGTAAGCAGCGAGGCCATACGCGGAATTGGTGTTGCTGGCGGAGGACAGTTCGTGAGCACCACTTAGACAGCAAGCCTTCGGGATCTGAAATACTTTTCAGGCACATACAGTTCAAGCAATTTCATTTCAATCATAGTTACAATCTTTACATGCACAAAATAATTGTAAGCATGGTATCAAACACAATTTTTACTATTTACATAGAAACAGTTGATAAGTATATTGTTATTTATTTAATCTTCTAACCAATATTAAAAGAACCAATGTCTAGACATCGTACCTCACCGAAAAAGTTACTTAGCAAATATGTGTTTAAGTTTAGCTCACGTATTGGGTTTAGTAATCGATTGTAGTATAACAAAAATATTAAAAAAAATATATAATTTATTTGTAAATACACTCACAAATAATGATTTGAAAAGTTTGTGTAGAAACTCAACAAACATTTTTGCTTCTGTGGCAAGTTTCTAACACTGTGTGTTTAATATATATTTAATAATTATTATACACATAGTATTACTATAACTTTTAATTATAATAACAACTATGGAATCACTATTACTATTGACTATAAAATTCCGTTAATTTGTAGATATATTAATAGTGGCAATTACATGCAGTATTAATGGTTTTACACTGATTATATTATTATTAGACTTTGACGTTGTTAATTTAGGAACTCAGTGACATATGGCAGGTGATAGTAATGCCCCGACATATATATTGATTAATTATATATTCCACATTAGAAGGTTAGCCGGGGAGATCGGTATAGAATAGCGAGGGACAGATCAATATGGCGACATTTGGAGAAGGCCTTTTTTGAGAGACAATCTGATCATGGTATAAAATACTCCAGACTAGATATAAAAAAGCATTTAAATATTATATATATCAACAGTAACTTATTATTTATTGCCGCCCCTACTAAGGCTGAACTATAGAAAAATAAACTTAACTAAGATGTCGCCGACATAATACTAGTCGATAGCAATCATGCATTTCAGATACTCAAGGTCCTATGATTTACTTACAAAAAGAAATAATTTGTATTCGAGCAGTTTTCTATATAGAACGATAGAAGCGAGGATTCGTAGTAGTGTAGCTTAGCGAGATTCCACTCTGCAAGACAAATAGAGGCCATTTTTATTTTCTTATGTAAATGAAGGTAGAGGGGAAACTGGATAGTTAATATTGCTGGGTCGGCATCCGCTACTGTGGCTTATTTGACAACCATGCTTCTAATGCCTTAAATTGTTTACATTTCTTTTGTTTAATAGAGTATCTTTGGGGAGAAAAGGTTGAATGTTAGCACATTTTAAACGCAAATTTTAAAATTAAGTTTATTGTTGTGATGCAATCAGTTATATTTATTAAATTACTCATCTTTATATGTCCTCTTAATAAGAACGTTACGCTTGCTTAATACTGTCTCCAAAAAAATAGACATATTAATATGTTCGCAAAAGTGACATGAATCTATGTTACGGTATATAAATTATGATAATATGTAAATACACTACTCGCATTGGTCATAACTGCTAAGATATATAGTTAAAAAGAAATAAATGTTATATGATTTAAAAAAATGTTCTATAATTAAAGATACTCACAATTGTAACATGTGCCTCCTACGGACACGAATAACCTACATAATATTTCGGGTTCTATCTAACTATGACGCTAATTATGAGGATGTTGATATTTTCCACCTCAGCAAAGAGGATGTGAGGAAATATTTGAAGAGGCGGGAAGGCTTTAACTTTGTTTAGCAGTAACAAATTGGTTTTCTTTGAAATATTAAGTAATAGTTGTCATTCGTTTCATTTCAGTTTTGTTTTTATTTTTACCTACTTTTATGTTTTCTGTTTCATATATAATATATTGTTTATCTATGTAAACTGTTTTGGCTTTGTATATTTTCTACGTGTTTTGTTTTATAGTATGTAAGTTAGATGTAAGATTACAAATAAATAGATTATTAAAAGAAATGTCTTTCTAGAGATTAGACTGTTATACAGAGATCATCTACTTGATTCAGTTGGTAATGTACGCGAATACAATGATTTTTGCGGTTTAGAAGGCAGATTCACTCAGTAGATCAAGATTTTGGTATAAAAAGTGATCGAAAAAGCCACAGAAATATGTCTGTTCTATCATATCAGGTTTCAGGCATTACAAGTTATCGTAACTCAAGTAAAAATACCAAATATAAAAACGAAATCAGTGAAGAATTTGTCATGTGATAAAACTTTAACGTCTACCGAAAATGTTTTTATATAATATTACAAATTTCTTAAGGCGATATTAAAATATCTCAGATTTTTCCAAGTGCTATTTCGCCTTGTTAATATAAAAATTCTGATATTTTCACGCTTCAACAGTGTATGTATTTTATATGTATATTTTATTTTATATAGTTACAATCTAATGTTCGAAAATACAGGACATATGGTGACGGTAGATAATTCTTTTTTGTTATTTGTATTACAGAATACGTAATTTATTGATTACTTTTTTTATATTCTTACTAATACAAAAAATAAACGTAGAACATAATACAACTAAACCTATTATTACAAATTATGAATTATTGAATAAATTCAGTCACTGTGCAATTAAATAGATCAGCCTCACAAACAATAGTTGGTGCGCAAGACTTGTGTAAATGGTGCAACCCTAAGTAAATCTGTACGTGCTCGCTCCAACATTTAGGTATAATGTACCATACCTCTAAGGACGTTAAAAAATTAAGTGTGATAACCCTCGCCTCCTACTGGTTGTACCATACAAGTCAAACATAGTTGGATCTCTGTGTTATTCTGCAATATAGAAGGGTTGCTATCAAACATCAAAGCTATTCGACTAGAGACAGCGAAGCCAGCTGTGCTGAGAAACAAATATGTATGTATACATAAGCCGGTGTGTGTGTATATGTCGTCTTTATCAAACACACAGAAACAACTCTAACAAGAGCTGATACGTAATTCCAAAGAAATTCGAAGCAAAATGAAGCACTCCAATTTCTTATAAGGCTGTAACTAGAGAATGCGTGTACACAGAGCAGATTCATTAGATAAAAACGTGCCTCGCCTACAGGGAGACTGGCTGGAGGCTATAGGTTACACAAACAAGTACAGGGAGGTATTAGTCCAAATTGTAGTCAGAGAAAAATTTATGAGGCAATCATACAGGTTGCTGCGTACTCAAAATGATACATAAGACAAAAAAAACTTAAGTTAAATTTACAAATAACTAAAACTTTATTAAAATTACAAGAATATTAAGACTATATAACCGAGGACTTTGTTTTTGTACATACTAAATTTGAGCTTTTTACGTTAAGCTTTCGAAAACTAAAGCGACGACGCGGCACCTAATCGCTAAGTGCTGTTGATATTTCAACTGAGCAGTGCCGATTTTGATTATTGTATATTTTAATAATAATCATATTTGTTAGTTATGTATATTTGAATGGTTAAATGTAATAAATAAGGTGGACATTTTCACGAAGAAATAAATTCGGCCCTGCGCAATGTCAGATTGAAGACCTTCTTTCTGTCGTTATACACGTGATTAAGAAATGTTTGAATAAAACTTTATAAAAGAAATCCTCAAAGTTTTTTGTAGTTCATAATGCAGACACGGGATAATACGAAACAAAGATATGGGTAAACTAAGTACGGGTATCTCGTTCTTACTATATCTGTAATATTGAAATTGCTTTATATAAATCATATATAAATATTATATAAATTACTTTAAATATGAAATATAAGAAACTCCAAAATTAGAAGCTTAATTACAAAGAGAATTAAATGTACTAAATAATTATTTATATGATAAATATAATAAAATATTTTTAAAGTCAGGCTTTGGACGGACGAATATATCGGGTATATATAGGAGGCTTCGTTTTTTGTTAATGCATTTAAAATTGTGTTCTTATGTTTGTAAGGTAAGCTGTGACCTAAAATTTAAGACATAAGTTAGCTTTTCTAGATTAATAGATCGCTCAATGAGTAAATGAATTACCGAAGGTATAAAGAGTTTGTAGGTAAAATGCTGATCACTTATTTGGTTTCAAATCGATGAAACAGTCACAAATATGTGTCTGCTCTCTGCCCTATTACCCTAATACCGTCATCATGGTTTAATACTTAAGTATATTAAATGTATGTCATCAATTGAATAAGTTCGGTTACCGCATGAGAAACAAAGCCAAAGAGCCAAACTTAGAACCTGCGGGAGGCTGTTAAAGTGTCATCTGCCCTAATGGGCGCATCCATCACGCGAAATAAGCTCTAACGAAATGACATCCTAATGATAGTATTACGGGAGCGTGGTTTATGTGTTACAAAACGCTAGATTTTTATTAAATTTAAATAAATATTTTTCAGGTATCGAATTTATCACATTATTTATACACACCTCAAGAGTGATGTATGATGCAAGAGCTATGTAAATAATGTAATTTCGGTATATACCGTTAAAAAGTTTTATTAACGCAGTCACCACAGATAAAATAAAAATGTATGTATGTATTTTTTGTAATGCCATGATGATCGTTATTTGTTAATACAATCCAGATATATTCTTTCTATCTATACATCGAAATTATTGTAATTTACTTTAATAATTAAAGTATATCTATGTACATATATAAAATTCCTGTTACATGTGTTTCTAACCAAACTCCATCGAAACGGCTGGCCGATTTTTATGTAATTTTGTAGGTGATGGGTATAGGAGATATCGAAAACTTTTCTTTAATTATTTTTTTTACTTCTACCACATTTACATTTTAATAGCTATATTAGTACTGTATTAATATGTATGTGTCAGCTATTATTTCATAGGATATCAAGATTTCATTATAGTAATGTTTATAAATACGGTAAGTTTAGCTGAAATACTGCAGTTGGAAATAGTTTGTTCTATTAAGTATAAGAAACGACAAACGTTTATAATTGAAATGAATAAACAAAGAACGGTGTTCCGGCAACGCCTGCAACTACGAAGCGATTAAAACTTAATCCCGGACGGAGATCATTTAGTACTTACGACTGTTAAGACTTATTTCACAAAAGAATTTTAATATTCGTTATTTTTAACGCAAAAAAGGCTGTAAAAAGTCGTTAAACTTACGTCAGTTTCTGTGTGCGAGTTCATTTGTGCAGATCTGTGGCGTAGCTCCCAAATGGAACGACATTGATAACTATTTTCTTAGAAATCTGACGTAATGGAGATCGTTTTTACAAAATGTGAAGATCTATTCCGAGATCCTGAACTCTTTTTATTAGCTGTGGCAGAAATCTTACGCGAATATTGGGTAATCACCAAATTTTCAAACATAACTTTGACCTAAATCACAAACTGTTGTCGGGTGTTATTAAATTTCGTAAATTTTACAAAATAAATAATGAACATTTTCTATATATGTTATTTTAACTTTTTGTAGAGAAAGCCTTGACTTCACTTCACGTTATAGAGGGTATAATTTTGTGTATGTTTTCTAGGTGAGTGCCTAGTTTGATTAATCATACAACTGATAACAAATGGCTTACTTAGTATCTTCAAAGCAAAAACAAATTACTATTTGTATGAACACGTGTGGAGTTCGCATTTGAACACTTATAAGAGGCGCAAACTAATTTCAAATACTACTGAAGAGATACTTAGCATGGTCAAGACTGCGGCAAGTACTTTACTTTCCGGATCGTGTAACTCAAATGATGAAACAGCGCATACCGGAAAGTGGCAAGTTCTACATTTACACTATCGTGTGTTGACTCGTGTAGAACTTGCCTAATTATGCAAAGCTGGAAATTCTCCTTTAAGTTAGTTCACTCACGTAGTATTGAGCTAGTTTTAGTTTCACAAACTTATATTTTATTATAAAATAGTTGACTGTTTAGTTCGCGTATTAGAATAGAAAATAGTTTATTATATTTATAATAATAAAAAGAACTTTATGCGAGACTTTAATTTTGTGGATAATATGTGTATTCTGTTTCAGACCGGATATTTGAAAAATAATCTTTTAAGAATACCTATATATCGGATTTCTTAACAGCTAATAATAACTAGGCATTGGACAAAGATACATTTACTGAAAAGGTACAGGATATACGTATATTCCAGGTAGAACAAAAAGTGACAAATATAGTAGTAAGTAATGAGTATTTTCTTCAAAAACAATTATTTTTCATTTAAAGGCTTAAGCAATAACTAACATTTGGTCGTGTTGCTACAGCCCGAAAGAGGCGGTAAGAAGGGTAATTAGGGTTTGTAATTGGCTCAGATCATTGCACATACAGACTTACCTAGAGACAAAGGTTGATAGTATCATAATAAAAAAAATCTTACTAAAATCATCTAAAACACAAAGTCGTGGATCAAATACGAGTATCGTAAGTGCTAAACAAGTTCGGAAACAACATTAAGTCGTGCCGGTCTGAATGTTCAATTGTTATCCGATATCGAACCTACTATAGCCGCACCCCGCGCTCAAACGAACTTTGACGTCTATGCATTTCCCAAAACTCCACCCGCAATTATAACTTTATTTTCAAATTGCATTGAATTCGTTTGTAACGATGCGGGCGAAGTAAAAAGAATTTTTAAAATGAGGGCGTTCTTTTGTCTTGACATAAAGCTGTTAGCCGTTTTTACTGCATTATAAAAATATCTGATGTTTGCAATTGTTTTTATGCCCGATGAACCATGTAAGTGGAAACTTAAAAATTGAGGTTCAAAAGTGTTTTGTCAAATGTTTATTATAAACTGGTTTTTCATACCATAATATATATCTGAGTTTTTTAAATTACTAACACTGATTAAAATCCAATGGTAAGAATTATCAGAATCAAACG
This sequence comes from Pieris melete, assembly GCA_963693345.1. Taxonomy (NCBI): domain Eukaryota; kingdom Metazoa; phylum Arthropoda; class Insecta; order Lepidoptera; family Pieridae; genus Pieris; species Pieris melete. The sequence continues at coordinate 23,843 of CAVNZK010000119.1, forward strand.
CAGAAAGTAGATATGATCGCTTATTCCTATAGCATAAATATCTAACATTAAAAAACCCATTGAATTCAGTACCTGCAGCTGAGTTTCATGATTGGACGTCAGGGCAGAATACGCATTTCGACCTGTTTCTCATCAACGTCCTTCCACAACTGAGCGTTTTTTGTTTTATTTAACCACTATGTGGAACCAACTGCCCACTGTAGTATTTCCGAACCAATTAGGGTCCTTCAAGAAAAGAGCGTACCAATTCTTAAAACACCGACAAAGCGCTTACAAGTGCGTTCTGGCGGTGGTAGTGTCCAAGGGGAGCTGTATCATTTAACATCAGATGTGGTTCTAGCCCGTTTGCTGCCTAGCAAAAAAAAAAGTTTTGTTTCTTTTTTTAAAGTCCTTCTTGTTTACGCTTAAAAACTACAGGCCTATATAGTCTTGACCTCAAATTGTATTTATTTCTTTGATACTGTTTCTAAAGGCCAATGGATAATAATCAGTCTGTACCTGACACTTTGAGAAGACATTTAAAGCGACTTTTCTCAAAGATGTACTGAGTCCGAGATTAAGTCTGGCATGAGCATATAATTATAAAGCATATGAAGATTTGAACGAACACGAAGTTGAGTCGCTCGCAAACCTACTAGGCGAACACTACTCTTCCATTTTGAAAATTCCGATAAACAAAAACAAAACAGTAAGTGTTTTGTTTTGTAAATATTACGCAATAAGCATTTAAGTCCGCCAAGAGCAGAGATTGTTTAAAGCTTTCTTGAATGTCTCGGTATAACTGCAAATTGATTCCACAGCCCTTAAACCCTGCCACAATATTGCTCTCTGTTTACTTTCGATACTGCGTAGTTCCTCACAAATTGGTGATAATACAAAAATACTTGTTTGAGGTATTCGGTCGTAATTAATGTTTAATTAACATTCACACAATTCAAATCTTATTTCAAGATGGATGTAAAATGATGGCGCGTTTGGTTTTATGGGCAGAATTCGAGAAAGATTTTCTGCAGTTATTGATTTAAGTAGATTATGGACATTGATAGTCGTACTTGCCAATTTTAGGTGCTTGCTTAGATATCATAGGCTATAGATAGCGAAGCTTTCCTTACAGTAGACCCACCAGAGTTATCACCTTAAGACTGTCATCGGGGCTGCGTAAGCGCAATCATTTCAAAAAAATTACCTTCATGTAGAAATTTCATTACAAAATTATTTGGCAATGAACTCTATTGTAGCGTATAGTTTGCCAAAGTTGTTAGAAACATTGTAGTTGTTTTTACATTGATGTGTCTCATCTCGTATAGTAGGGTAAGACGGCTTTAGTATATGTTATATATATAGGTATAAAAAAGCGTTCAAATTGTCAAAAGGCTGGCAACTACAATGGGCCACGGTCTCAATTAACATCAGTTTCTAAACGATTATGATGATGTATCAGATAAGCGATTTTGACAAACGATCCTAAATTAAGCTTATTTGTTTAATATTTAATATAAAGAAACCAATAAAGCCGAACTAGTATGTAAACAATAAAGGAATGTGTGTTCTGATGTAATTCCTTGTTTGTTCTTTATACTAACATAGCATAGTTGTGATATTCGTTTACTCTTTGCCATGATGGCAATATTTGAGCACGTTATCATAACAATGTATATTGTTTACCAGGCCTGTTAAACCTTGTATATTTCTTCAAATAAAACTTATTAATAATTGTAAAAATATACCGACATTGTGTGTACTTTAGGTACAGCAGGAAGTGCAGTATTGGCCTAACAATAAAGTTTGATAATAAATCACAAATAGATTTGTTTAATTTATATCATACGTCATAATAATATTTCTTCCCTAAATTTTCTTCTTATTATTATATGTCTTCTCGGAATTCAAAATCAGGGCACTACTTTAGTTATATAAATGAATATATATTCGCGCACTGGTCCAACGCATAATCCGATCTAATGGACTCAAATCCACTCCTTACTGATAATGCTTTGCCACGCCCACTCTTTAGCAGTCTTACACACTATTATCTCGTATTAATTTGAAATTAACATTTATACATGGAACGTTATCAATTCATTTGATTAATATTCTTCTTTCGTTTCTGTTTGATTATTAAATACGATTAATGAATTTCCCCATTAAATAAAATAGGAATTAAAAAATAAGAACTAGAAATATAACAGAGATATTGTAATATTATGTAGGAAATTTTCAAAAATATTGCCCCGATCATAATTCCTTCCCGTTTCATTGTTTACTGTTTTAGAGTTGATCACAGTGAAAATAATCTCAGCTGAATCAATTCAATACAACGATAAATTTCTTGTGTTTCAGGTTCAATAGAGGCGTATTACTATTTACTATTGGTAATTAAAACTTAGTTTATGTGAACCATACATAGGTTTAAAATTACTTTTTGAATACAAGTAAACATCTTAAACAAAAAAATTGTCCAAGCGTCATCATATAATCAGGGAACAAAATACAAAAAGACTTCTTTAATAACGGATATAAATGCGAATTATTTGCATTATATCCATGGCAATTATACTTAATAGCAATATGCAAACTTTTTTGGAAACAAACACCGACCACACCACATTATACACAACGCAAACCAATAGGCATCCCAAAAACGCACTTTCTTCGCACAACGCTTTTTCTCGGCCTTTTCATCTTTAATCTCGTATATAAAAACAAAATTTTCACCAACACTTCAAAACACACATTACATACAGTATATATATCGTCGCTAATACAGAAACTATTCTTATGGTGCAAAAATGGTTTGATTATAAATTGTGTTATGTAGAAATTATTCTCAAGTACAGTTAACATGGAACAGCTATGTGGAACCAGCTGCGCACTGAAGTGTTTAACCAATTCGACCTAGGGTCCTTCAAGAAAAGAGCGTACCAATTCTAAAAATGTCGGCATCGCACTCACGAGCCTTCTGGAATTGAGAACGTCCATGGGCGGCGGTATCACAACATCAGGTGAGCCTCCTGCCCGTTCGCCCGTTGTTCTATAAAAAACATATCAAATGGAAGACTCTAGTTGCCCATGACACAGGGAATCCTAGTGTGGGGGCTAGTGCACTTTATTTTACCTAAATATCCTGTTATTGTTTATAATAAAGATTTGAAGTGAAACTTGTATTACATCGTCTCAAACTTTTTTGTCTGTGTGTTGCATGTCGCGTGACGGTCAGCCGCGGAGTAGGGATAAAGTGAAAGGCGCTCGTCATAGCAGCCGAGGCCAATATGGCGGCGCCTATAGTTCGCAGCAGCTGACCGTGTAGTGTATAGACTATTATTTAATATGTGTATATAATCTAAATAATTGTTAAGTATTATGTATGTCGTACTTTCTAAGACACGTAGTTTAATAAAAATATTAGTTGGAGACTGAGTCTACTTTTATTATTTCCCATTATCATTCCAATTATCCAAGTATAAAATTAAGATTGATAAAGCAATTTCTATACCCTTAATGGAATATTATCCCAAATTTTTTTAGTTAAATGTCTATAATGTGAAAAAAAGTTTCACTTTTACTGTGGTTTCATAAAACCACACAATCATTTTTTTTCTTTTATTTGCCATCCAATATTGTGTCATGATAGTGAGGCATATAATAAATCCAAAAGAAAGCTAGCGAAATATTAATAATTCTACAAGCAACTTAAATATTGTATGCCTACGCAAGTGAATTGGAGTGTGTTATATATTTAATGAGTAATTATGGAATCTCGTACTGTAATGGTGCACAGTGGGTAGACCAAGTTATAGTTACGTAAACTAGCAAGGTTCGTTTTTGCATTAAAAACAGGCTAAGTGGCCAATGATTATACTTTGCAGCGCTCAAACGTTCTTGAAATTAAATCGTTCATCTCGAGACGTTTTAAAAGGTTTTCGAATAGTTTTTCGTGTTTACTTACAAGTATTAAAATTTTACTGCATACTGTGCTACTATTACTTATATGAACACTTCATTTACTCTTTGAACCTTTTAGAATAATGTTTTCGTGTGTGTCTATTTCTCCAGTGAGATATTCCTTCTTACTCCAGACATTAAGCTCCTAAACATCGCAAAAATTCAAAGGTTTCAAAGGTAGGGTTTTCAAGGAAATAGAACTTTGATTTGTAGGGACATTTTTATAATTAAATTAAACGAATATGAATGCGAGGTAATAACAATCTCGCCTTAATTATTCTTTGAATTATGAGTAAAATATGAATTTATTGTACACTTCACCAAACGAGACCCGCACACAGAAAGAATTCAATAGAAATTCAAAAAAAGTTGAAGATCAAATGCACTACCTCTCTGGTCGCACGTCGTAGAAGCACTATGCCAAGCTTATCCTCCTTATTAGAAAGGAAGTCACGTTCACTGAGCTCTCACTCATAATGTAAACTATATAATTGGGAAGCCTCACTTGCCCACACTACAAAGTTTGACAGGCATTGATCGGACATTGACAGCGATTGAACCTATGTCAACAGGTCAATAGCCATTATCTTATTAAAGCACGATCTTTTAAGCGTAAATCAAATATTTGCTAGTTAAATGAAATTGTGATGAATTAATTAATAGCTATTTATTCTAAGCCAGATGACGAACGATTTTATATGCTTGAATTTGAATAAAAGAAAGAAAGAAGAAGACAAATGAAATTTAATAGTTCCTATAGGTTTTGCCTTTTCACCAATATTAATAAATTATAGAACAACTACATTAGTCCTAACACTTCGATAATTGTAAAGCCTCAATATTCATCAAGATTTTGCTAAAATTGACCTGCAGCGTGAAATGTTAAGAATAATCATTGTTTAAAAATACAAATGTAGATTCCGTAACAACAATTACAGTTTGAATTGTGATTTTTATCATCGAACTAATGGCTGTTGGAACGAGATTTTGTTTGTGTTTGTCCTTGATAGTTTTAATTGCAATATTATTGATTTATTGGTTTTTCATGGATAAATATGTATATTAATGGTATATGAATTACAAATTATAGATGGAATGAAAATGATTGCACAATATATTAAGAGATTGACAAATAATGTCATACATTAAATTTGTTGTTGCCTATAAGATATTTTATAGTATCATTAATCTTTTCATATTTAATAAATTGATTACAATGGTAAAAAAACAACTCAATTGGGTATGGTGCAGTTACATTTCTGCATATATTATTTTTAAGACAAATTTAACTACTATATCTACCTACTCATATTATTTCAGTGAAAATAAAATCCAGGAACGTGCAGGGTCTGTATACAATTCGCATACTCAGCATGTGCTACGAAGGTCTTTTAATTGTCTGTCCTTTACATACATTTAGTTGTCTAATATATTATTATTATGAGGTATCTTAGAAAACCTAAACCTAGCATATAAAATATATGTCTTCTTGAGGAGTATCACATAACCGGTTGTACACCGAGCCGTTTATATATTTTATTTAATATATAGGTAAATGAGTTTCCGGAGTGGCCTTAGAAGGCAGCTGCAGCAGGCCCTGGAAATCCAGTTAGTAAGTGTCTTTTCGGCCTTCAGAGATAAGTATGCCCTTTTATTTAAAGTTTGAAGGTTTTATCTTCCAGGAAAAACCTCAACTGGAAGTCGATTCCACAGTTCGCCAGTTTGAAAAAAAAATGCCGAGGGAAACGGACTTTGGAAGAGTACCAGCCATTGAGGTGGTGCTGATTAATCTGTAACTATTTTGGCTCGTGCATCAATGAAACGAGGCAGCAGGGATCAGGTAAAACAATTCTTAGGAATATTCTATAAAATAGGCATAGAGACTCACGCCCTACCTGCGTATTGAGAGAAAATCAAGCCTATCAGTAACAGATTGGAGATTAACAATCCGCTAAGACCCGCACCGAATTTGAAAATAAAGAAGCTATTTGGGGGCACCAGCCCGAAGATGTGAGCAGTATGAAGTGCGGCAAAGAACAAGACAAGATTTGGTTCATCGACATATGTATTCGTGTACTATTTGATATTCGCCTTAACACAAACCGTATAGGAATGGTTTGTTTGTAATGTAGTATTGAGTTAATATGTATTTTTTTATTTTAAACAATAAATAAAAAACGAATGTAAAAAATGATTTGTTGTTGCACTTATTTATAATTATAAATACATATAAAATGTTATACAAATAATATTGGCATTAATGAACTCAAACTAAAAAAAAAATATTTTTAGGTATATAATAGGGTTTTTATATAAATGAATTGCGGTACAGGTTTATAGCTCACATGTGATTTAATATAAATTTGAAGAAATGTATATTGCGTACATTAAAGTTTTACATAATATGGAAGGAACAGACTACTATTTCCCAAATTGCTTTTAAAAAGTTTATCACAATACTGTCTATTAATTAAAACAACTAGCGGAGCCCACAGACGTTGCCCTGCATGATATTTCAAGCGATTAGGATATTAAACAAAGTATTAAAGTACCGATAAAGGCTGATTTATGATCTTAAACCATCCAGGGCTTCACCCAAACGCATACAAAAAAATCATTCAAATCGGTCCAGCCGTTTAAGAGGTGTTCAGTGACATACACACGTACAGTATTATATATATGTTAGCTATCCTATCTTTTAAGATAGATCAAACTGCATACGGTGTGAAAGTTTGATTGAAATCGGTTAAGTAGTTTAGCAATCCATAGCGGACAAACAACATGACGCGTAATTTATATATATTAAGATAACAGACAGATGCTGGGCTCTTTAAACTAAACTTAAAGTTGTCGTAAAAGAAAGCAAGTTAGTATTAAAATTATTTCAAGTATTAAAATAAATATCGGAGTGTCTGATGTTATGTTCATGAGTAGTTGGTTACTGAAGAAAGCGGCAGGGCATGGTTGGATCGGGGAAAGGGGGCGACGGCCTAATGGATGGAGTCCGTTTTGTCAGATCGATATATTACGCTCTGTTGAGGTGCTCTTCGCGTTTTTAATGCTTACCAAGTGAAAATATTTCACATTTTTATAAGATTTTCAAATATACTACAATCTTTTCAGATTGTTTAACCTTATGAGGGGCAAACTTGAGTGCGAATATATAATTATTTTCCAGGTAGAGACAAAAACATATTTTATAATATGTATTTATTTATATTCTTATATAATTTTATCCTTAAAACTCTGATGTTCCCTTGATTTTACCCGTTGAGTGATAGATTTTCAGAAAATTTAGTTAAAGTTTTCTTCATTAGTATTTATTGGTCTTGTTTTTCTTCTGGGACGAAGCAATAACAGCAGATCTTTATTAAAATATCAAGATTGTTTTTACTAATGAATAAACTTTAGGGCTTTTTTGAGTTTCTTGGCTGTTCTTTGGAGCTTAAGTCCTATGACTAACAAACATGTATAAAAGTTGAAATAAGGTAAAAAGGTTTTGTAGGTTTGAAGAGAAAAATCAAAACAAAACAAGTGACATAGGAACATCTGTTTTACGTTAAACTGCGTGGGTGGCGTAGACACGCTACGAGCTACGATGCTACGAGCTACGCGATATACTCGTAGTAGGGTTGTTTTGGCGCTCTTTATTGTTATGGTTACTGATACATTATAAATAATATATTAAGTTTTCAAAATATGAAATTTATAAATATTTTTTGTATTTTCTCTAATAAAATTAACTACTTAATATGCGCTGGTTGGTTACACTTAATATACATTAACTTTTATATTAACGCTCATTTTGAGACAATGCAAAATAAAATGCATTTTTCATTTTAACGAGTCACAAATACTTTTACCTAATCGAAATTACTTAAAAGTACTAATTAAATTAGTATAAAGAAATCATGACAAACCGAACTGCAAACAAAAACTAACAATCGATCACCCTTTTCTGAAACATTTTTAATAGTGTAAAATCACTTGCCACCTTCTATATGTTTAGGTCTTGTTAATTTTACAACAGATTTAAGTTTGACAGTGAAATAACTTAGGTTCAAACCCCCGCAGTGCAGTGCAGTCGTGAAGCAAAACATCGTAAGGGTACCGGCATGCTGTAGACATGAAAAGTCGACAACGTGTGTCAGGTATAGAAGACTGATCACCAATTGTCTTTTAGAAAAAATCTGAGGCTTACAACCTAAAAGGTTGTAGTACCACTGATTTTATATTCTCATTAGTAGACACGGTTAAGAGGAAGTTTATAAGGAAACACTATATACAGATAACCTGTTATATATTTTAATCAAACACATTATAATAAACCTTTCAAAATAAAACATACATTAAACTCCCGTGTCCTGGGACAAGTCAGGGTTGCTGGTATAAAATGAATTTATATAATTAAATACATTTACAGCTTATCTCGTTATCTCAATCAATAAATAAGATGTTACTTTGAGATAACCTCTACGTCTTAATCCTTTGAAATAACGAACTGAATCTTATTTCATTTTTGCTAAGGATGATCAGATATTTTTAAGTTACAAATCTATACCAACTTCATGTATTGATAGTTTAAAATCCGTGTTTCAATCGGCGTATCCGCGTATCTTTGATCTACGACAAATATAGTGTACTACCGATCCGGAAAACGTCATTTTGCCATGTATATTATTTATAATAAAAAATAGGGGTTGATCGTAGAGGGGTGAAAATTACAGGTTGTGTGTATTTTTAATGCTGTATCATAAAAAAATAGAAATTAAAAATTTTGTCTAAAAAGTAAATAAAAAAAATTAGGGGTGACTACCCCTAACATTTAGGGGGATGAAAAATAGATGTTGGCCGATTCTCATAAATACCCGATAAGCACAAAAAATTTCATCAAAATTCGGTCAAGCCGTTTCGGAGGAGTATGGCAACGAAAACTGTGACACGAGAATTTTATATATTAGATTAAGTAAAAGTCATTTGAACCTACTCTCTACCTCTCGTAAATAAAAAGAATTAGTAAAAACGTGCATAAATCGTAACTTTGAAGCCGATTACACTAATAGTCAGGAATACGATAAAATGGTTAGCTATTATCAATCCGAAATATTTATTTTTCCTTACCTTTGTCGATTGATTTTGGTTTTATTACCCGAATCCCGGGTAAAAAATACGAAAATATTGTTTTTGGTATTCCCGTACTACCCAGTTAAAGAGTAACCATTTCATATAACTCTTTCGTAGAAAATGTACATTTTAATAAAAAATAATATGTCAACTACGCTTTGTTAAGATATCAGGCGTATCATATATATCAACAAATAAATGTAGTTTTATCTAAATGTATAACTATATTTTAAAATGTCTTAGAAGTTTATCTTTTATAACAACCTTTACAGATATTTAAATATGTCTGTTTAATATCCGTACTACAAACGAAATTTCGGTTTGGATGTCTGTTATTTAAAACTATAGAGTAAATAAATCTTTTTAGACCACGGCGACAAGTATAAAAAAAAACATTCCATTTCTCATTGAAATGTTAAGAAGATAATTTTGTTTACGTAAATTCGTAGCACCTTTCCTCTACGCGATCCATAAGTTCACGCCCATAGCGTGTCTTGCTAGGCGATAGATTCTTCTGATTCAAAATCATTTCATCTGTTATTGTGGTCTAAGTTTTCTAATATAACCTTTTTGTGAAACTCTTACCTAATATTTGCAATAGCATATTTTCCTTTTCACCACCCAGGGTTGGACTCTGATTCCAATTGGACTGAGATCCATATTAGTAGAGAGACAGATGATCCATATTAGTAAGCTATTAGTATTGTAAAATAAATATAAATAAGTTTTAATAAAACTCTTGTTTAAAATGAATTAAGATTTATTAATCTTATTTAAGATTTTATTTATCTTATATTATTATATAAAAGATATTTTTAATTAAGATCTAGTTTGTAGTCTGAAGTAAACTCGACATTGTAGAGCTTTAAAGCTTTAAATAGTGTAGCTTTGAGTGGAGGGTGGGGTAAGTTGGAAGGTAGCGGGGCGCGACGGGCCGGCTCAGACGACCGCCTACGCGTTCGGCAGCGGTCGTGTTCACGCGCACAGCACGCCACAGCGGCCGGGCCCAGCGCCCGCCGCGCCCGCTCTTTCCGCTGCTCGCTGACACTCCGGTAAGTACGATTTATATTTTTTTTTCGTCACCGTGAACGCTCAATATCAGTAGGTAAGGTATTTTACTCAATCGACGGTTAAAATTCGGTAATAATATTTAAATCGTGACGATCTAAAAACGAGTTGGTAAATACTTTCGAATTACTTTATGTGTCTTAACAAATTTCTTCCTTAAAACTTATTATATAAATACATTCAGTTAAATAAACCTTATATTTTAATAGTTAAGTAAAGATTAAAAGTGAAAATACATTTTTATTTATTTTTAAAGGTGTTGTTTTAGTTGTTTTTATATTATTTAGTGTGTTTAATATTTATTTTAAAAGTTCGGCTCATCTTAAAAAGATATTAATCCTTTTTAATGTAAAATTATTTTATTATATAAATAAATTCTTTTAAACTAGTTTTCAGTTAAATTAACTTTCTATTTTAATAATCGTTAAGTAAAGATTAAATGTGAAAAACATTTTTATTTATTTTTTAGTTGTTTTTATATTATGTAGTTGGTTTAATATTTGTTTTAAAAGTTCGGCTCATCTTAAAAAGATATCAAACCTTTTTAGTATAAAAAGTTTAAAATAAAATCAATTTAAATGGATCACATTGACACTATTATATAATATTATATTAATATATATTACTTCTATATTTTTGACGAACTAAGTAGCTATACTATATACAACGATAGGCTTTCAATAACTTTTAAGTACTTGAGTACAAAGATAAGCAATCATTTCTTATCGTAAAACAATAAGAAAGCGTGATTATCAAAATATAATTTTTAAGTTACATGGTGCCAGCACATGCCATCACAGCAACATTTTTTATGCCAAAATTGATCCCTTTCTTACATCTTTAAATGTCTTACGACAAAAAGAGATGGCGTGAAGGCTGCCTCAGTAAATGGGTCAAGTTCAGCAGGCATCTGGAGTAGAAATTAATCAGAGTGTCTCAAGTTTAACAATAAATATTAGGTTCGAACAGCTCGTATGATTTGTAGGCAATTTCTATGAAAATGTGATTTATTAATCGAAGGCAGACTTCAAAATTTAATTTATCGTAATGCACTAAAGCCCTTTTTGAATTGCGAGAATAGATTCGATTTTTGTACCTCAAAACTGTAAAGGCAAGCAAACAAGGCATTTGGGATGCCTTATAAGTTGTCTTAGTAAGAAAATGTTAAAAGTTAGTACCTTATTTAAAAAAAAAAATTCTATCGAGGTTTGGTTTGGTTAAAGTAAAATAATTTTCTTAACACAAAATGCAGCATGAAAGGTTTGATAAGTTTAATAATATTATTATTTCAAATGCAGATGGTGAAAAAGTTAAGAAAAAACCAAAAGTACTAACAGCGTTTAATAATATCTTGACCTAATTTTAATGTTGATTTTAGATTATTTCAATAACTCCTTGTCAGAAATTGCGTAATTTGAAATTCTTGAAGTATTTCAAATTTCAAAACTTTCTTAAGAGAATCAATCATAATAATTAAAATGAGTTACAACGACGCGTTATTCAGTTGTGTATTCGTTAGTTAAATATCATATTAACATCTATTTAAAGTCCAGCATGAGGTAGGTTGGGTATGAACTATTCTGCGCATTCGATCATATAGGTAACTAGGTGATCAGTCTTCTGAACTATCTAAAACAAAATAATAACTTTGTTTACGAATTGCGCTTGCCCCTTCTAATCTAGCCATATACGATATAACTACTAATAACATATGTTTCAATAAAACTCTTGAAATTATTTATAAGGAAATTTTTAGATATTTAAGATCAAAGTTGCATTACAGCAGTCATGGTATCGCGAGTTCGCGCTAAAATCCGTTTAATAGTGTTATTTTAATAATCATCCTACAACTCATCTGCTCATAGTCAGAAGACTGATTGCACGATGCGCTCTATTAAAAAAAAAATTAAAAAATACTAATTCACGCCAACCAAAAACTACAGAGATGATAAAGTTAAACTAAAGTTGAAAAGATACCACGTTTTGTTGTATGGTATCTCCAGTTACACGGAGACACGTAAAGAAGACAATTATACGTTATCCATAAATTCGTTTTTATAATAACAAATTGAGCATAGGTTATTGAAATATAGATATGATACATATCTAATAAATTTAGAAGCTTTAATAGTCGTAATCATTGCAAAACCTTACATTTTTCGTGGTTATCCCGTGTTAAAAACTGGCGTGGAAGTAGTTTTAGTAAGTAATACTGTCCGCGTACGAACATTAATAATGATCTCTGCTCTTCGACTTTTTCTTTTTAGGAAAGCAATAAAAGTTTGTCGAAAGAAAACGATTTTTTAAGTTTCTCTCCTATCCCTCCGTAATTACTTTTACAATAACATTGCTTTTGAAATGATTTTAAAATAATAAAGAGTTAACATTCATGTTTTTCCTTCAATCTTTTTAGTAAATTAGCATTCATTGCAATTTATAACATAATTTTTCGAGTTTATGTTATTGTACTTTTTTATAAAAATATTACTACGTTCACTGCAACCTATGTTCGTTTAGCACGAATATTGTCTCATATTATGGTATGCAATAATAGTAATTTATATTTATATGTTTAAATTTGAATCGCGCTCCGTGAGCATGTAGACGAAGGCAACTTACACAGTCTATGTGTTATCGTTTTGGTGTATGTATAGATTACTATCGTGGTAGTTCTGCTAAAGGACACCGAACTAGCGCGAATAAACCATAACGCGTTTTATTTGATACTAATTGCTCCACATCATCTCTAATCAAATCACAGACAAAGAAGAGCGGATATACCTCGCGTAAGAGGCGGTCAAAGTCAAAGTTTTAATTTTATAAATAAGAGCATACTGAATCTAGGATATTACGCGCGCATTTGACCAATTAGAGCAAAGTTTTTATAATAACTGTAAATAAGCGTTGAGCAGTTTTCTACTCCATATCCGATTTCATTTCATTAAAAGTTTGTATAAATGGACTCTTCAGCTATCCTTGAAGTCATGCGCTACGTTCTGTATCTTCTTTTCTATTACCTTACGACTTGCGGAATCACATTTGAACCGAACATCGTTGTGTTCTAGCCGCAGCTATTTCATAAGAGTAAATTGATGTCGTAAAGGACAAAATAAATTCAATTGTATTGAACTGTGTCGATATCAAACTCGCGATGATAAATCATTGTTTACGAGCAATTATTGGGAACAGAGGCAGGTGCGAGCCTACAAATATGTTTGAATTGCGGTCAGTGTTTATGTTGTTTTTTCATTATGCTTTTATGGATTGAAGTTTCAATACGAGGATTATTTAAATGGAGTGTACCTATACGAAAACTTAAAAATTTACTAGCTCAAATAAGCGTGCCATTCTTAAGCCTAAATCTTACGTGTAAACATCAAGATGTTATTTTTATATTTCATAATAATTGGTTTTTGATATAATAGGCGTATTTTGGGTCAAAATAAAAGTATATTTTTGTATATTCGTAACGAATAAGCTTTAAATCTTTTGAATTTCAACATTTACCATTAGAATTATACATTGTTTTACATAAGGCTGACATGAGCTGTGTTTGGCCTAGTGGCTTCAGCGTTCGACTTTCATACCTGAGGTCGTAGGTTCGATCCCCGGCTTTGCACCAATGGACATTCTTTCTATGTGCGCATTTAATATTACCTCGAACGGTGAAGGAAAACATCGTGAGGATACCGACATGTCTTAGACCCAAAAAGTCGAAGGCGTGTGTCATGCACTGGAGGCTGATCATCTTCTTGCTTATTAGATTTAAAAATGATCATGAAACAGATCCAGACATCTGAGGCCAGGACCTGAGGAGGTTGTAGCACCACTGATTTATTTACATAAGGCTATATTTATATCCGAATGATTAAAAACAATACCCGACGTCTGACCAAAAATATTTGAATCCCGTTGATCACATACCAGAGCGGTCTCACACAACCTATTTACACACCGCGACCCGACAATCATGTACAGCGAAAGAATTACACAACATTTGGTTACCAGATTTATGGTAAACCTTCTATATTAATAAGTAATAATTAAATAGTCTTAACAAAAAAAAAAATACCTGTAAGTAAAACGCAACAAACGTCTTAATAACGGAGAAATACATTACGTCATTAAAGCCGTACAGAAATAGTTTGTGTATAAGGTAGGTAGTAGTATTAATGTATTTTTTTTCTAAGCAATCAATTTAAAAAAAAGTTCACATCCGGAACAGGCGGCTACTATTATATGACTATACAGATATATAACAGTTCTTTACCCTATGTAGGTACATGATTATGTTTGATGTGCTTGCTTCTGTTCTTAAGAATCTTAAGTGCGCATGTGCCTATAGATCATTTGACTCATTCTGTTGTTTACGAATTCAGGTAGAAAATTCGACCTTAGTTGGATGGTCGAGTTGGAGTAGGGATTTAATACTAGCTGTGGCACATGCGCACGAGTATTCTTCGAACTTTGAAGTGAAACAGTTTCTTTAAATTTAGTGAAGTGAATGAGGTGAATTATAGTGAATCAAGTGATTAACTTCCTACCTTTGATTACTTGTGAAAAACTTTAAGTATACTTTAAATCTTATATTATTCTTATTTTTTAAGTGTACCGTAATTCTTTTTATTTACTCCTTAGACAACTATTTAATTAATTTTGTGATTAGTGTAGTTTTGATGTTATGGTCATTGAATTTTAATTTTAAGTTTTCGAGAGCTAAAAAAATTAAATTAATATGATTAAGTGGATGAAATATAAAGCATCTGTTTGCATATATGCAGAATACCTCAAACTAAAAAACCATTGACGTAACTGTCTCAGTCCCAAGTTCAGCTGGTTCAGCGTCCGGATAACGACCGCTGTCTATGCTCGGGTCTCATCCCGGTTATAGCTTACCCGGATTATATTGCAGCTGTTTCATATAGTTTACTTATCACTAAACGGTTGACCGTATTTTGATCTTTTTAAATAAATATTTTAGTATTTTCTCTTTTTAAAAACAGTTAATTTGTCAGAACATCAGGTCCATCGTGACCGCTATGATTTGTGCTTTGTTTTTATGCATTCGCTTTTTGTCCAATTTCTGTATGTAGACTGAATTTGATATATCTATCAAATTCTTAAACTTAATTGTGATTATGGAAATATGAACAATTTGACATCCGAAAATCTAGATATATTGTTTCCCTTGAATTATTTGTAATTTATTATTTTCCACGTTTTAGTGCATTTTATTATCAAATATCTACTAATAATAATAAATATTTTTTTAATTATAAAGTTATTTATACGTGTGTAACAAGCCAAAAAATTAATACATACTTAAATTGTGACTTGATTCGTAAACACGTTTTAATTCTTTGAAATTATATTTAAATTTTAATTAGATAGTCAACAAATTTCATAAAAACCACAAATCTAAATGATAATTAAGAATTCCATGAACCGCCTACCCTATTAAAATGTCCTCTAATATGTATGTTTGTGGTGGTGTTACTAAATACTTAATATTTTAATCTCATTTTATTTCCTTGTCGTACTTTGTCTAGTACTTAAGCGAAAATTTATAAAGTGCGAGCTTAGTGACCGAGCTTTTAGGACTAAAAGTTAGTGACGAACAGCCGAGTAATTCAATTTTGCTTAAAGTGACAATTCAATAATTCTGTCTATGTGCGCATTTAACACTCGCTCGTACGGTGAACATCATCAGGAAACCGGGTAAAACAAAAAGTTAAAGGGCCTGTGTCAGGCACATAATGCTAATCATCTACTTGCCTATTAGAAAATACAGACGAACGAAACAGATATAGAAATCTGAGGCCCAGATCTTAAATGTTATAATGCCACTGAATGTTTAAGAACGCGCTCTCAGATACAAATTCGAATATTATTTTTGTATTGTAACGTTACATTATTACAGGGCTGTAGAAAATGGCGCTACAACCAAATTAACGCGTATAAAATCCCTAAAGTTTAGATCAAAATTATTGTGATTCAAACGATTGCAAGTACTCTACTGGAATAATGTAATCACACCGTCTCTAACATCTATATACTGTAATTACAGTTAGTAACGCAATGATAGGTTAATCCAGAAACAATAAATCTTTCTCTGCCATACACAATAGTACAAGGGTTGCGTTGACCCGTAGGCCAATTATCAACATCGTCATCTTGTTCTAACTGAGGATTTGTCCTGTTTAATGTCTTGGAATCATATAATTTCAATAGAACGTTTTGGCTGAAGATATAAAACCATATATATTATTAAGTAGCACGAAAAATAAATAAGCTGATAAGCTTGACTCTGACTGAAATAAAAAAACTTTAGAGGTGTCAAGGGACAACCGGATGGAACGAAATTCCTTTCGATTAATTTATATGTTAATTGGTAACAGTATGATAGATTTTCTCGACACCAATCTTACGACGAAAAAAATAAGCCAACATCACGAGGTGTTCCCAGGCGGTCACCCATCCAAGTACTGACCTCGCCCGACGTTGCTTAACTTCGGTGATCGGACGAGAACCGGTGTATTACAATAGCAAATAGCAAAAAAGTGTCGTGACAACTTTTCGTAAGAATTTTTTCCGTCTAGCCCCCTTTCACAACGCGCGATAAGGAACTTCGTCCCAATAAGGGTGTTCTACTGCTTAAGGCAAATTAACTTCGAGTTAAATTGATTCGTTCGAGATATGTAGTAACTGCCTAGTCATTAGAAATGTATTGGACGTTTTTAGTAAACATCTCGCTGTAATAGATAAAATCTACTTGAAACATTCATTGGTATGAACAAATTTCAACTAAGTAAATCAATAAAATTAACCTTAAAACAATTAATTAACCTTAAATTAAACAATAATTAACCTTAAACAATAATAACTCAAATATATTATTAACATCCCCCTTTTGAATAGCTAGTCTAAATCTTTGTCCGAGGTAGCTGCCAGCTCTTCGGTCTCCTGTGATGAGGACTAACCTTTTTGCTATTTCTTTAAAAAGCCTTATAGCGTTTGGACCCCATGGACCAAGGGTTTCAACACCGAATGGGACATAATCATATTCGGAGCCTAGTATACCCTTGTATCTGTATACTGTAACTTTTTCAGCCGCTTCACAAGACGCACCAGCTCTGTTGTTGGTTCCAAGTAGATGCAAAAAGTCTAAAACCTGAAATATACTAAAAACACAATATCCTACTTTTATTATAAAAAAAAGAATAATTACTGTAAATGGTTGTAGAGTCCCGAGTCATCATGCCTTATAGCGTAAAAATACTGCCTCCGACATCATTAGCACTCGGGCTGGTAGTGGCAGCATTTTAAATGCAATGGCAAGCAGATTGTCTTGTGAAAAGGCAACTCATTTGTAAACAGTCTGTACTTAAATAGGTTATAGGTTTTTGTTAACATATATTTTTTACTAACATACAAATGTAATGGTTGTTGACTGATGTTATTGAATTAAATAAATATTATGTTACTAAGGGAAAGATGTTAAACATGTGATAAATTCTGTTGGTGTTATTCAGTTCATCAGTTTAAGTGTAGAAAGTTTAATAAGATCTATCAAGTAGTAATTAATATTTGGCATCTAATTAATATTATGTTAAGATTTGTCTCTGTTTGTATAGTATAACTCAAAGGTGTCTAAATGTAACTTTAATATCACTTTCGTAAGAGCACTTTAAATATTGCAATATTAATTCAAATTCAAAAATCATTTAATCATATGGGTAACACATTGTACACTTATGACTTGTCAGCAAAGAAATACATAATATTAATGCTTCTAACTTTACATTTAGTGCCAGTTCTCAAATCAATCAATAATATACCTAAATACAAGATTATTAATGATTAGGTATTATTTGTATGGTTATAATAATAAAAAAATCTACTATTACTACACTTATCGCAAGACAATAAAATCAATTTAATTATGCAATATGAATATTTTTATTCCAAAATTTTATTCTCTGTATTACGCTTCTACAATTACATTGAATGCAAATTTTTTTTCTACATGTAATAAGTATTATTTTCTCGAGAAAAAATGTCGAGAACTTTTAATGAGTCGCGAGTTTCTAATTAAAAGGGTTCGTTTACTATAGGATTTATGGTCACAGACGTCTACAAAGCATGTGTGGATGCCCAGACTAATTATGTGAAATAGAAAGTAACTCTTCTTTAGTAAATGAGATTATTGAATCTCTCTTATACAAGGAATAAATCCTTGGCTTTTAAAACTTCAATTATTTCTCTCTCTGTCGAAGAGTAAGAAACCCCCTATTATTTATATTTTCGATTTAAACGCATCTTTAATGATTATAGTAACTATTTGGAGATGTAGAATTTCAGTTAGTTTTTTATAATAATTATTATTATATTAGAGAAATTCTATTATCAGTTTTTTATTATAAATGTTATGTAACAAATGGAAACATGGGATATGATTTTTTTAAAGTTTTTTGTTTAAGCTATTGCATAGATTTTATCGCGGGCTTAGAGCGCGGCGACCAAATCAAGAAATTCCGTAACCTTAACCTAACACACTATGACGTATAGGTGCGGCCAATACGCGTTAGAGCGGGAGAGAACGCATACTGCTTCTCACATCGGTCTGGCATGATCGGTGACGTAGTGGTACATTGAATTAATATAAAAAAAACTGCATAAATAAAAAATACATAAATAATTATAATTGCATAAGTTGATAAAAAATGCTATGCAATAGCTTTGCCGCGGCAGTCCCCGAGTGCCACGTTTTTTTATTAGAGAAATTATAAAGAAACTATTTAATAGTTAAATTGATTACTTAGAAAAATAAAAATCTCTCAAAGTAAAAAGATTCCGATACCAAAATATGCTGTAACAGACAGCGCGGAAATGAAATCGTCGGCCTATTTACTGACGGCAACAATTCACCTTATTTTCTTATAAATTTAATTTAGCTTCATTCAAGTGTATTCGTTGCCCCAGAAAATAAAATTTCCAATGGATATTCTAAAGATTCCGAGTGAACCTACGGTTACAATGTAGGTACTCATTGTAGTAGGTACTACATTGGAATTTATGTTAAACGAGGTCGCTTCTTGGAATCTGCACAGCTGGAACTGCTGTTCATATAAACGTTTTATATGAGCCAGCCAAGCTGTTTTAAGGCTTTTAAGCCGTCTTCATGCAGATTTACTTTAATCCGATAAATGTAGAAGTTTCACAATTCACATGAGCTGCGGCATAATATTTTATGCGCTATTATCGATACTAAAAAATATGTGGCTACACCTTTTTACTGAAACATTTCCTCTTTAATAAATGTAGAGAAAGATGTTCCTCTTTTAATATACAACATACGGTTGCGCAATCTTGAAACGAACAAACTCTCTTGCGAGTCGACCAAAAATTAACTATATCTAATATATAAAATTCTCGTGTCACATTGTTCGTTCCCATACTCCTACGAAACGGCTCGATCGATTCTTATAAAATGAATGGGGCAGCTAGTTGTTCATTTAGATAAAAAGTTCAAACCAGAAGGGTATTACGCTATCATGGCAGACCGAATGATGCCCACTGCCAAAGGCTTACAAGCTTGCTCTTAAAACTCGGTATAACTCGGTATAACCAAACACCGTAGATAGTCAAAGTCAAAGTCAAATCATTTATTTCAATTAGACCATCTAAAATGGCACTTTTGAACGTCAAAAAAAAAAAATATATTTAGAAGATTCTAGTTGCCCCTTCCAAAAGGTAGTTTCGTGTGGAGAAGAATGGGCAAGAAACTCCACACTTACTCTTTTAAAATAGGATTACAATATTTTGTTACATTTGTTAAATAATTATATGTGAAAACAATGTACTCTTAGCATAAACTACTATACTAAAAAAGTTAGTATTCATTATACAAATAGCTAATTAGGTATACTCAACAAAAGTCCCACGGAATTTAGTTTTTATACTAGTACCCAAAAAACAAAAACAAAAAATATCTTCTTATTTACAATTATTCTTATTTTTAACTTTTAATTTTATTTTAATTATGCAATATGAACACCGTTACACACGATCTTCATTACTCAAACTTCTAACTTTAATATTATTAATATTATTTTCTACTTGGTATTATTATTATTAATTTTATTTTATTAGAGGCGCAAACTAGCTGCTGTGGTCTCTGGCAGAATGACCAGCGCTGTGGAACTTTTTGCTCCACAGCCAGGGCCAATTACAACCACAGTACACACACATTGCACACTGGAAGCGAACCGAATGGCAAAAGAGAATTTTTTAATTTTTATTGTTTTTGATGTCTTATTTTATTTTTTCTTTAAGTATTGTTATTTTGTATGTTTATGTGTGTGTGTTTTCGTTTGTAATAAATGTTATGTCTATGTCTATGTATATCTACTTGTTTATACATTAAATGTACCCCTTACAACGTGACCGTTCATATAAGAAGCCAGCTTTTGCCCGACATTATTTTTTTAAGTTATAAACTTCTGAATCATTTCAAGTTATTTTTAATTATAACAAATTGTAAATTAAACAAGAGACAGGTCACGGTGGCTTCTTGTCGTATCTTCACAGGTTCAGGGTTAGACAAAGTGCAGCCTGTCCTTGTGACGATGCAGCTGAAGAGACAGTGTTGCATGTTCTGACCGACTGTCCCATGTATGGATACGACAGGTATAACGCTGAGCAAGCTATGGGCATGAGGGTAACGGAGACTAGTTTGAAGGAAATAATGCTCAATGTTAGGCTGAGGGGCATCTTTTTGGGATTTGCTGTGAGGGTCATACAGGGGGTTGTAAAAAGAAATAGATAGTAGTAGAGACACTCGGGTTACCAATACATTTGTAAGCTTTTTAACACCTCCGACGACTATATAGTCGGGGAATAATCTGGTTTTAATAGTAATAAAAAAAAAAAAAAAAAAAAAAATTAAACAAGAGAGTGTTTATAACAATACAAAATAGGTGTGTATTGTTTCCTTTGTAATCGTTGTTTAAGGTTTCCTTTGACAATTATTTTGAATAAGTATTGTTTATATTTTAATGTTCTTCTTATTCAAAAGTCTTTAGTTGTAAGGTATCGGTTGACGTAAAATAACGCGTAGAACGTGCACGCGAATTTTCGAAACAGTTCTGAATTCAATGCTTCTATACAATTAACAGTTTTTTATAACAAATTGAAATTCCTAAATTATTTTCACAGGTTTAACAAAAGCACATCGCAGCCACTGGATTTGACTTTGTCATCAATAGATGACATCATCGCGACCACGACAAGATGGCATCGTTTAAAGGTAATTTAAACATCTGCACACTTCCACACCGCCATACAATAGTAATGCAATTATTATACATAATAATGATTTTGAACATAATGAGGATAGATATATATATAATTAACTATTTTCCTCTTATACCTACTATGTAGTATTTCTGAACTAGTTTGAGTTAGGATCGCCTTAGTATACCGGTGGTGTGTAATTTAACGAAATGTTCTGTTCTGCAGCACAAAATATCTTTTCAATGTAAAAATTCAGTAGCGCTACAACCCTTTAGGTTTGTACCTCACATTAACGTCTCTGTTTCGTTATCATTTGTTTATTCCTCACGGTGTACACTTGCTCGTGTTGAATGCGCACATAGACAGTAAGTGCATTGGTGCATAGTCGAGAATCAGTCCTACCACCTCAGGGATGAATGTCAATGATAAATCTACTCATTTTATTTGCTTGAAACCTTAACTCTCTTAACACCAACCAGTCAACCTTTTCCTTTAAAAAAATATTATGGGCGGTGATGAGTTTAACTGTTCTGTTTTTAAAAATGGAATGTTTAATAAAATATATTGATAATTTTAGCATAAATGTCACAAACACAAGATACATTACGAGGTTCAGCTAAATACTAAATAGTTTGTTATAAGTCGGGTATCTGGTCGTCACAGCGGCACAACTGCACAAATCGGCTTAAGTAGAAGTATTTTGGCACGTCTTGCTTATAAAAACTAGTCTATGAATATTGTATTATGAACTGTGTGAAGAGTACTATGAATATTTGAAATATATTCGCACATGACAAACGTTTTGGTTCAATTTTATGCTTTTACTTTGTGTGCCAAGAACTTACGTCTATTTTGAGTATTCCAAATTTGAAAATCTTTTTTTTTTTAAACATGACAACATTGGCTGTAAAACGCGAAACGTGGCGATAGTAGAACAAATAATTGTAAAAACTGTTACAAGTTAGACAAAAGAATTTATGAATAGGTTGTAGTGAACAAAGGGTATAATAATTTTTACATTTAGTTTGTGTAAATTATAAAATATATTTTGATATATAACAATAAAATAGCTATCAGTTATAATTAACATATATATTAAAATAACTAATGATATATAAAGCTGTATACGCGTTATAGACATACAAATTACAATGTGGTCTTCAAACTAAATTATTTCGAGTTAAACAGACAAATTAATCGAATTAACTGCGACGATGTGATCTAAAACGATTTTCTTCGCCCAACTTTATGACGCGCTTGTTAAGTTCTCTCACAAACTTTGTCAGTATTTTGTCAAATCATAAAATAAGATTTAATCTCCTATAAATTGTCTGGATGTTAGTGTTTAGGACAGGACATTAGCGTAAAGTCTTGGAACCTTTACCTGTATATATTGTAGATTCGATTCAATTGAACTTAAAATATAGTTTACATAGCTAGTTAGTTTATTCCACACGGTAATGATTGATAAAGGGATATATGGAGTAAATGGCAAACGTATCAATTTCATAATTTTTCTTCATATACAAGGAAATCAGACGCCAAAAATAATCAGTGCTGATATTTCAAATATCTTTGGGCTTAACGTACTTCGACAGGACTGAAAAATGGGATTTAACGCATCTTAATAATAAGTTATGATGAAGAAGGAAATAATAATAATAATAATAATAATAATAAAATATTTATTTGTTTTCTCTCACACAAAAAATACAGACACAAAATACAAATTTCAGCATTAACAGGCAAAATCTGTGTGAGAGACTGGCGACTGTACTAGGATACCTGTATTACAGATTGCCAGTCCCTCCGCATCCGGACCGAATGGAATTTAAGTAGGTACATCAATTTGATAGAGAAACTATTACAAATATTACAAATATTACAAATATTACAAATATACTCACATTTAAGTGGGTGTATGTGATGGTGCATGTATGGTTTAGTGTATGTAAGTGTTAATGTATGTATGTGTTAGTGAATTTATGACTTAGTGTATATATGTCAAAATAACTGTAATACTGATATTATCTAACGCTCGCTCGCTATCTAGAGCTTATAATAGGTCTTCTAAGTCATATATTTATAATATTACTTCTAAAGCCAAAAAACTGCTAAAACATTGCTCCTGCAACTCGACAAATAATCGTGAAAGCACTGATGTCTATAGATCTTTAATGATCCAGCAATTATAATAATGCTAAAAGGCAACGCAGATTTGAGCCAGCGTTATTTGACTTAGCCACATATCTAGCAAGTTGGCGGCGAGCCATCCGATGTAGATATTGAATATTTGTGACACGTGTAGCGTCATCTTCGTACTGTTCCCCTGAGGTTTGCTCGGTTCAATTCACAGATATTTTCTCGATATTTTAGTTACGGAATCTAGCTGAAAAATATGTCTTCATTTTCCATTTATGAATACCCATCGCGAATGTGTTTTGATGCGGTTATATATACAGTATTTGTTTGGCTTTAAAACTTAATAGACGCCCTGAGAATAAGTCTATGATATTAGTTTTTTTTCTAAAATGTTTGTAACACATAAGTACTAGTATTATTTATATTAATTACACTAAGATGCACATCGGTATATCTTAAATACTTAGTGTTAAAAAAAAAAAAACTGATTGAATGTAACACAAAAATCTGTCTAACAATATTAGAAGACATTTCAACGAGTTTGGCCAGGTCGTCTATTATCTCTGACAGTATATAAGCAAATATATATGTTGACCTAAAGATTGTAAATGCCAGGTCATAAAATCCCAAAAAAAGCAAATATATATCTAGTGAATGGTGCAAATCAGCTACGAAATTTAATACCCAGTAAATTAAGGATTTAAAAAAGGATACATTGAATTTTCTGTTTTCTTGGAACTATGGTGAGCCGATTATATATTCTAAATGGGTTTAGTCTGAATTATTAAAACTATAATGCTTTGGCAATATATGTCACTAGTAGACTCGGCCAAGCGATGCTGTGGCTAAGATTTTTATTATATTATATAGTAGTAAACTATTCAAGAGAAACGTCAGGAGAACACCAATCCACCATGCTTTTTTTGGTGGTTATGCCATTAAATTATGGGGGCTGATGTGAAACGTTGGTATTTATTTTGATAAGGCTCAATAACTAGGTACGAATAAAGAGCCTTTTCTAGCGGTGGTATTTTAATAATAAAAGGACGCTTATAGTGACATAACTATAAAAGTAACATGCTGTCGCGACATTTTTTATAGATAGTGATGTGTCCTGAAAAATTGTAATACATCATTTTGTTCTATGATTAATAGTTTTCGCAGCGCACGCGATTGAAGGAAGTGTTTTATTTTTTATCAGATTATTCAAGTGTTAGTAAGCATTCCTAATTTTTTAAAAATGAAATCGAGAATAGTGTAGCTTGCCAACGGTGAAAGAATTTTTGAAATCGGTCCTGTAGTTTCGGAGCCTATTCATTTCAAACAAACAAAAAATCAAATCATTCCTCTTTATAATATTAGTATAGATAATATTTCGTTTTAAGGCTGTGTTCGCGTTAGAGATACATATGCAAATGTCTCAATGTCTTTTGGGTTCAATGTTTTATGATCCCTTAAAATGGTATTCAATACATGAATGAGTGACGCCATCTTTCACTTGAAACTCCTTCAAATACAATAGAAAACCAATACCTTATGCTGACATGAAACGTAATGTGGAAGCTTTTAAAAATATTGTCGAACTCAAGTCAAGCTTACAAGAATACTGAAAATGGCAAAAGATTTTAGTAAACTTCTTGAAGGTTTCAAAGCTCTTGAGTATGTGTTAACTCTGATACTAAAGCCGTACTTATACATATATCATATACACATTTTTAATTACAGAATGATATGGTAAATTAAAAAATAAATAAAATGTAAGTATTATGTGAATATAACACCGTTTTTAAAAGAAGTTTATGAGCAAATAATGAATGCATTATTAAATTTACATGTATCATTGATGATTTTATTTTATAGGCTATTTAAAGACTAATTTTTAGTGTAAGACACCGTTTTCTTTCACCGTTCATGGTGTACCTGATTTTTGAATTCGCAACCTTACTCCCCAAGCAAACTGTAGTATAGTCTGTTTTTACCTTAAATATTGGTTTTCAATTATAATTCTGTGAAAATGAATAATGAAAGCGAATTAGCAGAGTTGTTTTTTCTAATTACAAAATATATTTTAATTATAAATTACTTGACAACATGTTCTTATCAAGTCTATAATACTGTATTGTTAACAAATTAATAATGCTATGTTGAACACGCTTTAGATGCCTGTTACACGTTTGGACAAATTATTAAGACTTTCTATTAGATTTTGCTTATTCAATGCAGCATGGTGAATTTTCCTACTGATATCTGTACAATGTACATATTCTTAAATGACAGTTAAATTGAAATATCCTTTCAAAAGCTGTCAAACCATATCGTCTCTAAGACGTTTGACATATGTGACAACGGCCAAGACGTTAATGTATCTTGAGTCACGAATTCGTATGCGGACCGGAATTCCCTTTTATTTCTCGTTATGTCTCTACGAAAAAAAAAAGAAATCGTATCTACTTGTCGTGATTAAAGACTATTAGATTGCTTATTCATTTCTCTACCTCTCATGCCCTACACACCTTTACTTTCATATAATTGGTATGAAAATGGTCATAGAATATTTTATAAAAAGTCGGAGTTTGAAATTAAATTCATAGCAAATATTGAGTAAACAGTGCTACTGCACAAAATATGATAAACGTAAAAATGTTAATGTCAAGCAAATGTCAAATCCAGTATGGGATTAATATTACACCCCTGACGAAAATTATAATAATTTTTAATTAGAAATCATTATTTATTTATACTAATATTATTAGCTATTTTGTTTGTTTGTAACATATAAACTCAAAAACTGGCCACGTTAAAATAATCAGCATACTGTATTTACTTACAATATATAAAAAAAACTCCGCTACTAATACTGCTGTAAAAATCATTCTACAAATTTTGTACGCTTTTGTACGTTAGGGAAGAAACGCGAGATAATCGTCGCTAATCGTGAAATCTTCACGCATGCGATTATCAACTTTGCGTCACCCGATTACATAGCGCTTCTGTTTAATTTCGCGTGATTTAAACAATTCATTATGGTTCCCTCATTGTGATGAAATGTAAATACATCAAAGTGATTATCCTAACGTGTATGCGTAAACATAAGGAGATGTTACAAAATAATTGTAGACTGTATTAATTAAAATTGTGATTCACGCGAGTTATTTAAAATATTTACCAAAATAAATTCGTTCAACACATTATAATATAAATGAATATTTAAACGATCCTAGTGCTTGGATATGAGTTGCTCCAGTATATATAGGTAACTCGACTGAATCTCTCGGCTGCATTTCCAGACTCTGGGGCGATCGTCAACATCCACGACTGTTTTAATGTAAAGTGAGAACAAACCGTGATCCATGTGGTATCCAATTATTTCAGTATTATTATTATTTTCTTCTTTCTAGCCAAGTCCACATTTCAAGGATCGTCATGCTCGCTTAAATGTCATTGCTTGTGGCGGCGTCCATGCGTCGGGTTGTCTCTCTCCCTAAAATATGGCGAGGGGGTCGATGGCTGGCCATGCGTCATACTCGTGAACGGGTGCTACTTGTGGTGACTGGTCGTACTTGAATTCGTGTATGCGGTGATGTTAATTATTTTGACTATGTGTTTGCGTGTTGTTCCCACGAGAATGTAAGTGCGTGCTCCTATTTCACCATGCCTCCTGCTGATAGAGGACAACTCTTTGTTTTTAATTTATGTTATTATTATTAATTACTTAAGATGTCATGTGGAACATGGTTTAATGGTTGCAGCTCCTTACAAACGTTGTGTAAAAAAAAAACATGGCGATTAAAAAGAGTGGCGGAGAGTTTATTGCCAGCCTTGATTTGAGAACTGGCACTAAATGTAAAATTAGAAACATTTATATGTATTTCTTTACAGACTAGTCATAAGTGTACAAAGTGTTACCAATATGATTAAATGATTTTTGAACTTGAATTTAAATTTAAATTTACAAATAAATTCTAGGCTTAATGTTCCTTAACAATTATTGTAATTTATTCCAGGCCGTTTTTACATACTTTATGTCCATAACCTATGCCAATGAGGCGGTGTAAAATTCCTATAACAATTACTAGGCAAAATACTTTTGAATAAATTCTCAAATTAATTAATGGCCAAAATATAAATAAGTGTTTCCCAAACTATGTAAAGGCTTATGAGGTTTTAGCGAAGGTTAGAGGTGAAAACACCTCTCATAAATCCTACATTGTCATTAAAACTAAATTAATGTTCTGTTTTACGGCATATTTATGGCAGGTAAAGAATTTTCGGACGTTCGACTAAAATATTTACTTTATTAAATCGTTGTGAAAAATTCTTCTATTTTTACGAGCCATTATCACAATTGTACAAATCTTTTTCTTATTAAAAATATTGTCGCTTTTACAAGAAGTATTCAACTTGCTGAAGTATTCGTCATTGAGTCAACGTGAAAAAATTTTTTTGTTATAAGTTTCTTTGTAAAATTAAGTATTATATATATAGTTGTTAAGTATTCATAATATTCAATGGGGACGGACTCAAATCGAGTTAATAGAACAAAACCACGTATATTATCGGTAGATGATTGGTAATTCTTGACAATTATGATTACATGACTTTTTTGTCTCGTGCTTCTCAAACGAGTATAAGATAGGTGTGTAAAATCACAAACAGACATATGAAAATTTAATTCTACGTGAAGTAAATTAACTTTGATTTTAACAAGTTAGGAAACTCACTCATTTGATATAGGAGTAAATAGCCTCACTCGCCTTTAAAAGACAATTCTTTTTTTAATACATGTCTACTGAGACTTCATATAAAAAATTACGATCTAGCCTAACTTAAGACTAATAAGTAATTTACTAATAAGGATATTTAACATAAGAAAGTGTGTAATAACACTACTCACAGTCCCTAATAAATGGAAGACACTCTGTTCTTGCGTTATTTTTTTTCACTTACCATTGTAGCTTAAGACTAACGTGCACTAACACTAATGAAGTTCAAATAGTTCAATAGTCCTATTCAGTCTTCTCACTAGCCCCGTGGTATCAAGGAGAAGAATAGCATCGACATTGACGTGATGGTGGAGTTCGTGGGCTCCAGTAGTGGTTTTTATTATTGTGGCGACGTCCTCTACATTAAGTTTCCGTTGGAGGTCGTTATTACGAAAAAAACAAATGAATTCTTATTTAAATAATTATACAATATTGTCGTTCGGAAGTTATACGTCTTTTAAAAAAAATAAAATTTCCAGCATCGCAGTAATGTTGCGATATAAGAAAATTACCTTCTTACCTTGAAATATTATATTCCCGTTAGAGAAGTGATGTAAAGTGGTACAAAATTTCCATAGTGCTCATGTAATGTATTAGAAATATTATGAATTGAAAAGTGTGCAGAAAGCTTGCTATTGACCTTAACATCTTATGCGTTACTGGGTCAAGATTATAAGCGCATTTTTTCTAAGATATACTTTAACTAGAATTTCTCTTAAATCGTGATTGGCAATTATTGAAAGAATGTCTTTAAATTGAGAGAAATAATACAAATTTAGTAGTAATTCCAATTTGTTATATACGAATGTTTTAAGAGTATTGTAAACAGTAGTTCATAATATATTCTTGCTTCCTTTACAGAGTATTTTAAAGTAAATTGTATTTAGGGGAGGAAGTCAACCTGTTTATTTCTCTATTCACTAAAGTAATATACTTTATTATTTGTGATCTATGACACATTGGAGAAGACGTGTCTAAGCAACAGGATGCGGAGACATCAATAAACACACACGTGTAGTTTATCTATATTTAATTATAAGTCAAGTCAAGTCAAAAATCAATATATATATAGATAACACAATGTACACTTATGAACGTCAAAAAAGAAATATACATTAAATGCTTCTAATTTTACATTTACAGCCAGTTCTAAAATCAAGGGAGTAGAACGGAAGAAATGAACTGGCAATAAACTTTCCGCCACTTCTTTTAATCGCCAAGTTTTTTTTTTTTACACGTTTCTGAGCAGTTGCAACCATTAAACCATGTTCCACATGACATCTTAAGTAATAAATAATAATAAATAAATAGCACGCACTTACATTCATGTGGGAGAGTATAACAAAAGTAATACTTAAATGACAAATATAATAATTTTACTGTATGATCTTTGATCTCTGTGAAATATTATTTCAATAGACACATGTTTTCTATATTGTTTCATTTAATAATAAAGGAACAAGTCGAAATAAATTGTTGTTTTCACACTAATTAGTGGTAATACAAAATAGTCCTATATGAGCAAACTAATATTGGATCTAAGTCAATTAACCCGTTGTCTCATTATGGGGGAACCTCACTGATAATATAGACACAGGATACTATAGTTCATGTTTATAACATTTGGTTTCTCTAATCTATTGAAAGACGATGAATTAATATATGACCAAAAATAAATATATTGATTTCAATTGTACTTAAATAAACATACGGTCAGTATAGCATGTTTAGCCAACATATTATGTAAATACATAAGTTCTAAAAAAACTAGTTCCGGTACAACCTTTTAGATCTAGGCCTAAAATGTATGTTTTCTGATTAGTTGTTTCTAATAGCAGCCTTTAATGCCTGACGCCATTGTCTAAGCCTTGAAATGTTCAATATTCAATGTTCATGCACGCTGAAACAAAAACATATACTCAAAGGATTCGGTGATCTTATAATCAAAGTCAAAAATAAATATATGTAAGGAAAACATAATATTTAATACTTTCCTATACAAACTCTTTTTATATATTATTTTTCTTCTTTGCCGTCTGATCGACGATGTTTTATTTGTCATTTGACATAATAGATGTAAGATGTTTTAATTTACTCTTTATATTATTTTATTTTATAAAACCTAGAATATAGGCTTTAAATGTTGTTTCTTTTGTATTCACAGAGAAACGCAGTTGCGCCTTATTTATCCCCAGTACTCGTATAAGCGATTGATACCATTATATATATACTCGACTTTTATAGTTTTCTAATTTAATACAAATAAAGAGAGAACCGTATCTCCCTCCTTCTTATTTCTTCTATCTATGTTTTCCATAGCTATTTTGTATGGTGAATTGATATTTTAAAAGAGTACCGAGAGTTTTTTACCCCAGCTTTTTCTCTCGGCCTCCACCCTCTGTCTTCATGCCGATGAGTAGGGATGTCTACCGATACAAATTTAATGACGTGGAATAAGTACCTGTATCTTATATTCCATAATAAACATATTTTTATTTTATACACTAGTATTTGCCTAGGATCTGCCGCTGAGATTTAAGCTAAGTCGCTAAGCTAACATAATATGTAACGATTGGCAGTGTAATTTAATAGACCATTTTAGAACGAACATTGATGTCAGCTGCAATTGTCATTATATCACAGAGCTTATATAGAAGTAGAGACGAGAAGAACTTGCAATAAACTCTCTGACATTCTTTAAAATAGCTAGGGTTTCTTTTCTCAAAATATTTAAAACACCTGGGATCTCACATAATGCTATTGAAATAAAATTGACTAAGAAAACCAAACGTTTTAACACTATCAGCAAGGCACGGTGATATAGGAGCATGCACTTACATCACTGTGAGAACAACACGCAAACACGTACTATTGAAACGAGTCAATGTTAATATAATACTAAACAATATTTCTGAGTCAATTGCACCATTCATGGCGATACAATTTAAAACATAAGAAGAATTAAACGTTTAACATTTTAAGAGCTGGTGCGGCTTGTGATGCAGCTGAAAAAGCTAACGCCTGCAAATAAAAGGGTCTCCGAATATGATTTTGTCCCATTCGATGTCAAGACCCTTGGTTCGTGGGGTCCTAGCGCTATAAGACTTGTTAAGGAAATATCCAAAAGGTTAGCCGACATCACAGGGGACCGAAGAGCTGACAGCTACCCCGGACAAAGAATTAGTCTGGCTATTCAAAGGGGGAACGCTTCCAGTAACTTCGGAACCTTGCCTAAATTGACTCCTTGTAATAATATATTTTTAGGTTAGTTTTTGTTTTTATTGTTTTTTTTTGTATTTATAAGCTAGGTTAAATTTAAAACATTAATAAATATTATAGAAAAACATGATATTCTAGTATATTAAACAGTTTCTTTCAAATTTGTTAGAATAAACATGAGTTCGCACAGATCCTGTGAACCGTCATTATTATTCATTACACCCAAGAGACATCATAGGGTGCCTTATTGGACTGTCTGCGTCACCCGTGATTTATTACTGTACAAACCAACGATGGATGCTGATCTTAAGTCAATATTGGTTATTATATTATATTATATATATATATATATTAACGATTTTGTTTTTTTTTTTAAATCCAGGTTAAAGTGATTCACACAAAAGTGCGAAAAATTTAAAAATAGTTCAGTTATTATTAGCGTATGAGAGATCTTCGATCGTACTAGCGAAATGAAACTGAATGAATGAAGCGGAGTTATAAATTTTCCGTTTTTTCATCAAACGTTAGTACTCAGATACAAAATATCATGCTGAACAAGCTATGACTAACGTCTATCTGGAACAGCTACGTAAATCTAGCTGGTACTGAATACAATTAATACCCGCTGGTAGTGGAACTTACGGATCCAGCCTTTTCCTTGATTTATACACTAAATATTAATCACAAAATACACACTTTATTATCATCTAATTTGTTATTTTCTAACACACTAAATTATAAAAACAATAACTAACCATAAAATATAATAATCACTTGTAATACCACAAGGTTCCCTGCAAACAAATAAAGTCGTTAAGTTTTTCAGGTTAAAAGATTTTTTAACCTGAAAAACTTGACGACTTTATTTGTTTGCAACGAACCTATCGGGAAATACCCGATAATTTTGAAGCTCGTGTGGTATTCGGGGGATTATTTTTCCGACCCAAATGTCGGCCAATAGAATTGCACCATGAGACGAAATGTACAGTTAACAAATAAGAATTTCATAATGAATAAAACAACTACTTAATACTTTTCTTGAAGCAACTACTAGAGAAAATTTTCAAAAAATTATCAGTATAATACCATGTAGGTTGTACCACGTGACGTCGAATGATGCAATTCTATTGGTCGACATTTGGGTCGGAAAAATAATCAAAATATATTATTACTAGCTGATCCGGCAAACGCCGTTTTGCCATGTCATTATATCATTTATGGTTATTGTGCCTCACTCGACATAGATAGGTATCGTGTGTCGCGGACTTTTTTGTAGATATTTATAAGATCTACAATTACATTTTATGGTTCTATCTTTAATAGTTTAGGCAGGGTACGCAAAATAAGTAACTTTTTGGTTGATTTTTTACACCTTGTGTCCGAAAAACCCTAATATCTTACGGAACCCTATTTTTGTTCAAAATTAAATATAGCCTATATTACTCGTGGATAATGTAGCTTTCGAATGGTGAAAGAATTTTTAAAATCGGTCCAGTAGTTTATGAGCCTATTAATTACAATCAAACAAACAAACAAACAAACAAAGTTTTCCTTTATAATATTAGTGTAGAAAAGTCCCTTTAAAATAAATAAATATTAACTGTAATTCTAAATTTGAAGCTTCTATGTATTTTAGAAGTGCTTTAGAGTTTTGGTGATTGATCAGGCAGTAAGTAAGTGATATATTTAAGAAATTTGATTTGTTATAATTGATAAATTAAATGAAATTTGAAATATACAATGTCTATGCAATTCCTGCTTGAAAACTCTGACTTAAAATTAAAAATTTAGTTTTCTAATTTCATCTACAACGAAGTACAGCTTGCCGTTTTTTTTGTTCGACTTGGTGAGCCTACAAATTCTTAAAACGCCGTCAAAGCTCTCGCGAGTCAAGCAATTTAGCATTATCTTTGTGCGGTGTATCACTTAACATTAGACGATACTTGCGTTCTTCTATATAAAAAGCGGCGCTTACGCCTCTAGGCTAATACTGATAATAAACTTCAATTAGATATGAAAATGAGATGTAATAGACATCGAACTATTTTGTCAATTCATATGTATACCCTTATAAAGGTTTTGCCAGTTCAATATAAAGATCAGACGATATGTGAGAATAGAGTGGTCTACACTCAACCCTTACGTGGGGATTGTGGTTTAAGTTCGAGCGATTGGATTTATATTGTGATTTACATTGTGAAACTACA
Organism: Pieris melete; assembly: GCA_963693345.1. Lineage (NCBI taxonomy): Eukaryota > Metazoa > Arthropoda > Insecta > Lepidoptera > Pieridae > Pieris > Pieris melete. Next base: position 57,603 of record CAVNZK010000119.1, read on the forward strand.
TATTATTATATATAGATCCGTTTAGCTGTGACCTTAGAATTAGATACGTGTGGCTTAGCCTATATAGTAAGTAGGCATATATTTTATGAATAAATAAGTTTAATAATAAAACAATTTCTTACCGGATTGAAGTTATTTATTTATTCAGAAGATTCACAGCACAATACAGAAATAGATGTATATATATATACCATTATGGGCCAATTACAAATCTTCACATATAGTTTTTTTTTATACAACAAGAAGGTGAACATGCCAAATATTTTTAGTTTGTAATAGAAAAAAGAAAATAAAGAATCTAAATCTTAATGCATTTCATTCATCATGGTTAAAATAATGTATGTATTTACTATTATTTTTCCTAATTTTTAATTTAACCAACGTTTCGCGTGCTTTACAGCGTGGTCACGGTGACTGAAGACAAAAAGTTGTATTATCTGTATTTGTTTCCCCGGAGTTGGTAGCGACTAAAATATGGAGGGTTTTGGCAAAAATGGCTCACGGTGTCCTCTATTTTCGTTATAAGTTGCATCTCAGTAATTGTTACACTATTTATTTTTAAGCTATTGCATAGATTTTATCGCGGGCTTTGAGCGCGGCGACCGAATCAAGAAATTCCGTAACGAAAAAACCTAATATGTCGTAATATAGGTGCGGCAAATACGCGTTAGAGTGAAACAGACTATATAGGCGTTTTAGTCTGAGTCTGGTAGAGTGGTAGATTGAAATAATATCAAAGATAAACAAATACTGCATAAATGAATAATTATAACTGCACAAGTTGATAAAACATGCTATGCAATAGCTTTACCGCGGCAGTCCCCGAGTGCCACACGTTTTTTTTTTGTAGTAGCAATGACTGTGGCGTGTCTTTGATCCAAAAAAAATGCCCATTTTTTCTTACAATAAAGTTCATAAAAGAGAGTGCAGTGCGACTTTACATGAATTACAAGCAAGCCTATATATAATTATGGCTAATAAGTCATATCATTATGAAATAATTTTCTACAATATTAGTGAATAGCGTGAATCAAGGTAAAAATCATTAACTATCTTAGTGTTCAATAATGTTTTCATACTATGTATATGTTCCTGTGTCCGTATTCACTACACTAGTTTTAGTAACTCAAAAGGGTTTCTTCTCTTTAGGCATCTCTGTTCCTGTTGTATCAAGAATTCCCTCAGCATTCACATGGTTATGTCAGGTACATACCTACTGCCCTGCGATTCTGTAACTCATTTTTCACTTTGGCATTCTGAAAAGGTGGGAGCTTGTAGTTTATTGTTTATCAGAATGCCAAATCATACAATGACTGCTTCACGACTGATTTCAGAGCGACCGCCGATGCGAATACCGCTGTGTGAGTCGAAAAGTGAGTTACAGAATCGCAGGGCAGTGATCTCATGCTCCATTTCTTATATCTTACCCTTTCAGTACGTTTATTCATTTTAAATCACTAGTTTCAAAACGCTATTACTATTTGCTTGGACCATAGAAAATAGAAATGTATGTATAACTCTAGATAACACATTTCTATTAATCTTATGGATTTGGGACCAATACGGTGACCATGATTTATTTGAATTTAAACCAAATACGGTTATGAGGGCTCACAGAATAATGAAAATGTGGTTACGTAATTTCCCAATGGATGAGGATTGATTTTTATATCGTGTTAATATTCGGGTTTTAATTTATTGCCACCTTATAATTAGCCTTGAAAAAATTAAATACACAACAATTAGTACATTTCTCGTGAAGCATAGATATTAGTAACAACTGCAGAAAATGCGTGCAGTAGTTTTGGAGTTCGTGAAGAACTCGGCGGGAGACTTGTTTTTATATAATAGGTATACAAGTTGGTAATATGTTAGACATATTGCATAGGCATTATCAAGCTCTTCAACCTTTCTCTGGAACTCAATCATATATCTCTCATGGTTAAGGCAGCGTTCGTATGAAACGTTTTAGTTCGACAGTTTTTTCTTCGACGTACTTTGCATGTCCCACTACCACAAAAACGTAATTTTTTGGCTTAATATTTTAATGACAAATAAATTGGCAAAAGAATTTTCAGAATCGGTTCAGTAGATCCGGAGATTGTACCCTACAAGCTTTGCCTTTTTTAATATGAGTATAGATTGGAATATATACAACATTCTTTAAGTCATACGGTCTGACTTATAAAACTATTAATATATTGTTAACAATACATCTAAGAATACGTCGAATTCCTCCTTAGGTTTAACTAAAAAATAGCTATAATTATGCTATTTTCATGTATATAGTTAAAGATTAACTATTAAATTATAGAAATTTTATGCGACGATATAATCTTTGCGACGGCGAAGGCCCAAGTTGTTTTCTAAGAGGCAGAAGTCTGTTGCGTCGACTAAATAATAAATATTGTAAATAAATATAGTTTCTGTTATTGGAAAACTGGGGGAACTTCAAGAAGACAACTTCAAATGTTAGATTTTTTTATTAATATTAATTTATTTAATTATAAATAAAAAATAACCTAAGCAATATTAGGCGTCATTTTTATACAGGTTATGAAAGATTTATATGAACCTAATTGTTTCGTAAGAGACAAGGACTTCAGATAAATTCCAAAAACACCTCAAAGCCTTAAATTCCTGTTACAGAGTTAATTGTTTCGTTTTTATAAGAGTGGCTTAACAAAACTGTTTACCATAAGACTTTAAAAGCCGCTTATAAAGTCTGGTGAAAATTAAGAGTTTTACACAAATAAATATAGAAAATTATTTGTTTTAATAACGCTGCAAGATCGCATTAATTTTGAGGTTTAATCATTTTTGTACGGTATTTGTTGGTAAAAGATGTTACAACATATTATTTTTGAGATAAATTCAACTTTAAGTCTGTTTCGAGCTTATAACTAGCATTACAGACCGTGTCTGTTACCGGAAATTTAGGAAGGTGTCTCAAAAATTTTTTTTCGACATTATTTCTTTGAAATTTATTTCTGTTCTGTTTATTCCTATAAAATTTTCGGTTTTGCACCTTTCTTAGTTATTATTGTACAGTCAGTCAGGACATATTGTGCTACCGTCTCTTTAGCTATATTGTTCTAAAGACAGGCTGCATTTTGCCGAGACTTATTGCGTATCTCAAAACATTTCAATATTTTGTTAGAAAATTAATTTGTGTTTCGAAAGATCATTTCTCATTTTCTTCACATTAAAATACTTTGAATATTCGAAATCCCTACAAAAAGATATTAATTAAATTAGTAGGCAGTAATAAATAATATATCTAATTACGAAAAGCGGGCAAGTTAGCGGCAAATTGAGAAATTAGAGCAAAAAGTAAATTCATGGTTACCCGCTGACCCTCGTCAAGCGACATACGTCTCGAGTTTTACATAATTCAATCATAAGTGAGAGTTGAATTTAAAAGAAATAAATATTGAGGTAAGTATAACGCCATAAATAACTAAATTACATAACTGTCTCTGTTCGTCACAGCGTAAATACAATTTGACAGAAAGAGACTAATTCTTATAAAGGCCCTTTCTATTTAGTCTGTATAAAATTATTAAGGAAACTTTCATATTTATCATTTTAAAAAAAATGTGTTATTCTTTATATGCATTACATTTCCAAGAGCCTCGTACCAAAGCGGTCTTATTAGCTGTCCGTTGGGTTAGGGGTATCGGGTTCAATTCCCGGTCGTAGTGCAAATTTATTTCTGTAAATTGAAATTTATTCTCTGCCTTTGGTAGGGTTGTACGGCACCGGGCGTGTGCTTAAACCGTAGACCGGGCACAGTTCAATTTTTAAGGTTTGATACCTCAGAGACATTGAGGTTTAGGATGCACGTATCAATACTAATATAGTGTCCTAGGTCGAGAGTGGATATTACAAGTGGTCTCCTCATTTAACATCCTTTTTAATGTGACGAAGCACTTGCGAGCGAGAACAAGCCGACGAATCACGCGTTGTGTGAAAGAAATTGCAACACTCCTGTAAGTAAACACTTAGGCGATGACAATGTGATGGAAAATGTTTGTTGTAGCAGCTAGTCACGGGGTCTCTTGGTAGAATGCTAACGCGACCCCAAGCTTCCCCAACATGACGTAATTGTTGAGACGGGTTTAGTAGGTAGGACTGTTATAGCGAAACCCATACGCGCGAAAGTGCATTCACTTCATAAAAAGATCTGCACACTACAATTTTTAACAATAATAATAAAACCTTTTGAAGTGAAACTTCTTTAGGCGATTGAGGGTAAAATTTTTACGGAACGTCACAATGATGTGCAGCGTTTTTGTCAAAGAGGAGAGAGCGATTGAGACCGATTGAGAGAGAGTGAGAAGGGTGAATTACCTACCTTATAGAAATTTTTAAAATTTAAATTTCGTAAAGAGAATTTATGAAATTTTAGTATTTTATATTTTATGCCAAATAATTTATTGAAATCTCAAATGTAAATTAAAATGCCACTTGTTTTTATTATCGAAGAAATAAATTTAAAAAATTAAATTTATTATTTGTATGAATTTTCGACACTTAATATTTTAATGACAATTAAATTCCTAACATATCTTCTTTTTTCCCTTTTCCATTTATTACCTTATTTAATGGTGAGTTTTTGAATGAAAATCGCAACAAAAATCACCTAAGTTAAATTAGGTAACAAATACCAATTTGCCCGGAAGTTCAATTTATTTTTAACGAAGTAAATTTTTTACAATTAAGGCATCTTAAAATTTTCATTCTGTTTCAGTGTTCATTTCACTTCGCTATGTGGAATGTAATTTAATTTTCCTATTTTACTAAATGTAGTTTTAAGTCTCTTAATTTTTTGCACCAATAATTTCGCAATTCCTTGTCATATTTAACTAATTTTAACTTCGTTTCGATTGCCAGATAAGAAGGCAATAAAGTAGCACTGTCATTTATCACAATAAACTAACTAACTAATAATAAAAATATTTTTACAAATAAATTATCATAATTATGTAATGGGTTGACAGTCGTAAACAAGCCGATAATATATACATTCAGAACTCTGTGGGAGTTACAAGCGATATATACAGCGAATAAATCCTAGATTTAAAATGAAACAATTAAAGAAAAAAATAAAATTAGTATAGATTTATATACTAGCGAACGGTGGAATTGACTCCCGGTGGAGTTCTTTCCTGGGAGATACGACCTTCAATTGTTTAAAAAGAAATACATACTTCCCTCACAAAAGCCGTCAATCCACCCACATGAGCATGAATGGCATGGGCCGAGATCTTCAGGAGACTCGTTTGCAGGGTGCAAAAAACGAGTGTAAAAAACCCATATAAAAATATATTTAATTGAGTTTAATAAGTCTTTCACAGCTTAAATTACTCGTTACTTAATCAGGCATTACCAGTTTATTACGATAATCAATTATCTACAATTTGATAAAAATTTAAGCACCAAGTAAGCCGTAATCTTTTGATTGTATACCAATTATTTTCTAAAAGTCAAGACAATAATTAATTAATTTCCTTCAGAAACGAGAGGCTTATAATAAAATATGAAATTCGTGAAAGTTATTGAAACTTAAGCCGCTACTAACTGTTTCACAATACCTACGTAATTATAATTCAACAAAACTTTCCCCAACTTCACCAACAAATAGGGGCTTATAATATTATTTTCAGGCAATTCCGACATTACACGGTGTTTGTTTTCTTTATTATATTTTTACCTGTGTTTTATATCTTCTTTTAAGTGGCAATCGAAAGATTTTACAATATTTAGCAATATAAAGGAGAAATAAATGCTTTACAGCAAAATCCTGAAAATTGGTGTAAAGCTTTTTTTCGTCCTTTCTCACACAGGGAGAACAGCCTTGCGATTCTGCAACTCACTTTTCGAACTCTCACTGCCAGTTCCTTGAGAACAGGCAGTAAATGTAAATTTGAAAATATATTTTACTAATGTTCATAAGTGTACATTGTGTAACCTAAATGAATAAATACTTATTTACTCACTCAGTATTTACAATATTTTCAAATGAATAAATTATATATTGATTCTTGTTTATGCGGTTACATTCAGCATCATCTAGTGAAGCTTTCGTTTGAAGTGTTCTGCCCTGCGATTCTGTAACTCACTTTTCGAGTTACAGAATCGCAGGGCTGTTCAAAACAACGGTCATAAAAATCCCCGAAACTGACATATCTTACATCTAAAACATCAATATAATATAACGAAAAAAAAATCAATCAAAAGTGTCAAAAATGGTTCTATTTTTGAATTATGTAACATAAAATTAAGACTTTATTTTCGTTTTAATGTCGCCATTAAACATTCCAAATTAAACGACTTAGATTACTAAATTTATATGTGTTTTTGGCATATCAGTATCCTTGCTCGATTTAATAAATGGTATATCCATATTATTGTATTCAACGCTGTAGAACCGTAAATATATATAAAGGATCAGGTCGTAAAGTAGAAGGCACGTACGCCCCTGAGGCTCTATTGATTTATACGCACTTCGTGAAACGTTTGGTGTGACAGATTAACTGTTTATATAACTCCTTTTAATTTTCTACAAGATCGTACCTTTCAATGTAGCATTACATTTACATATCATAATCATATGTTACAAGGAGTATACCAGACTGTACTGTAGTGAAATTTTCATTTCTTTATGTAAGCAATTGACAAAATATAACATCGTAAGGAAACCGTCGCGGTCGTCGGGAATAAAGTCTGGTAACATATGTATGTGGTTGGTTACCACATACATATGTTACCATGCACTATTTGGATATATAATTTTAATTATAAAATAAAAAAAATATTCTTTTTTATCTTGTACTTTAGATCGTGTGTAGATCTTTCCCTTTTATAATTAAGTATAAATACAGCCGGCGTCCACTGTTTGCTGAGGTCGCTAACAGCAGTATTAAGGTCCCATTAGACGTTTGATTGTGCAAATTAACATCTTTTATTACGGGTTTACATACCGCCCTGCGATTCTGTAACTCACTTTTCGAACTCACACAGCGGTTTTCAGATCGGCGGTCGCTCTCAAATCAGTCGTGAAGCAGTCATTTTATGATTTTTCATTCTGAAAAGGTGGGAGCTTGTAGTTTATTGTTTATCAGAATGCCAAATCATAAAACTACTGCTTCACGACTCAGAGCCACCGCCGATGCGAAAACCGCTGTGTGAGTTATAGAATCGCAGGGCAGTTGTTAGATTTACTTAGTTACGGAAATAAAATAATGTTAATTAGTAAATAATATGTATCTGTTTTGGCATATGCTGTAATAATGCGCACCTCCACTATGTGGAACTATCCGAACTAATTCGACTTAGGTTCCTTCGAAAGAACAGCGTACAAATTCTTAAAAGGCCGGCAACGCACTCGTCAACAGACCTCTGGTATTCCATGGGAATGGTATCACTGAAAATCAAGCGACCCTCCTGCCCGTTTGCCCATAGTAATGTAATTTAAAAAAAAAATACAATATTTTTTGTATATTGGCAGATTGGCTCACAGTGACGTGGGCGCAGAGCGGGATGCAGTTACAACCGGATGTGCCAGATGGTGACGATCCACTCAGAGGACGGTGAGTAATATATTTTAATAATAATTTCTAATGTTATATATGAAGATCAATCTTCATTTTAAAATGATATATTCCTTTATCATGGAAATCAAAAATGAGGTTTGATTGGCTGTACATAGAGGTGTTCTTGTCCCAACATGGCCGTGGCAGAAGAAACATTAAGGTAGAAGAAGAATTATATTGCGTGGTGATATAAGTAATAGTGAGATACGTGATCCGTGTGGGATAAAATAGGTCGTTATGACGGATACGAAAGAGAATGCATATGTGGTTTTACTATGAAAATTAAATGAGAAGCGGCTTATGAGTAGAATATACAAGGAAACCGTGAATAGTGAAGTGGGGTAGGACCTGTCGTACATACCTAGACGAAATCCAGTAGGTACTAGAGAAAGGACAGGTCAAAAGTACTTATAATAGACTAGCATGCATCGAGAATGTCATTAAAGTGGATGAAGCGATATAGGCATGTCAGGACTGTAGCAAGTGGAGTCCGTGGTCTCTTCGAGAAAAAGGCGTGAGTGTTTTTAAAGATAATTAAACATTACCTAAGAACTAACCTAGCATAAATTTCTGAAACCGTTGGAATTAGTAACATAACATTAATAGCATAATATTATCATCTACAATTATTAATTATCTTTATTTCTAATATTTCATTAATATTTTTAACGGCGTTAAAATAATTTAAAAAGAAAATATTGTAAGAACTTATATTGCAACTCATTCCGCGTTCTCCTGAGGTTTAAAATTGTGTCGGAATCTCTTAGGTATGCAATAAAATAAGAGGAGCAAGCAAATACGAACTATGAAACTAATAAAGGCAATGTTTGCTAACGACAGAGAGCTTCCGGGAACCGTCTATCGGGACAGATACTTTTAGACGTAACGTTTACCACACGACATTTTTTTTATATTGGACAATTCACACCAATTTATTATACGATTTATAAAAGCCGAAAAATGTGCCAGTTTCATAAAATGTATTATATTGGTTGTTTTATTGATCATCCGATTTTGCAACAAAATTTTATTAATTGGAAACAAAATAAACTTATATTAATTAAAAAATTATTACATAAATCAAACAATTATTAATTATGCATAAGCATTATGCTAATCAGACATCATCTTCATAAATATAACTACTTAGGATGTCATGTGAAACATGGTTTAATGCAGCTCCTTACAAACGTTGTGTAAAAAAAACATGGCGATTAAAAAGAGAGTTTATTGCCAGTTCTTCTCTTCCGTTCTACGCCCTTGATTTGAGAACTGGCACTAAATGTAAAATTAGAAGCATTAATATGTATTTCTTTACTGACAAGTCATAAGTGTACAATAATAATGTTACCTATATGATTTTTTAATTTTGAATTTTGAAAACAGGAATGCGGTTTCTTGCGTCTGCTTACTGTGGAGCGTCAATGTTTCAATTTGCTTGTGACGTTTTACGTACAATAGTGTATATGTCACTAGCCTTAGTATGTAAGTCAGTTATTTAAAAATGTTCGACGTCCTGGTGGTCAGAAAAACTGTGTCCAGTTTGTGTTTCCACCACACCAACTTATTTTCTATTTAAAATCATGTATATATTATATAAATAAATAAATTACCTATAAAAGCAGGATTACAAAAACCTACGAAAATTTCATGACAGTGCCGAAGTTAGTGACAAGTTTAATAATTTGATATATAAATTGAAATAGGTAACACAAATATAAACTTAATACTATCGTGAACTTAATTTTTGCGCATTGGATGATCTGATGAAATATTTTGTGTGCGACACAAATAATACAGTATAAATTTATTGGCTATTTTCATGAAATTGCTTATTCTTTATACCTTAAGCTGAGTAATTTATATTCCTAGAACTGAACCGAGTTTTCATCGTGCATTTTATTAGCGATTAAAAAATATTAGTTTAATAAGCAGTATTAATATTCATAGAAACCGGGCAGTGATCCGAGTGACGGTTTAATTATTATATTTCTTCGACAAATTCTAATAATGCGCTTCATTTTACTATAGATTATTGGTATTTGAAAAATAAATTCTAGTAAAAATTATTTTATGTAAAATATACAATAATTGTAGTAGCATTATTTGAGTTGCTTTGGACGCTTTTCATAAAGGCATAAGATACATGTTTTTTTGTCGTATCGTCTTATGTAAAATGGCTCAGGAAAATTTCCTTCCTAAGGCATAGTTCCCTGTGTGTACAAGTCCGATGGGACAAGTTGTAAATTTGACTAAGATTAATCGTATAAGTAAAGACAAACGGACTGAACTAATTTCTGTTTTGAATTATTGAATCCTACTGAAACCATTTATTTAATAACCCTAGAATTATACGTATTTAAGAGAAAAAAATTAAAAGCTATAAGGGAATGAATTTACCGTTATATACAAACACCCAAACCAATTTTAATTTAGAACTATGTGAATTTTAAATATTACTTTCAAAGCATCCTAGGAATAGTAGATTTTGATAGCTCAGAAATGTTAATCAGCTTACCAGAAAAACTACCGGGTTTTATATGAAACAACCGCCACTAGTGGTTGGCATAAAAATTTATTAATTTATTAAACACCATTTATTAAAACCCTCAATACATCGCAAACACAATTTGATAGAACGAGACGAAATACGGCAGAATCTATCGCAATAGGTCCAATAAAAAGCTTAACTTCTACGATAAATCATATAATGCTAAATTAAACTTAGTTTACACGTAACGGACTTTGGACTTCAAACTGTTTTTGAGAATTAATTTGTCATTTCGGAGCCCAGTACTTTGAATAAATTTGCATATACATATATACATTTTTTATTTTATTTATTCTCTCAAATATCATATATATGTTAAAAAGAGTACAATTAAACACTTATAAAATACTAGCTGATCCGGCAAACGTCGGTTTGCCATTTTTATCATTTATAAAAAATAAGGGGTTGATCGTAGAGGGGTGAAAATTAGGGGTTGTATGTATTTTTTAATGCTGTATCATAAAAAAATAGTTATGGGTTTTTTTGTTTCTACCCTCATCCTATTACAAAATATAGAAATAAAAATTTATCTAAAAATTAAAACAATTAAATTTAGGGGTGGACTACCCTTAACATCTAGAAAAAATAGATGTTGTCTGATTCTTAGACATAGGCACACAAAATTTCATGAGAATCAGTCGAGCCGTTTCGGAGGAGTTTAAACACAAACACCGCGACACGAGAATTTTATATATTAGATGTAATATATACGATATACACGTGTGAAAATAACATGAGAACTTACTAACATTCGTTTATGATAACTTACGAAACTCTCCCTCAAAAGTTCTCCATTCTACCATATTAAAGCATTTCCATAAAAACGTGTAAATTCTGTAATCTTTGGACCTTTAAGAAGGAGAAACCAATTGAATATTTAAACAGTCCACAAAGCCTTTCAAAAATCAATAAGGTTTTCATTTCTGTCCGGGTGCTTAACGATTCACTAAGTACCTCTTCTAAATATCGCCGACACGTTCTTATCACCACTTCATTATCTTTCCATTCCCGGAGATATTAAGAATTGCTTGAATGAAGTGTCTCTCATTTTGTAGTACTTAAAGCTGCTGAAATCTTTATTATTATACAAAAATATTTTTTGTTTGTAAAGGGATAAATTGTGAAACCAGCAGATGTCAAGGTATTTCTGGGTATTTTTGCAAAAAAAAGAGCGTACCAATGCTAGAAAAGCCGACAACGCCCTCGCGAGCCTTCTGGCATTGTAAGTGTCCATGGGCGTCCGTATCACTATCAGATGAGCCTCCAGCCCGTTTGCCATTGTTTATTTTTTAAAATCGATTTTTGTTTAGTTTATGAAATTTTAATTGTTTTGTTTAATATTTGTAGTATATTGTGGTTCATTTACCAATGTATCAGTGTGCCGAGCTAAATTTGAAAAATTCGATCTGTGTTGTATGGCCCATTTACTACGAGATATATATTATATGTAGTGAAATAACACTGTTACAAGAGATAGATATTTATGTAAATTCGTTTAGTTTTACTTTTAGTAAAACACCGAAATGTGTGTGTCTAAAAATAGTTCACAATTAAGACTTTAAACGAGAAATAAAAATTGTTTAATAACTCTTGGAAATTGCAATAAAGGTTTGAAACATGTGGGTACTTGGCACTCATAAAAAAATAAACTACTTTAAATGAAAACTTACTATACATGATTTCTATACAATTAGCTATTTAATAGACCTTCTGATAATCGACGTGTGTTGGCCTAGTAGCTTCTGACTGTCATCCCTTAGGTACTGGGTTCAGAAATATCCTGGCGTATTAGAAAAAACAAAAGATCACAAAATGGATATGCAAACCTGAGGCCTAGAACTAAAAAGTTGTATCACATTGATTTAAAGTTTATAACCGATTAAATTAAAATCTAGGCTAAAAATCTTGGGTATATGTATAAGCCAAAGCATTTTATCAATTAAATTAAAGGAAATTGTATATCAAATTTCCTAAGATTGCCTTCCCCATAAATCAAGATACTGTAATCCTATGGTATAAAGGTGACAGGAGTGATGTACTAGTCCACATGAGGCCGTAAGTATATTCGATAATCCTGGCGCTCTGGCGCCACCTGCGTGACTCGATACTAACGAGATTTTATTTACAGTTTATTTTTCATATGAGCGCATACCAATTAATGTCTAAAATTTCCAAGAATGTGCAACGACTACGGTGATTATAAGAAAAATGTCAAATAACTATCTATATCCATGAAAAACAATTAAAATTGAGTATATTAGATACAGGAATAAAGTAGACGATAAAGAATGTAATTATGAAATAATTAGTATAACGAATATTTATTGATATGAAATTAACTTTCTTTTATTTATAGATATATTGCTTTAAGCATATTGAACGTTTGATTAATATTACATAAATTTTTCGACATGCAAAATGTGAATAAATGAAGATTAGACTATTGTATGGTAGGTTCGTACGTTGCACGTTAATTCTCTTTGAGTCACCGTGTGGGCGCGCTATATATGTACGCATCGTCTTTCCTATCACGTACTAGTAAAAAGTTTGTAATAGTACGAGATCCGACCGCGTGATTTATACGTTCATATGTTTGATTAATAAAATATAATTTTTATCGATATTTATAACTAAACCAATGCAGATCCGCAAAGGTGGCCATCCAAATTTGGCCGCAATTAATTTTAATTAAAATGTAATTAATTATTTATTTTTGAACAATTACGTTCACTTGTAATTGTTAAAAAATATATTTCATTAGAAAGAAATATACCTGAGATACCGAGAAAGTTCAAGGTGCCATCCCTCACTTGGCCGCAACCTAATGTCAGCCAGGTGTAAACAGGTATAATTTCGTTAAATATATACGTTCATAATGTATTATCATGTTATACATACCAAATTGAAGATTAATTCTTTCCCTACATGATGAGATATAGATGCCTATGCAAAAATGCCCGCAAATAGTGACTGCCAACGATTAAAGATAAATAAAAGCGAGAGAAACTTAAGATAAACACCCCATGTCGAATAAAGAATAATAATAGCTCTAATGTATGGGATTAAAAATTGTCAAAATGTAAACGCTGCAAGACTTTTAATGTTTAATAAAATGTATGCCATGACTACAATTAATGACAAATTTATGAAAAAACTTAAAGGTTTCAATTCAAGCACTATTCCACCATGCTTGAAATCCTTGCAACAAAAATTATTGCGTACGATCTTCGTTAATTCAATGTGGCAAAATGCCAGTAATCCAGATTGCATCAGATTTAAACCTGAAAATAATGGTTGGATTTTAGATGAAACTTTAAAACCAACATGGTTCATTGGAGATTCAATGCCACAGCAAGTAGAAGATGTTATTTGTGATTTAATTGAACAATCTTCAGAAGATACAAACGATAAAGATTCTGACGTTTCAACATATGAGAGTGACAGTTCTGATGATTCAAGTGACGATAGTACGTAAATGAAAATTTTTTCGTTACAAGTACTTCGATATGTATTGATAATTATCTAACTGTAAAATCTTTTTTATCATTTTTGTAACTTTTATCATTTTTTTTAATAAAGAAGTGTTTGTATTTTTTATCATTTTTTATAATAAAAAAAAAGTTGCATTTTAAATCAAAAATAAATAATTCACTTTTTGTTGTCACTATCCCTATCAAATGAAAAAAAGGTTTGTGCATTTTTCTTTTAAAATATATAATTAATAAATAATTTTTTTAAACAAATAATAATTGTTAAATAAATGATTCCAACATTTTTTGTTTTCAAAAAATAAAACTGAAAAATTTATATTAATCAGATCCCTGATTAAAGAACCGAATTAAAAGCAATGGAAACAGAATTCAACAGAATTAAAAAATCAATTCTGTTTAATTCTGTTACCATGGTTTTTAATTCAGTTCTTTAATCAAGGATTCAAGGAAAATAAACGAAACTTTATATTGATGAAAATAAAAATAAAAAAAACATTTGTGTATAAAGATAAATTTTAATATAGATTCAAATTAACGTCTTACAGTTCAAAGTTATTGTTTGAGTTGGATATAATTAAAAAAAAATTAAAAACACTGGTTTGGATAGTAATTTTTATGACATTTTTTATGAAGACCGAAAATAAACGAAACTTAATATTGTTAAAAATTGTAATAAAACAAAATTTATTTAAAAGATAAATTTTGTATTTAAAATGACGTTTCACGGTTAAAAAATATTGTTTTAGTTGAATATAATTAAAAAAATATTGAAAACACTAGTTTAGTAGATTAATTATTATGACATATTATTTTTACTGGTCAATTTTTGGAGTATTTTAAACTCCAAGCAAATACGTGAGCTACTAGTTGAGCACCTTATCTATGGACGCATGCGCAGTAGCATAAAAACGACAAGCAGCTGGGATGCTCTATCTTTATTCGACATGGGGTGTTTATCTTAAGTTTCTCTCGCTTTTATTTATCTTTAATCGTTGGCAGTCACTATTTGCGGGCATTTTTGCATAGGCACCTATATCTCATCATGTAGGGAAAGAATTAATCTTCAATTTGGTATGTATAACATGATAATACATTATGAACGTATATATTTAACGAAATTATACCTGTTTACACCTGGCTGACATTAGGTTGCGGCCAAGTGAGGGATGGCACCTTGAACTTTCTCGGTATCTCAGGTATATTTCTTTCTAATGAAATATATTTTTTAACAATTACAAGTGAACGTAATTGTTCAAAAATAAATAATTAATTACATTTTAATTAAATTTAATTGCGGCCAAATTTGGATGGCCACCTTTGCGGATCTGCATTGGTTTAGTTATAAATATCGATAAAAATTATATTTTATTAATCAAACATATGAACGTATAAATCACGCGGTCGGATCTTAGACTATAAGTAATAATCCTTCGATCCATAATCAAAATGCCTTTTTTAAAGAGAAATTAATAGCTAATATAGTAAAAGATAAAATGAAAGGAGGAATCCTTTGTCGATTGTTTTATGTCTGTCAAGAAATTTCAAACTAGAAGTGGTTTTAAAGTAAATGACAATAGTGATGATTTTATTACAGTTTTATCAATAATAGGTTAGTTTTTAAAATATAGCGACATTTTTTAATTCCAAAGTGTAATGGTAGGCCACATAAGGGGTGATTAATTAGGAAAGTTTAATGCGGCCGCAGCCGTCATCGCACCAGTTACGGGATTAAATTTAATAATGATTTTGAATAATTATTTCATAAAATATATTTTATAGTATTTTTGGAAATATCCGTGTACTACGCACAGTTTTAAACTGTAAATTCATACAAAGAAATAGTATTTCTAGTAAAGTTTCTTTTTAACATTTAATGAAAGTAATCATCAAAGCAATGTCATGATTGTAAGGATGGAAAACTTGAATACGCAGAGGCCGGCCTGCAGTATGTGATGAATAAACAATAAAAATACCTAAAGCTTGCAATTTTATAAACATAAATAATAGTCGTTGACAATAAGCGTTATATTTTAGTCAATTTACATAAAACACAATGAATATGAAAATGTAGTTATTGAGTATCGTTTATAATGACACAGACGAGGTCATTAGACTTAGTACTATAAGTACTAAGGTGCTTTCAAATAGATTCTTAAATTCATTTGATACTGTTTGCCCAAGTTTGATATAATATTATAAAAAAATGTGTACTAACATGGGCTTTATTATTATAATTTCATTATTATTTATTTTGAGGGTAAAATTAAATAACTTTAAAAAAACATATCCATCCGAATCCATAAATATAGATAAATGATCTATCGTAGTCATTGTTTTAGTGTGAAGTGCCCGTCATGATAGTAAATAAAATTAGTAAATAAATTTGTTAGTGATATAAAGAAATTTAAAAAGAGAATTCTAAAACTAGTCTAGTTCGGCAGTGGACCGTTGATACCAAAAAGTAGAGTAAATAAAAAGAGAAACTTCGAACGTTTATACGTACGTTTCGCCTTCGCGTCCGATTTTCTATCGAAAAAGTATTTCTAAAATTCTCATCAGATTTTTGCACTTCAGTTAGAAATTTTTAACATATACACATAAAATAGTTTAAAACCTTTCGTCTTATTAGTAAGTAATTAATGTTTGAGGCATAGAAGTGTCACTTGTTCGATATAAGTATTATGATGATCTTACCTGCCCTAAATTTTATCATAGTCGGTGTTAAGATTAAATAAAATTAAATAAAATAAAATCTGTGTATATACGTTAATAAATGTATCAAACGAGGCGATATTTAATTATTGTACATTTTGTGTTCCTTTCCAGATAACTCGAAATATAATATTTTCTCTCAATTACGAGTTAATTAATTCTGAAAGCATAATCTATTATGCTCATAAGAGGATTCTCGTTATCCCAATGAATGTGGCTCGATCGTATAAAAATGATTTGTAGGAAACCATTGGTCACATCACGAAGTGAACAAATCTACGACACGAGTACTAAACATTCACAATACAGCGGACCTATTTTTTAAATTATATATTGTTTTAGTCTGTAACAATGTTATAACAATACTAGGAGACCCGGAAAACGTTGGTTTGCCATGTATAATATTTCTAGGAAACATTTTTTTAGTTCAATAAAAGTAACTATCTACTGCAATAAAAATAGCGGTTGATCGTAGAGGGGTGACAATTAAGGGTTGTATGTATGTTGTATCATAAAAGAATAAAAACCAAAAGTTTCGCCTAAAAAATAAAAATTTTAGGGTGGGACCACCCTTCACATTTAGGGGGATGAAAAATAGATGTTGTCCGATTCTCAGACTTACTGAATATGCATAAAAATTGCATAAGAATCGATGGAGCCGTTTCGGAGGAGTATGGGAACGAACATTGTGACACGAGAATTTTATATATTAGATTGAACTTTTACGAGAACAATTAATAGGCCTATTTGGATTGATACTAACCCTTATTTACGTATTGGAAAGGTTAATTGCAAAATAAATAAAAAAAATTTTTTAATAATTTTTACGTTATAAATGCTTTAACTGGAAATCTTTACAGCATAACGTTTAAAAAACTATTTGTGTGTTCGCTACACACAACTTTGTCTAACTAAGATCGTGCGTGACTGGTACATTGAATTGATTCACAATTATTCCATGTAATATTATAACATTACAATTCTTCCATAGGTATATTATTAGGGTTATACTATCTAATGAGAGCAATCTTTCCCCTCATATAAAGTTAAGTGTAAGTTACAGATTTTACCATATATGATTTGTAGTGTGAATACATACACAATTTGGCGTTATACCTACCCTAACTTGGAATGTACCTTAAGACTTGAGAAATACGATTACTATAACAATACAATAATAATGAAATATTTTTTTACACTAAATCTTACAAAATATACAAAACATATACGTTCTATATGTGTTCCGTATTACAACGCGTTAAAGTTCGCAGCGGGTACTTCAACTGGGAAAACTCGTGCGGGAAGGTTGCGGGTAAAGTACCCGCTGTTTATATTACCAATATCACTGTTTATATTTTTCTTACACATATTATTATTATTATTGAAGCAATTAAGTGAGTGCCAGCGGTAAATCCCAAAAAACAACAAAATGTATTTAAATTACTTTAATTAATTACTAGTACAATAACTAAATATGACTATTTAATCGGCCTGATATGAGGTGCGCGACAAATAATCTATATTATGGAATTATTGCTAATTGAAAATTTTTCCGGTCCGATGTGAGGTATCCGATCAAAGCTGTTGGTATGTGTTGCGTCAGAGGGGTACAGGTATTGGTTATGTGGAGCAAAGGGAGTGCAATGGGTATGTAACAAAGCTTTATTAATCCATACAACAATTTGTTAGTTTACATTCCTTAATATTAGTATTATTTGTTTTAGTATAAGTTTGAAAAATTTAAGTTAGATTTTTTATTTTTTATTTTGTAGTGGTCTAGTTTATGTATAGCCCTCTTTTAGGGTAAAAGCCTCCTCCATATTTTTCCATTTCTCTTTGTCTTGAGCAATATTCATCCAGTTTCCCTCGCCAGTTCTATAATGTCATCTGTCCATCCTTCTTTTGTCGTCCTATACATCTCTTTCCAGTAGGTCCAGTCCATTTCGTTATTTCAAGTGTCTATCTTTTATCCCGCGCTCTAGCAATATGACCTGCCCATTTCCATTGAAGCCTATTATACAGCAATTTAAATATTTTCAATTAAATTTACAAGATCTTTTAATAAAAACTTTTATATCTTATATATAAAATTCTCGTGTCACAATGTTCGTTCCCATACTCATCCGAAACGGCTCCACCGATTCTTATGCAATTGTTATGCATATTCAGTAAGCCTGAGAATCGGCTACTATCTATCTTCCAAACTTCTAAATGTTACGGGTGGTCCCCCAAACCACAAAAATTTTGTCTTTATTTTTTAGACATTTTTTTTTCTATGATACAGCATACACAATTACATATAGCCCCTTTACACTCCTTTATGATCAACTCCTATTTTTATTACTATAGTAGTTATTTTTATTGAACTAAAAAAAATTTTTCCTAGAAATAATATAGGTAAATGGAAAAACAAAGTTTGCCGGGTCAGCTAGTATCTTATAATGTTTTTAAAGACGATGTACTAGAAGAACACATAAAAAAAGAGAAAAACAATTTTATTCTGTATTTATTTCTTCTTCTTCTTCAGAAGGTTGGCGATCATCCTGGCTAATTTTGGATGCCTCGCTTCTAAACAATGACTTTATTTATGCTGTATTTATTTATTTATTTATTTACATTTCGTTGCAAATAAAAGTAACATAAAAAATTAAAAAAACATAAAAATTATAAGGGATGCAACGGGCATTATTGTATTTATAATTTTATATTATTGTGGTTATATGTAACAAATATTTTCTTTGAAGATTATTAAAAAAGAGTAGGCATTAAAGTAACTATGCACAAATAATATTTAAAAGATGCCGGGGTCCTATTGAGTGGTAACAGACGACAGCGCATTGAATGGCTGAGCGGTAACCGATGTTGCTAATCAAGGGCTGTAATTAGCTGTCAACATAATGAATAGGCCGCTTCATTCGCTGCCCGGCGCCTAATTAAACACCCCTCTTGGATCGAAATATGTATAGCTTTTATATTATTACTTGGCGTGGAAGACGAAATCTTTTGACTAAATAGTAATTTATTATCGTTGTTAATATACTTCGTGCAACAGGTGGCCTTATGTATATATATGACCTTCAAGCGTCAAATCATATCATTTTTTGATTGCTTACCCCAAAATAAAAAACGTGTGCGTCTACTAGTGTACACACGTAAGAAGTGAAACTTCTTTATGACCTTATTTTTCGAAAAATTATCTACTATATGCAACTTTACAGAAATTGGTTAAATACAGTTAAATTAGATAAAGTTTAACAAAAGGCTTTTATTATCATAGACATGAATACAAATACAATTATTTCATTTTACCTTATTACTACTAAGATTATTACAGAATTTCATTAATTGTAATATAATTATTACTATAATTGTTATAGTTATTATATATTTTTGTTATTAATGGCTTCGAATCTCTATAAAATTTCTCCCATACGTCGATAAAGAAGTTTCACTTCAAACAACGTCGCCATTCTTAGTCCGTTCGTTTTTATTTTTATTTGAATAATTTGTCAATATTTTAAACATTTCGTCATTATCGTATGGACAATATAACATTTCTATGTTATATTGTCCAATGACTGCAAGTATTAGATAAGGAAGCGATTTCTGTTTACTTTTGGCATTATGAACTCTATGGAAGAAAATTACGTTAGACGTGGAAAACAAATCAATTTTTTTACTAAAATTATTTATGTTAATTTTATAAAACCTCCTATTTTTTTTGTTATAAGATGCGGCAGAGCGGGCAGCCTCGCAGCGACACCTGGTGAAAAGCTTATGGAATTGCTGAGACCTAATCCTGGCACGCCAAGAAGACACTCCACAGCAGCCTGTGCACCACCACAACCCAGACCCTCAGGGTTCGTCTACTGTCCCTCGGATGCATTGCCTTACTGCCCACCATCGAGACTGGCGCCCCCGCGGCTTGTAAAGGTGAGATATATCTTAATATATATAAATTACGTGTCACGTTGTTTGTCCGCTAAGGACTCCTAAACTACCGAACCGATATCAATCAAATTTGCACACCGTGTGTAGTTTGATCCAACTTAAAAGATAGGATACATCTAAATTCATACCCACAATATTATTTTATTGCAAAATGTTTGTTTATTATTTGATAGTCACAATTCTAACAGATGGCGCTGTGTTGAAAGTACCAATGTTTCACATAAGCTACAATTTAATAACCACCAAAAGCATGGTGGTCCCCATGTCGGGTGTTCTCCTACCGTTTATCTTGAAAAGTTTACTACTATGTAATATAACAAAATCTTAGCCACAGCAACGCTTGGCCGACTCTGCTAGTATATATATACAATACATACCATTGCTTGGTCCACAGCACAAAAATCCAAATCTAAAAAAGTTTTCCCAGGAGCCAAACCAGCACTTCTAGGTGACTAAAACAACTGAACATCGAGACCACTAAGAGAATAGCGGCTGAACTGAAATTTGTTATATTTTATATTTTGCTAATCAGAATATAAAGAATGTGGGTGTAGTAGACTAAGTAATAGTTAAAAAAAAATTGTGAGACAAAAATATATCAATAGATATCGAAATATGTATATATTTTTTTATATTTATTTATTCAATATATGATCTTAAATAGAAAGAAGTTGGTGTGGTGGAAACATAAACTGGACACAGTTATTAATTGCGTATTGGTAAAAGTTTTGAGTATTGTCTTCTCTACTCTTAAATGGATGATCTTCAGTAAAACAACAGATTTATGAAAAAACAGTTATAACCGCGGAGAGCAAGTTCTTACCAATTATTCTTCGTAAGGCCGCGGCTCCCGGGTAAAGTTCAGAGATCAATACATCACGTGTAATTACCGAAGAGTACACCCAATATTGACTATAGATATTGCAGCTCCATCCCAAAGATGTTGTCTTATTCAATTTTCTTTGCCAAATATTTGTATTCATAATAGAATTTAACATCAAGAATTTTTTCTAATATTTACTTTTTTGCTTTGTGCTTTTAAATTTCACTAGAATTAAATCCTAATAACTAATTAGAATGAAGATAATTGAATTGTTAATACTACGTCCGCTATAACCCATAAAGTCCACAATTTATGTGATATGATATTGGATAATTAATTAATGACATTTTGATTACTGCATCGCCTGATTTGCATGTAATTAATACAAACGTATGAACACCATTTTCGCAATTACTAAATAAGTTTAACTACACTATTGTAGCACGAACTTTGACTTTCTATTTCTCAGTGGAAATGCAAGTGAGAGATGAGTTTTTATTTATAGAACAGGGAGCAAACGGGCAGGAGGCTCACCTGATGTTAAATGATACCGCCGCCCATGGACACTCAATACCAGAGAGCTCGCGAGTACGATGCCGGCCTTAAAGACTGTTTCTACTGATAAATTATATTGTTGCAGTTACCACCACCACCAGTTCAGCCAGTGCAACCACAGCCTCCTCCAGTGCCACAGAGAACTGCACCGGTCGCTCCCCTGCAAGTACCACCTGCGCCACCCCGTCGGTCACCACAACCACCAAGAAGGGTCCCCCCTCCTACACCCCCTAGGCCCATTGCTACAGACCCCAACGGCAATCGTAGAATACAAACGAATCCTCCAAGATTGGACTGCAACCGCAATCCCTCACAACCGCAATTCCCAACTCAACCTTCAGTAACGCCACAAATACCACAACCTCCACCACCACCTCAACCGACAATACCGAGGCGGCCGCCACAGAAAATGCCAGATAACCCGCTGCCGCAGACACAGATCAAGCGCTCGCCGAGTTCAGGCTCAACTATCAGCGTACGGCAAGACTCTAACGTTTCGTCAGACTCATTTAGCCAGACGTCATCACCTTCTTATACGACAAAAACAATGGAGGCACCATTATTGCCGCAGCAGCATCTAAATAAGAGTCTGAACGCGAAGATAGCGCGTGGCCTCCTGCTGAAAGAACAACAAGAGAAAGAGAATGCAAACTCATCGATTACAAAGAGCATGTCAACGCCGGCGTCACTTCAGACTATCGTCCGATTTCAGAATGGCAGTAATATGTCGTTGCATCATCGGGTAAGTTAATTATTTATTTATTTATAAATCCCTTTAAGTCAATTTATAGTTTATTCATATAATAATCTTGGTAACGGTTATTAAATAAATCTAAATTTACTTTTACTACGAAACGCATAAGAAGAACTAAACAGTCTGCCAGTTCTTTTAAAGTATTTTGTTTTACAAGATGATTTTAAGGTGGTGCCATTACATCGGCTTCATTCGTTTATTCATTAAAATTAGGTGTGGCTTATTAATTAGTTTAAACTTAAAAGAATCTTTTTTGAAAACAAACTACTTAAATATTTTCTTCAAATCTTCAACATTTGGTACGACAGTGTATACCAGCACTTAAATTAATTTCATTACAAAATAGCCAGTTTAAAACAATTTATTCAGTGATATTAAAATCAATTACCTTAATAAAGCTGAAGTTATAATTGAGAGGTATAAGTTAGTTAATATGAGCACGTTTTCTGGCGCAATCCGTCCGGTACATTAAATTTTCCCGGGAACTTTTAACGTCTGAAAGTTGTATATGGTTTTATATGCAGAGCAGGCGCTCCTAGCGTGCCCGGATGTGCTGTAAATGGATTTATATTTTGCGCAGGTAGATTTCCAAGCGTTTTTCGTCGCCTAACTTTTCAGTTTTTATTGGAGGTTTACTGAATTGTCGTAGGTATTTTGACAATGTTATAAAAAAACCACAAACCATTTTTTTCTGTAGAGCGTCTATCTATAGACCTTTAGATTTATATATATATATATATATATATATATAAGTATAGATAGACCAAGTGCTGAAATGGGATAGCCATTTATAGTTTTTTTAGGACTTGAATAATTATAAGAAAAATAGTATTTATGTTTTACCTATTACGTTATTGATTTTACAAAACCAATGCTATGATTTTGGACCCTTTTGTTTAAGATATTAATCTAAATATATGTTCTTACAGTACATAATTATAGACCACATTATAGCATAGAATTCTTCAAGTAAACTTTTTTTAGTTTTGACAATTTAACGATAGAAGTTTTTTACTTTAATAAATCATAAGACGTTTGTTAACTAACTGAAGTATCCTTTTGATTAAAACTGAAAGAGAATAAGAAAATTCTAAAACATAAATTAAAACGAAACTTGCTGAAGTTTTAAATAAATATTTATGTAAATAGGATTTTAATACTCCAAGAAATAGTTCATTTTTCATTTGCAACGAATGCAATACCTTTTCATCAGATTTTCACGATGTAATGAAATCGAGAAAATATTATTTGCCAAATGCATGCCATTCCCTTTACAGTGGTTTACAGGTACTATCGTATATGTTATTGAGTAGATTCGTTTATTTATTCTAATTCTCTGCTTATTCTCTTTCTCTTCTAATCTAATTGGTCGCTAAAGATCCTAACTAAGACACCTAACTACTACTACTAATACTGAAATGAAAATAAAGTGTCTTTAAACTCTCTCTTTCCACTTGTATTATAAAAAAGTAAAATTAAAAATGATAAAAAGTATTAATCTAACTAGTAAACTCGGTGCTAAGTTTCTCCACAAAACTATTTTCTAAAATCTGGCCTGTATCTGTTTCACGATCATTTGTTTTTTGTTCTGATAGGAAAATAGATCAGTATTCCTAACAGACTTTAGTTGTGCACACATGAAAGCCCATGCACAGCCGGGGTTCGACCCCACGACCACGTTGATGAGAGTCGCACGCTGAAGCCACCAGCATCATTGCTCTTTTAAAAACAATCACTGTTTATAATCGAATAACAATATAACAACACTGCAAAACATTATAATAATTGGATAAAGAATTAAATTGAAAAGCAAAATATTAACAATAACATTTAAAGCGCTCGTAAACGTCGACTGAAATTTAGTGTCACACGCAGCCTAGCGGGCGCAATTAAAATATAGTGCCGTATTTGCTCGCACGTGGCGCTGACCGTATGGGAATGAACCGGTTATAAGCTGCAGCGTATTTTCAATTGAAATTCATTTTAAGTTTCCAAGGTACATTTACATTTGAGACTTTGGATATAATGTAATTTTAATTTATAATCACGGGCGGGTTTCGCTTACATACACACATATTTCATCCAGTGTTTATTTAGCTACCTATTATAACGTTTTTCTCTTTGTTATAGTCCTGAAATATTAAAAATATCTATTTATTTATTATTTATTACAGAAATACATACATTATCCTTACAGACTAAGCCAATACGCCAAAATATATGCTAAAACAAATAATGTCGGGTACATTAAAGAATATCCTTTAATACATAAAACTTTTTTATTGATAATTGTTTGCAATCATTAATTCAAAAGTTTTAATAATTGCAAACAATTAGGCGATTATAAGATTAATATTATCTTTACATATATACCACGCACATTTCAAATTAATTTGAGCTAAAACTTTAGTAATAAAGTAAACTATGGAGAAAAAAATATATATATTAAACTAGCAAACTCGGCAAACTCCGTTTCGCCACCAGATGGCTTCGTTTTATGTAACATTTCGTTTGGTGATCCCGCTTTTCTGTTGAAATTTTTCCTTAATTTTCTTTGCTTTAAACCTCACGGAGCCCGAGCCCTTTCCAACGAACGCAAAACCGTGGAAATCGGTGCGTGCGTTCTGGAGTTTTAGCGTCAGGAAGGAAAACCCGACTTATTTTTATATAGTAGATTATGTATTATATTAGCCGTTTAAACATATTAAATTCCGTCTCCGATTCTACATTTCAAAAGCCACACTCGGATGAGCCCTTTTCTATACTGATAGGCATATCAATAATCTCTCTCTCATGACTTACCCGAATGAAAACATTTTATTTCACACCTGAAAACCGTAGATTGCAGATCATTTGATCTCGGGGATTGCAAACAGTATCAAATTGAAAACGCCGACTCATTCTATTAGGACATTGGGAGGGCTATTACGAAAAAAGAAAGCCGCCAGTCGCGCTACAGGTTTTAGTTGGCACAGAAAGGCATCTCTCGATACTTTTAATCCTCGACTTAAAAAAGCAAAAGTTCTCAATTCGTTGAAGTTTTTATCGGCACTTATATGTTTGAAGGGATTTGGGTTTTTTAGATTTAGAAGTAAGTTGTAATACTTTTAGGGCTCTTTTAGGGCATTTGTAACTTCATTACAGTTGATAGAATCTTTAGACTTGTAACGACGGCTTGATGGTAACGGCTAATGGCACAATACCATGAGAATCTTTTAAATCTTGAAACTTTTAGATTACTTAATAAAGAACTGTTATCCCTATGGCGTAGCGAATTGTGTCTATTATAACCTGGAGATCAAAAGCTAATCAGCAAAACTATTCTGGTTTGATTTCATAGAAAAGATATTACAAACATAAAAAGATTATTACGCTCAGTATTCAGTATAACAATATGTTCAGTTTGCTTCCCAAGATTCTGCATTGCGTATATTTCCCGAAACCGGGTTTTAATGCCATCATTCGTGAATGTTACGATTAGCACCAATCTTCAATGATCACAAAAGACAAACATATCTTAAAACGTTAGTATGCATGCCCCACTATAGATTTCTTTTTTCTTATTTACAATTCAATACGTTAGTATACGTTAATAGCAACTAAGATCGAATTGTTAGTAAGTCTAACACAAACTATATAAGGAAATAAACTGAAATAAATAAGTTATTAATATTATTAAAAATAGGACGAATCCTTAAATGTCTGCTTCGAACATATACATAAATTGCTGTACTACGATGAGTACATTGTTGAACATTTATAAAGTAAGCGACTAGTAGTGAATCGTGCGACCATCCTATTTGTTCCTAATAACCCCGTTCGGTAAGCGATCGTTCGATGGCACTCGGAGGGGATTTGTTTTAATTGTTTTAACACTAAATTGATTTCCTATCCGCTTCAGAGATTTAACATGTGTAGGTGTGATTCGAGTTCGTGTTTTGGATTAGGGCTGTTTTTTTAATTACGCAATACGTTTCTGATTTGATTAAATATTTAAATAAAACTTGTAACCGCAAATTTATAATGCTACTTACAAAGGGAAGAGGTTGGAGGTTTTATTTCAATTATAAATACTTGTTTTAGTGAAATAAACAATCAATAGCAACAAAAATCAGTTGCGCACCAACTTCATTAACATCATCATGTTATTCAACGCCTAGAGTATTTGAAATGTACCGGTTATTGTCTTAGACTTGTCTTTGGATTTTGTGTGGAAATTCATGGGTCGACAATAGGTTAACATTGCTTGTTGAAAACAGTGATAAAAGTAAATCGCAACTTTACTAGTGTTGGTGTTTTATTTTTTAAGGAAAATACACAGGTACCAAATCACCGAGGGCCACCATGCCGCACGTAATATTTTAGCGCTGAAATATAAAGCGATAAATAAAAGAAACAGAGCAGTGTTGGCCTAGTGGCTTTAGCGTGCGACTCTCATACTTGAGGTCGTAGGTTCGATCCCCGGCGGTGCACCAATGGACTTTCTTTCTATGTGCGCATTTGACATTTGCTCGAACGGTGAAGGAAAACATCGTGAGGAAACCGACATGTCTTAGACCCAAAAAGTCGACGGCGTGTGTCAGGCACTGGAGGTTGATCGCCTACTTGCCTATTAGTATTGAAAAATGATGATGAAACAGATTACGAAATCTGGGGCCTAGACCTAAAAGAGGTTGTAGCGCCAATTTTTTTTTCATTAGTGTCTTTATAACGGTCTTATATATCTGACATATATAAGCCCGTTATATATGTACACTAGTTCAAAAGCGTTTTATGTCTTAGCACTAGAGCCGTAGTGTCGAGGAACTAGGCGCCATCGACATTCACTATGAGATTGTTGTGGTCCCTGGCAGAATGACCAGCGCTGTGGAACACGTATGCTCCACAGCATAATGCTGATCCAGGGCCAGTTATAACCACAACACATACACATTACACACTAGAAATATACTTTTAATTCCTTTTTTTTCTTTCCATAATTTTCGGTTATTTTTATTTTATTGATTACTATTATTATTATTTTGTGTGTTTCATTCTTATAAGTGTAATGTCTATGTCTAACAAGACAATCATAAACTTAATTAAATAAAAGGATACAGTTCCTATTTTAATTAGACGTACTTGAGGAAACAACCCAATTGTATCCTCAAGTAATGAAAAATATTCCAGACATCAGATTTTGGTAATTGAAGTATACAGGCCTAGCAATGCCAAGCCAAGGCTATTCATCTAAAGCATTATTGTCTTTAAACAATAAGCGATCAAGTATCAATTATGAAGACAAAAGTTGAGTCTCGCAAATGGGAGTTTCATGACACTTTAATGGATGTTAAAAATATTTAAGATAGTTCACCGTTAGGCTTTACAACCTCGTTATACAATACGTACGTTATATAATAGTACGAAGCGTAAAACGTCAAATTCAAAGGCATAAGTGTGTCTTTTTAATACTTTTGATTAGTATCCCATTCACCAAATATGCCAGCAAACTTAAAAGGATTTTATATATGTGAAAAAAAAACTCGACGTATTGTCCTTCAAGAAAAGAGGGTACAAATTCTTGAAATAAATAAATTATTTTTTTTATTATCACTGCCTTCTGGCAGTGTGGGCGGCGGTATCACTTAACATCAGGTGAGCCTCCTGCCTGTTTGCCTCCTATTACATTAAAAAAAAAACTTTTACTGACGTTCATTTATCTATTTCGTTTCCGAAGCATTTGTGCTATATAAGTGTATTTTTTCACTCCGAAGAGATTCCAATTATATCCCCAAGCGGGCGCTTGATTTGAACCCGCAAGCAAAGCGTAAGCATGGTCGTCCAAAGCAAACCTGGGGTCGTACAGTTGCAGATGAGTCAAAGAGGGCCGGAAAGACTTGGAGCGAGGTGAAATATGAGGCTAAACACCGAAAACGACGACTCACTGTGGACGCCAAGTAGATGGGACATTAAGTGTAATTTCACAAATTTATCGGTGTAACTAAAGTCGAAATGATCCTATTTATATTAAAATCGGTTCAATAATAAGGTTAAATCATGTCAAAGCAATTCGGGCACCGTTTTGTCATATAAGAGTGATCACTTTATTATATTAAATATTGTCAACGGACTATGAAAAACTGGAAAGAGATAAAAAATATGTGCGAACACAACATCAAATGGTTTTTATTTGTCTTGGTTTTATTAATAAAATGTGAGTAAAAATACTTTAAATTAAAAAAAAAAAAAAGGGTGCGTGTACTTATGTACGCGCGTAAGAAGTTATACTTCTTTGGCTTTCTTTATTTTTTTTTTAATATTAAATAAATAATAACAAATATTTAACGTTAATAATTTAACAATATGTAATATTTAGTATATTGTTCAATTATTAATTAATATTAATAACAGTTATTATTTATTATTTTATTATACTATTAATTTAATTTAATAACTAGGTATGTTTCATAACCTTTTAACTAAGTAACAATAGGTCTTTGAGAAAAAGCATTGCTAAATTTCTTTGAAAAAATAATTAAAACTGCTTTATTTGTTTAAAAGGTACTACAAATGTCATTATGGTCAAACGTCACGCATATTCTATTTCTTTTTTCGGCGCCCATACTGAATTTTGTGTCACGGTGCGCGCGTATCGTAAAATTTCACTCTCATAAATTTTTCATAACGCGCCTAAAGAAGTATAACTTCAAAAAACATTTTATTTGACGTATCAACAGTACGTAAACATTTCTATTCATACAGATTTTTAAATCGCCAGGAAACTTCTGTTTTAATGAAAAAATATGGTCCATGAAAAGTTTTTATATTTCCACAACATCAAAGATTAATTAAAAAGTCGCGCGCATAACTTTGACCAAATATTTTGTTGCAGTTGGATATAGCCTAACTAGATTTATCCCTATATTTTATTAGCTTGTTTTTTATGGTTAAGTAAATAAATATTACG
Organism: Pieris melete; assembly: GCA_963693345.1. Taxonomy (NCBI): domain Eukaryota; kingdom Metazoa; phylum Arthropoda; class Insecta; order Lepidoptera; family Pieridae; genus Pieris; species Pieris melete. The sequence goes on from CAVNZK010000119.1 coordinate 86,984, forward strand.
TTACAAATATTAATATATCATATCATCGAAATTACTAACCGAACATGATAATAATACCTACTTTTATTTCTGTAATATGCTGTTAAATTGGTGGCTGCATTTCCCTGCTATATTTAGATGCTTCAATTGAAGTTTTGGCATCCTTAAAAACGATTCTAATTTGCGACTCAGTTAACTATTATTAATTATTAGCAAATGAAAAAGAATTTTGATTAATCGTTTTGGCATCGTCCAAAATGTATCTATTTTATGCGACTCTGTTGGCATTAGTCTTGCTTATTATTTTACAATAGCAAATGAAAATTTTTTTTAAATAAAATTACATATCTAAGAAAAAACAATAAAGAACAAATTATTACGTCCTTGCTGTTTTGGCATCCTTCAAAATGATTCTAATTTTTGCGACCCTATTAGTATAAGATCCCGCTATACAACGACCTTCACCGAGATGCTTATTTAATGAAACTTATTTTATATTTAATTTAATATGTCAATAAATATAATCCATATGGGTTGCCTACCAAATTTCAGTCCAGAGTATGAAATCATATTATTTTACATGAAAATCCCAAAGTAACATAATAATTTAATTCAACCAGATTTGAATTTAAACCTCAGGGAGTTTAAATCTCCTGAAATTATATTCCAATTTCATTGCATTCTGGGTATAATGTTGAACAAAGACGAATTTCAATTTTGGAATCCAGTCGAATGTCATTGTCTCGTTCGAGAACGAGGATTGTCTGAATACAGCATGCAATTATATATGTGGCGCTTATAGTGTCGCTCTAATATTTAAGTTCAAAATTTTCCTTCAAGCAACGATTGTTAAATGGTTAACGTAATGGTATGTAGATGGGCGGAGTTGTTGCGCTCTATGATAAGCAACCCCAGAACGCTGGGTTACCGATTCGTAGTACTGAACATTTAAGAAAATTAAATTAAAAGACGCAATATGCAGGCAGATTACATCTACCTACAATAAATTAAATAGGCTGTTTAAAACGCACACCATCCACAATTTTAATAACTGTTAAGGACTGGCTACAGCACGCACCTTACGCAGAGTTGGAAATGCTACTGAGACCTACGGTTACACATTCATACACATTACACTCACACATTCACTCACATGTACCCACACACTCATGCGCTCACGCGGTTTACGCTTCGCGTAATGCTGTTTGTAGGAAAAAAAGAAATTGTTGTAAACAGTTTAAAAATTTCAATTTAACATTGTTATGAAATTTGGTATTAAATTTGTTTTGGAGGTAATGGGATAAGTATTTTTTACTTAAGAGGGATCGCAAATCTTACGATAAATATTTATTTATTTACACGTTTTTGCGCAAGAATTAAATCATAATATTAACAAGTAAAAAAACAACGGGTGACCTTATCGTTATTAAGCGAATATGGCCTATATATTATTTTCAGTAAATTTATTTACAACCTTTGTGACTCCGATTATCGGTTCAGATTTCTTTAAGGTTTTTAAAAATAGACAATAAAATAGTTTTATATAAATCTATTTGAAAAGAACCGCTGTACTGTTTTCATGTATGTTTTTCTCTCTGGCACAATGCGCGCTCGAGTACAAAAGTTGGAAGTAACAAAGTCCCCTAAAAGATCTATCTCAAAGGATTTCATCTCCTGCAGCTGTTTTAAAACTACAATACAGACTTATGGTACTATATTTTATTCTTGCCAAGATCTAACTTGGTTTTGAAGATAAATAAAATATTACGAGTTATTTGGACATAATGTACTCTTATGACTTGTCAGTAAAGAAATACATATTAATGCTTCTAATTTTTAATTTACTGCCAGTTCTCAAATCAAGGGCGTAGAACTGAAGAGAAGAACTGGCAATAAACTCTCCGCCACTCTTATTAAACCCCATTTTTTTTACACAACGTTTGTAAGGAGGTGTGACATATCAAGTAATTAATAATAATAACATTAATTTAAAAAAAAAACTTTGTTTTTTTGCTCACTACAGAAACTTGTCCTCTATCAGCAGGAGGCATGGTGAAATAGGAGCACGCACTTACATTCTCGTGGGAACAACACGCAAACACATAGTCGAAATAAGCAACATCACCACATACACGAATGCTGCTCCGTCTAAATCAACATACAACATACACGCTGGCACGAGTAACAACAACGCCTTTTCTCGAGTCTTGACCTAACATCACACCAATTAAAGTTTAGGTATTAGAAATGCCGGTTTACCCACTATGCCCACGCCACCGATTACTTACACTGCCGTATGTTAGATTTAATTGAAATATATATCATTGGCGCACCATCGTTTGGACGACTTTGGAGTTAAGATTCTACCTATTAAGCCAGTTCATGTCAAGATTTATACGAAAGTTTTAAATTGTCACCAAACTGTATTAAGTTTTCAGTGTGGCAAGATAAAGTATTCACAAAAGCATGCCTCAAACGCAACCGTTTGCAACCTTTTGTTGACTTAAGGATGTAAGCAGTTTAACGTTGTTACGTTATAACGAAGATTTTGAAGGAAAATAATACGGGTCGTATTATGTGATCAGCTGGGGTGGGGTTGCTTATTGGCATGACAAGATAACATTCATTCTTTTAGAATATTAAAAGGAATTAAAATACACAGAAGGTGAATGTATGAACATCAATAATAAGTATAGAGTGTATAAAATATCAGAAAAAAATGTACATAACACAAAAAAATAAACCTTTTTATGATGTCGGTATTTAAATAATTGATAGTTTTAAATATTTTGTTATAACTTTTAAGAGGCATTACTGTCATAAAATAACTTTGAACATTCTGCTAGAATACATCGTTTTGGAGTAATAATTTAAATATATAATTATATAAGAATTCGAATTGTCGTTGAAAACACTGATATTTTGACTTTAAAAAGGGTAGGTTATCAATTTGACCTGTATTTATTGTGTAGTTCCTTTGTTTGTGGATTTTCTATTCGTGGACCGAGCTGTATGAACGTACTAAATCATTCGGATTTATTACGTTACATTAAACAACACAGTTAATACTTACTTTGGAGTCACATATGTTTTTGTTTAAAGGAATTAGTTTGTTGTTTAAAGGCAACTACACCATTTTAGCTCCACTTTTGTGCAGAAAAATTTCACCTGCACATTTGATTAAAACGCGATTTCGGGATAGACATTTTTTTATTTATTTATTATTAAAATTTTCGATACTGCTACAAGTAATACTGTTTTCACTACACCAGAGGGATTCGTGTTTGTTGGTACATATTTTTGGCAATAAATAATGTACGATAATAGTAATAATAATAATAATAAAAGCCTTTATGGCCGTAATTACTTATACTAGCAAAAGGTGAAGTACCAATAAATTAACATTAAGACATAAAAAATAAATACTAATAATTAATCGGCAAGCCGGTTGATATCTGCTATACAGCTTGTTCTTGGAAATAGGCCTACTCTAAGAGCTTCCACTCTTATCTGTGTCTAGCTTTACGTAGCCACATAGGGCCAGCTGCTCTTCGCATATCATTTTCCCATCTTTTTATTTGTCCTCTTCGTTTTCTTTTGTCATAGCTAGGAAACAATTCCGTCACTTTCTTCGTCCATTTATCATTATCTTCTCTCTTTATCTAATGTGCGGTAATAGGAAGGTTTATATCCTTGAAATCCTGAGCCAATACTCAAAGTACAATTGTATACTATAGAAATCCTTACAGAAATGAATAACGGATTGAATTTTCAGATGTTGCGCGATATGCGAGGTACCAGCACCAACAGCTCAGCACACAAATTTCGCATGATGCAGCTCGCTCTGAATGCAGTCGCACTAATCGTTATTACGGGGGCACTGTTTGCTTACTTCAGAGCAAACCCAGCTGTACAGGTATTTAAATATTCAAAATTTGAATAGAGAATTAAAAATAAATTGTCTCGAAAAATCTCGAGGAAATTTGAAAAAGCTTAAATTTCGAATGTCACACGCACACAGATATCACTCACTCATTAAAAGATTGGTGTCACTTATTCTCCTCGCCTTTTCTATTTAATCTGCATATTTGAAATTGTATTTTAAATGCAAAGTTTTAAAGTTCTTCACAGAAACAAAGGTTTTAATCTTGAACAGATGACAATTATTGTGGTTCGTCGCTTCTGAACAGAATACGAGTGTTCATTGGAAATAGAAATATGAATTCCTAGCGAATTGAATATTTGAGATTCCGAGTTACGATTTATCGGGGTAGAGATTATATTATTTGGAAAATGATCTTAGGTTCATGTACGATTAAATTACTTTATTGTTCAAACACAAATTACGTGTCGCTTCCTTGTAATTGGACTAGAGCTGACCAATCAGAAACCAATGACGACGTTCGATTTTTAAAAATGCTTTCTAGATAAACGGATTCTAGGGTAAACTTGTAGCGCTGGTACCTGTAACTTTCAATATCGTCGGGATCCCAATAGTTGTTGTAAGTTACAGAGTACAGACGGTGAAGTAAGAAGACTATTTACTGAGAAACTAATATAAGTTAAGAGAAATACGGTTACAAGCAATGCGGTATCATTTAATACCCCTTAACTAAGCTTTGTGGTTCAATTAATTACGATCTTTGTTTAAGGTTTAAATATTTGATTGACGGGTAACGATGTTTTTCGACATTGATATTTATTAAAGGTTTTTTTATTAACCTAATATAATATACAATATATTATTTGTGCTCTGAGTGATGTCTATCCGTATCTATTTACGGAGACTATTCTCCGTTAATAGTCGTCCCCATTAGAGAGAATCTATAATGACCCCATGTATTCTCTAATTGGCTATTCTATGATAATTAATTTGTCAGGGTTACCCTAGATGAAAAAAAAAAACAATAAGATGGCAACCCCATAACTAGCAGTAAATATTGTTACGAAATAAGTGTAGTAATCAATCATTACTCGTAGATTGTGTCCAGAGCCAAAAAAGCAGCAACAGTTACCAGTTGACAAATAGAAAATATATTTTAATTTAAATCCTAAGATGGTAACCCTAGCGGTTAGAAGCTTCGATTGTTTTGTTTTCCGCTCGCGCACAAAGTCTCGTGATGTAGATGTTATTTCGCGAAAATCTTTGTTTCAAACATCAATGAGCTACTTTGCCCTCCATTGTTGGGAGTCTTTTATGTTGAATGTTACAGTGAATTTATTGGTACCCTTATTTTCATGTAATTGAAAGGTGTCCAATTTCAAAAGGTCGTTGTTCTATATATTCCGTGAATACCTTATATAATAGACAACTGACAAGTCGCACTAACAAGTATTCACAAATAATATGTCATTCAGAAAATTAAATATATTATGTGAAGATATTTTATACAGGGGATATGACAAAACCTAGTTTTCGCGCCAAAAGCGGCATCATAATACAACAAAATGACCGCAGTATTTTATTAATTAATTAACATATTCCGAGCACGTAGCATGCCAACATTCTTCATGTGGTCGATTTAAACGGAAATTATCCCAAGTATTTCGGATTTACCTGGTGTAATTTGTAGCAAAGGGAGCATTATATAAAATTCTTGTGTCACAATGTTCGTTCCGAAACGGCTCGACCGATACATATGAAATTTTTAATGCACATTTAGTGAGTCTGAGAATCAGCTACTATCTATCTTTTAAACTCCTAAATGTTAAGGGTGGTCCACCCCAAAATTTTATTTTTTTATGATACAGCATACAAAAATACCTTACTTTTCACCCCTCTACGATCAACCCCTATTTTTATTTATTAATTAAAATTATCTTATGACTTGAAGTCTGAGGTTTATACAGAGAAAAATTCAAAGAAAAACCTAAAAGTTTTCATTCCAGAAAACCGAACAGTCTCTGGGGTAGCATAGCAAAATGTTCCATGTTGGTATGTACTAAAAAGGTAGGCATTAAAATAAGTAAGTATTTTCAAAGTTCGCGAAAAAAGAACAAAAAAGATGGTGTGATAGATTTAATGTGTCTTTTTAAATATCTCAATATAGGTGTGTCAAATAAACTTAAATCTAGTAACAAACCTGTCAAATCATTGTTTTCTGTTTCAAGTTTGACATCAGTGCTCAGTCGGGATTGTGACTGTCAAATTTAGTTCTAGATAATTATTATTTCTTTACAGTTACTAAAAATGCTATAAAACTACACAATTATACCTATACATAATAATTATTAAGCCTTATTTATTCCTGAAAATAAAATTATTTACGAAAGCCTACACGCCTTATTTTTTTCTAAAAACCTCTAAAGGAGAGCCTCCTTCAAGCGGCTCCATCTATCTCTATCTGGAGGGTTTATCTACCAATCTTCACCTCTAACACCTTCGAAATCGCCAGCCATACAAGAGAGACCTCTCTTTCCCCTGGTGGACCTTTCCACCTCGTGATTCAAGTCGTGGGTTCGAATACCAGTGCATACAATTTTCTAAGCTTTCATTGAAGTCCATATAGAATGGTACTTTTAAATACGAAATTTGATGCTTTAATTTAATTTTGTGTATATCACTCGCCTCATGAACTCACACACATATATATATATATATATATAGGGTGAGGGTTCACACACACACACCGACACACTCCAACTATTTATCACTTCTTTGTTTTACTTTTTAGGTAAATGTAGTTTATTTGTATGTTTAATTTATGTACTTTTGTATTTTTGACTATAGTTGTTTATATATACGTACGTATATCATATTGTATCCTTTTTAATTAAGTTATTGTTTTTTTTTGTTCCTATTTCAGTTTTGTCTAAATAACTTTATTTATTATGTATTTCTTGCTTGCCTTATCTAATTAAATTTATTTGTTTTTTTTTCTCAATGCTTAACTGGAAGAGATCGCTTGAAAGTGATAAAGCCGCCATTTGCCCTTCGTTTCATTTAATTATGTCAATTGTATTAATTTCCTGCAACGAAAAATAAATAAATAAATATATGTGTCACGTAATATATACTTTACATTACATGACATAATTGTTCCAGTACGTCTCTCAAGTGGTCAACAAATCTACGGTGGTGACGTGGCCAGTTCCCGCAGAGCCTTCCGGAATTCGCAACCCCGCGCCGGGTGTCTGCCTCCCTGTTATCGTGAGCTTTTGCCATCAACACAAAGTCTCATATAACTTCACCGTTTTCCCTAACTACATTGGCCACTTTGGACAACGAGACGCTCAACAGGTTCGTGATAATATAAAAAGTACAATAATAATTATCAAATGGCGCTACATCCTGTCTAGGTCTCAGATTGCATCCTTTGACCATTTTATTTCGCTTTCACAATGTCCGTCGTAATATCCGTCCGAGTCTGATTATTGTAACAAGTCGTGTATGTCTGCGATTAGACATGATATTTACCAATTAAAATCGTACGTTTTTCGTTTCGCAATCTTTTTTTATTGATAAAAGCTTGCCTACGCTCAGAACACTGATACATTGGTAAAAGAACCAGAATATACATTTTTTTATTTTACAAGAACTTATAAGCAACATGTCATACACGAAGAGACAATACAAATATCAAACAAATGAATTACAAAACAAAAACTAAACGAAAATAGATTGAGGGGAGCAACTATGGACATCCAGACCTAGCTCGTTTATCAGAATGCTTCTAATCTGGACATCGGTGAGCTTTGACAAACGCGTTCTTCGGAAAGGAGGGACAAATGGAATGATGGGATACCTGGGGTATCTAGGGGGTACACGACCTCTCATCTTACCTGTAGACTTAAGCACATTACTAAAAATATTTAATTTTAGATGTTACTTTCTTCACCTTATGAAACAGTATTAGATGCGCAAATAGAGAAATCTATTACAAGCCGTGATTTGAACGCACGGCAATGCCTGGCTTAAGCCACTTAGCCTATACTGCAAAAAGTACTGCATAATCATTATCGACGTATTTATATAAAAATCTTTATAAAGAGGATTATTTTTAATAATTTGATTTTTTGAGTCCTTATAGTGCTTAGACTGCATAGCTAGTAAACCGCAAATATTATTGTGTATTACATATATAAGCTATGACATTTTATTAATCATATTCAGTTCATTTAATTCGGTGAGTAAAACCTATTTAATTAAACCATATATATATACAATCGTATGTTTTATGAATAATTTAAAAATTTAATTCTATATTTTTTACGAATATATTAGTATTATATCATTGGTTTGAGGTGTTTATTTTTTTAATAACATTTACGATAACGGTCTAAAGTAAAGCCAATTAAAATTAAAAGCTACTAGCTTAGGAAAATACTAATTATGAAAGCGAAACCCGATAGGTACGTACATAACTAGCCTTCAAGACTTCGATTTAATTAATAACAAGTTGTAGATAATCCAATTACGTTACAGCTCCGATTTAATATCGAATGAGTCTCGAATTTAAAGGAATTATATGTTCACACCTGAAACTTATTACTTTGTTTTTATTTGACTACTATTGAGCTCTCGATATTAAAATACTACGAAAAAATCTAGATACAACAGGACTGTAGCTAGGGACGCGCGCCTCTAATGGTAAGCTATGCATTAAAAGACAAACTGCACAAAATGTCAAAATTCTTGCCATCACAACAGATTATTACTGTCGCCGCACACGAGCCACACGCCACAGCCACAAACGCCGCCACGAGAAGCTAGAAGCGGCTACAAAGGTAGCTGAAGCGCGCGACAGCCACTTGTGGCCGGTGGTCGACACTTGCGGTCGGTGGCTGCTACTTTTTTTAACCCTTGCCTGCAGTATCATAATGGACTCTGACGAAGAAGGTTTAATTGCGCTACTTTTGATAAAAAGACATCGTCGTAGAAGTCGAAATCGTAGTTATTGGATACACAGAAAGACATTAAATATCCCCTCACCACGACAGGTCGGTAATCGACAACCATTGAACATGATGAAGCATTTGGCCTCAGTGAAAATATGATGAGGCCATATTCTGGAAAATATTTGGACTTAGTCAAAAAAGTTTTCAATCATATGTTAAGCCGTGCCAGACGTTACATTGAGTGTACCTTCGGCGTACTAGCAAACAAATGGAAAATATTACATCGCCCATTAAACACTTCTGTTCATTTCTCAGAAGACATTGTGAAATCTTGTTGCATTTTGCACAACTTTATTCGCAAAGGGTGAAATCATCCTTTCCATTTTCGTCACACTTTGAAAATAGTGGGACTCGAAAATATACAAAATACAGGCTGGCCAGTATCACGAGCGTCTACTGCAAGAGATACGTTAAAAGATTATTTTATGAATGAAGGAGCAATACCGTGGCAAGAAAATAGAATATAAATATATATGGTTTTATATTATTTTATTAAACTTACCTTCAATGTTCTTTACTTTGGCAGTTTTATTCGAAAAAATTCACACAAACAATTCGCAGATTTCTCCCAGGCCTTCACCGTCGACTTCAGGTTAACTGAGGCAAGGGAGAGAGGGGCGCGGAATCGCGCGAGTGGCGTGTGGGGGCTTTTTGTGTCGGCGTTTAGTGGCCGGTGCGAGCCACAAGAAGCAAGCTTCGACGATTTGTAGCGTGTGGCCGCCACCGGCGCCACCGTGTGCGGCGAGTCCATATAAAATGTATGAAAATTACAGGAAATATGCCAGTGGCGGCGTTTTGTGGTTGTGGCCGGTGGCCCATGTGCGGGGACCCTTACTCGTAGTATGAGGCGAGGCAGTTTTTCATACGAACATTCACGTACCGTTCATAAGAACGCAAGATTACTTGCTAATTTTTGCATAATCATAGTTTTTAGAGAGAAACTCCTATGAAGTACTACGTCTATAACTTGTTAGTATAATGAAGTCTGCTAGTCGTAAACAGCTAAATTAAAAGCTTCATTAAACCCGCTCAGTTATTCGCTATACTAATTCAGTATTTTATTAGAACAATTTAAACTAAACTGCAAGTGGTGCGGCTAAACTTGTCATAAATATATAAATAAAAAGATTATCCAACTAAAAATAAATTTTCAAAACGTGCCATTAATGAGATTAGCGCGACGAACCACTCTTCATAATGTTGGTATGGATTAGTATTGACAACAGCGCTACATACTTAGCCAGTATTCGGAAACTTACAATAGCGATATCTTTTTTGTATGCAATTTCGATGTAGTCCTTAATATAACGCTTACCGCGATGTCGCAAAGTTGTTGTCAATAAAAACCTCAATATTGAAATCGGTATTGCAATTCTTGGATCAGGTTTCTATTAAACAAGATCGCTTTAGCCTTTTATGATTGATATGAAACTCTCTTCTATAAAGAACACCCATAGTAACTAATAACATTTTAACTAATCAAGGGTCTGCATAGAACAGTCTTAATTGTTCATTATATTGAAATATAGTATATCACATCGCAACTTCTTCACTTCATGACTTCTTATAAATATGATTCATTTTTGTACTGTGTGAATAATAATGCTGATTAATATGAGTATTTGTCTACGTAACACTTAATAACAGTTTTATAAAAGCCATATAAAAGTCGTGAGGTGGCACTTGGGAGGGAGATTTTTGCAGCTTATACACACAAATTAATTGGTCGAAGCCATTTGTGGCGATCCGCTTAGCTGACTCATCAATTATCTGTTCGAAGGTTACAACTCAGTTAAATGGCTTCTTTTTCAGACTTTTGATTAAAATTCCAAAAATTTCAATCGGATTTTTTGGCTCTTTCCAGATCAAATAATGTCTTTGAATACACGATATTCAACATTTTCATTTTGAAAATGTTGGTTTTACAGTCGTATCAGGATTATTAATTAGTTTTAATGTGTTGACTTTGTAAATTAAAAGAAATCGATTTAATAGTTATCTAATTCAACATTTGTTTATCACAATGTATGTTGTATTAATAAGATTAGATACAATGGTGACAAACATTGCAGAAAAAGAATAAAACGAATGTTGTTAAGGATATACGCAATGTACGCCCTTATTGTATACAATAACAGAAACAGATTAGCCGATTACAACATATCCTCTTAAATGAAACAAAACAATGTAATCTGTAACAACGTTCAAACAAAAGACTACACCAATGTAACCTACATCAAATATATTTCATACAATTCATTAACACGGAAAGCGAATAAAACATTGTTGCCTTGGTCTCTAAGCGGGCTGGCTGTATGTCCAAATTATTTTATTTATATCCGCAGTTAACATTTGATCTCAAGGCAAAAAGAAACTTACATAAAAATGTTCACCGCTAGTACTCTGCTTCGTGAATATATTGATTTACAAACTGATCTTAGCACAAATTCGTTATTAAGAACAATAAGGACCTTGTCTGTACCAGACATAAAAATGTTCACCCCCAATATAAAGGGTTTTTCAACAAGAACTTTGTTTTCTAAAACAAAATAAAACAAAGAATTTAGAGGAAAATGAATAAAATTTTTATTGTATTACAAAGAGAAAAGTTTGGCAATTATGAATGAAAAATGATATCTGGCAAATGTCCACCACGACCACGCTGACAGATGTTGATTCTTTCATCAAAATTTTTAATCACTTTTTGGCAAAATGGAGGGTCTATTTCGTTAATGACATCACGGATTTTGAGTTTTAAGGCTGCAATCGATTCGATTGGGTCCGTATAGACTCTGTCTGTAACATAGCCCCACAAAAAATAATCCAGTGGTGTTAAATCACACGATCTGGCTGGCCACTTAACAGCTGAATTTCGCGAAATTATGCGCTCGGGAAATTTGGTTTGCAATAAATTGATCGTTTCATTGGCTGTGTGACATATGGCACCGTCCTGTTGAAACCACATTTCAGTGATATCCATGTCATCAATAATAGGCCAAAATTTAGTGGTTAACATCTCGCGATACCGTGATCCATTGACTGTTACCGCATTTCCAGCCTCATCTTCGAAAAAAAACGGCCCAATCACGCCTCCAGACCACATAGTGCACCACACAGTAACACGTTGAGTATGCAAAGCCTTCTCAATAATTGCTTTAGGATTTTCAGAAGCCCAAATGCGACAATTTTGCTTGTTGACGTACCCTGACAAATGAAAATGGGCTTCGTCTGAAAAAATGATTTTTTCAGAAAAACCAGCAGGTTGTTCCTGAATGAACTGAGCGAATCTGCGGCGATTTGAATGGTCGATCAGCTTTAATTCCTGCACCAGTTGAATCTTGTAAGGCTTCAAAGCCAAATCCTTTCGCAAAATTCGCCATGTTGTGCTTTTGGATAACCCCAATTGTTGAGAACGTCGTGAAATTGACAAATTTTGATCTTCTTCAACACTGTGGCTCACGGCGGCCATGTTTTCTGTTGAACGACCCGGTCGAACACGTGTTGGTGTTGGCACATTTTGTACCGAGCCTGTCGACTCAAATTTCGCGACCAAATTCTTAACAGCGGTCTCAGAAGGACGATTATGCTGGCCGAAAATATCACGAATTTTACGAAATGTAACTTTAACAGAACCACCATTTTTATAGTGGATTTGAATTATTTTAATGCGATTTTCGAGCGAAATTGAATTCATTGTAATAATTGCCAAAGCACCTGCTACGAATACCGCCAAAAACTAAATGTCAAAACTATCACGTTCTCGGTGTTGCCACAATTTAAAAACAAACTTCTTGTTGAAATACCCTTACATTGTTATGTTTCTAGTATAGGGTCTATATATTTTATTTATTTATTTAATAACAGCACAATGGCCAAACTTAGACTAAAAACAATAAACAATACAATTAAGATTTACAACACAGGGTAGCATTACCTCTCTCCATATCTCTCCCCTCCAGGTACACTCTAAAAGCACAGTATACCACCCCCATAAGCTTCCCAAACAGGTCGCTCTCCGGTGAAGAGTCGAGAAACCCATTAAGCAGTGAGAGTAGCCGGGGAATGGGCGCTTGTTGTCGCTGGACAGTGCGAGCCGAACGCACAGCGAAAAGGTTATGTTTCCGGCAGCGGCAATATTTGTCCGGGACGTATAGCCTCATGATCTCTCCCAGCAAGTATGCGCTTTCCGTTTCATTCTTAATTACACTCAAACCAAACCTGACCACCGAAAAATCCCTACGAAGCTCTAATGAATTATACCCTAACACCCCCATCAAGAACTTTGTAGGGTAGAGGTAAGGAAAGAAATTGTATCTTCTTTTATACAGATTTCTCAGGAACTTCTTTTGAACTCGTTCAATCATATCCCCATAATACCTTTCATAAGGGGACCATATGACGCAGCTGGTTTCGAGTATTGGCCTTACTAATGATGAATATATCACCCTAGTGGCAGTATCCGTCAGACCAACCGAATTTCGCAGGACAAACCCTAATCTTCTAAAAGCAGCATCCGTATTCGTCCGAATATGCTCCGCAAATGAAAGATCGGGCACGAAAAGGACACCCAAGTCGCGGACTCTGTCTACGCGCCAAATAACTTTCGATCCTATGCCATAGTCGCAGAGTATTTTATTCGGAGAGGCACTAAAGGTCATCACATTTGTCATAGTTGAATTGGAGTTTATTTAATTCACTCCAATGCAGCAGATCATCCAAATTTTGTGGCAAAAGGGCATATTTTGGAAAGAAACAATGAAAATTATTCTATGGCGTGAATCTAATCTAGGGCGATGGTAGTCTTAGTTCATCACGAGCGTTATTAATCCACGGAGCCGGTACAGCCAAAAGCATATATTGTTCCAAAATCGCAGCTGCGCTAGAATTATTTCTTCATTATCTATCGATTTGGCGCGAACAAAGGCTAGATAATTAAGCATTTAAGCAATTTACATCGTTGGCAATTAAGGTGAAATATAAACGAACGTACGTATCAAAAATTAGTTTGTAGCAAGTAAAGTCTGAAATAACCTTTATTATTTTGATTGATTTGACAAATGATAACTAGTATAATTGTGATAGTATTAGAAATACAATAAATTTTATTTGGTTTATATTATATGTATTGCCTTGAAAGAATTGTTGCCACTTAATTATTAAATTTTTTTATCAAAAATCCATACAAAATGAAACATTAATTGCCCGTGTCGAAGTTATGTACACTATGACACATTACGTTTTATTGTGATTGTAACGGGTCTTGTCGTATACCTGTCGATAGATTATATTAAACATATCTAAGTCGTACGTTTATTGTTTTACAATACCTGTAGGTACTGTACAAGAACAAGACTGGACGAGCTGGTATTGATATTCAAGTGTAATCGATTACTTTGAGTCAAAAAGTCACCCCCATTACGTCTGTATTTATTTAATCTAATACTCTCTATAGTTCATTTATTTATAGAGTAAATGCCTTTTTACTCATTGCATATACAATTAAGTTGTATAGCCTCTCACGGGAGTTATGTACTAACAGAATATTAAATAATAGAATAGAATAGAAATATGTCTATTTCCCTAGTTCTTATGTTACATTATGTCCACAGGTCGATGGTGTATTCGGCCAGAATATTAAATAACAAGTAACTCACACACACACACATACGTACGCACAGACACACCAAAATTTAAATAGGGTAGGCCTTTTTCTGATTATACGTTTAGATTGCTAGTGGCTACCTAAATAAACATCTTCATGAGCTCAGTTTATTCGCCCATTTTAATAAATATGAAAACGCATAATCTACTTTGCAAATTAGCATCTTTTCTGGCTAATATCCAGCGCACGTTTCCCGCCACAGGTGCGCGCCGCCTAATCTAAGAAGGAATCAATCCTTGTCTACCAACAATAGCGCAGAGCGTGACATTACCGCGCCAACAACAAAGGAATATTTATGGTCTTAGTGCATAGCTTAATAGAGAATCTATGTAAGATGCTTGTCTCGTGTTATGAAGCTTTGATGACTAAATTACGTGTGGTTTTGTTCAGTGAATGTATATTATGTCTGTCTATACGTTAGTGATATAAACGAGTTTCATTTTATTAAACTATTTAAAGTTATAGTAGTAGTATTATAGATAAACAAGGCAAGGCAAAAAATAAGTTAGTATTTGTAGTAAGTACGTTTTTGTATGAAAAAAGAAGAATAAATGAAAATAATTTTTCAGACTAATTTCAGTGTTTATAAACTAAGTTAGAACGAAACCATTTGTTCAGCTTACAAACTTAACATTGACACTAAATAACAATAGGTATTATGCAGTTGCACAAATACACAACATGCATCTTAGTTTAAAAAATAACACAGAAGCATTAAATTTAGCTTCAATCGACGGCCTAGCAAAACCAAAAACGGTCGCAAAAATAAGTTATATTTTTTTAGTTTCGGAGTGAGTCTGTACAAAAACTCCTGAGATACGGAAAATAGTAGCAGAGGACCCGTTCCGAATACGTCTGCGCATTTATTTGGTAGATGCACTTTGATGCAGTAGCAGCGTACGACGGCGGCGTGATGTATATTACTTTTTATGTTTTTAGTATTTTTTCATGTAATAGAAGTTCTTTTTTAATAAGAACTAAACTAAAGCTTTTTTAATTTTCATGCGCGAATGGTTGTATAGAAACTCGACAAGTTCATAGTTAAAAACATAAACTTGCGCGTTAAGCCCCAGTGACTTCGTATTACTGTAGTACTCGTACTTTTCTCCCGAATAAATTTTAATATATACGCGATTTTGATTTGACTAATTTAAATTGATTTTTAAGCACATAATAATATTTAAATGCTTATTAATTAAAATGTGATGAGGAGCATGATGCAATGGTTGAAGTTTGACTGAGAGTTTATTGCCATTTCTTCTCGTCCTTTCTATGCGCATTATTTGAGAACTATTTCTTTTTACTGACGTTCATAAGCAGTGGTTTCAGCTTACCCAGTCTTTCTTTCTATGTGAATCTTTTACATTTGCTCGTACGGTGAAGAAGGACATCAAGAGTAAACCCGCATGCACATGAGGCTGATCACCTACTTGCCTATTAGAGTGACAAAAGATCATGAAACATATACAAAAATCTCAGGCCCAGACCTAAACAGATTGTAGCGCCACTGATTTATTTTATTTTCATAAGCGTACAAAAAATTACCTACATGAATTAATTCTATTTCGAGTAATCTGAATAAAATTTGTCACTTTTGTTGGATGCAAAAGATTCCAGTGATGTCATAAAATTTAGTTTTATACTCAATATCAAATCAGCATCGGTCATTATGTCTACCGTATTTATTAGGATTTGGAGATCTATGATGCAGTAGTCGATGTCCGTTGCTACGAACTCACGGCGCTGTTCCTGTGTTCACTGTTTGTCCCGAAGTGTGGGCCGTTGGGGCACATGGTACGGCCTTGCAGAAGTCTATGTCAAGGTAACACTTAAATTATTTCATATAGAGATACTAGGGTTTAAATATATTGAGGAGTTTGTTGTAATTTTAAAAGGAAAAAAAATTACAAGAATCATTTAAACGATAACTTAATGTATAATGGTTGACATTTTTCTATTTAATGAAGAATTTTTACAATTTGAGAATTATTTGACCCTGTAGAAACAATGCGGCGTTGCGGGTTCTTCCTGGAAGTTTTCGGTCTCTCTATGCCAGATTATCTGCAGTGTGAAATCTTCCCTGAATCAACGGATACAGATGTGTGTCTGGGGAACAAAGAAGTTAAAGAGGCAAAGTTCAGAGCTGAGAAACCAGGTAATTGTCATATAAATATAATATTTTTGTGTAATAGTTAAAAAATAATATTAAACACAGAATACTCATGTCTGAGATCGTAACCGTGTCCCAATAGTACACATTTATTACTTTTTGTCGTACGATGAAAAATATCGTCAGTTTCATCTTTGGAACGAACAAAAATGATTACAAGTATGAAAATGACTCCCACCGCTCATAATTACAAAATACTTTTCTTGTTTATTTATCAAATACAATTTATATTAAAATAAACACTACTATCGTCTAAACGTTGGTACTTTCTACACAGGGCCATCTGTTAGAATAATTGTGACTGTCAAATAATTATCAAATAATTTGCAATAAAATAAAATTGTGGGTGTTAATTGAAATGTAAGCTCCTAGATGATAGATGGGAGATCCTATCTCTTAAGTTAGATCAATCTGTACAATGTGTGAAAATTTGATTGAAATCGGTTTAAGTAGTTTAAGGCTGCTGCCTCGAATTTCGCGGGCAGCGGGGCGGCGCACAGTGGAACGAAACGGGCCGGTAGTGGACTTAGCATTTGAAAAAAAATAGTTGATTTTTTTAAATTTTTTATCATTCAGTTGGACTTTTACTACTATCGACTTTTCAGATAACTTAGTATTTTCGGAGTTATTCCTTTTCAAAGTTAATTTTGTATGGAAAAAAACAAAAAACAGTGAAAATCTCGTAATTCTCAAATTTTCTCATGTAATTGACTTTACATGAGCATAACACGTATATTTGTCCTATTTTTACGCTTACTCTCGAGTCTCGATTTTCCCCGATTTGGTCGCAATTTCAACATTTGTTCTCGATTCCTCACCACCCTAAGTGGTATCCCCCTTAGGCCTTAAAGCCTAATAAAATACGTAAAAAAAATACAAACTAGCTGTTTTAATTTAATCAGTGTCCAGGATATCAACATTAGCTATTTCAAAATTTTCCTGATCGTCATCATCAAAGGTCTCTGCCCGTTCAATGATCAAACTTTGTGCTTCTTTTGACAAGGTTTTATGTTTTCTGCCAAATTTGTGTCGTTTCGTTGAAATGAGTGGATCAGAGCTGATCAATAAATTGTTTAAAATATCTTCATTTGTAGCTTTTCTGCTGCATTTTCTAGAATGGTGTTGGCGGTACCTACGAAAGTCTTTATTTCTAGCTTCAGCAGCTTCTTCAGATAGCTGTCCAATTGGTAGTAGACTAAATCTTTCAATTATTGCTGCACCATGCATTAGAACTTTATGAACACTTGAAGGCATATAATACCAACTATATAAGTCTACATACACTTGCATAGTGGCTTGAGCATAATCATGAAATTTGACTACATCAATGTGGTAGCCCGATGAAATTGCCTCTAAAATGATTGCAAACCGCCTTATTAAGTTCTCGCGAACACCTGTTATCTCAGCAGTAATGTTTGGATTTGCAAAAAATCTTCTAGCGGTATTTCCATCGTTGGTGGAGCCATGACCTTGTTTGACAACATCAATCAGAAGGCCCATTCTATTTTTAAAAGCATCCTGTATGTTTTTCTTTTTGCTTTCCAGGATACACTTGGTGTCTCCCTTCACAGCCCATGTCTTTATCGTTAATCAGTAAGCTATGTGCAAAATGCATTCCATCATTCGTATCCATATGTGCAATGATGACAATCCGTATCTACAAAGATCTAAATCAGTCTGTTTTGACGCAATTAAGGATAAATTATTCATCTCACTTGGAGTGGCTTTACAAATGTCGCATCTCTGAGATGAAGTGTCACATAATATTGATGTTGCTTTTCCGTCTATCATTGTCATTAATAAAGAGTGTGAAATATTTATTTCCCCGACTTCTGTATCCATTAAATCAGCAATTTCTTGCTCAATGGCATTTTTTTCCTGCAATATGGTTATTTTGTTTTCTTTCACAAATTCGAAATTGATTACACATTTGTAGAGATCTTTTTAAAGTATACATACTTACTTTAGTCAATTTATTATACATAATATGTAAGTTTCTTTTATTATGGATTGCTAAATTAAAAAGTCATAGACTTCATACAAATTTGAAATTGCTATAACTCCGAAACTATTAGTTAATTAAAAAAAACTCAAAGAATAAAAACGTTTTAAATATATGTCTAGATACCAAAAATATATATTTTATCTCTTAAGACCAAACTTTGAAATCCCAGCCCACTGTGCGGCGGCAGCCGCGGCGCGGGAGCGGCAGGATATTATGCGTACAATCAAATGGACCGGTTCTCGAAAACAGCGGCGTGGCAGCTGCGCGGGGGCGGGTAACGAGCGGCGCAATCCAGTCAAGCGGTGACCGCCCGCGTTGCGCGTATGCATTGTAGTATAGTGCTGTACATATTTTTGTGACGTATCAAAATGACCTCGGACGTGCAAGAGCAAATTATTTCAGAAATCTTTGAAAGGAGACCCATATGGAACTATATTTTTGCATATAACATATTTTTGCCCACAATAAATCGAGCGTTAGGAATAAATTTGAATCAAAAAGATGTTGTCGCCGTTTTTTAGACATTTCGTTCGCGAATAAAAACAAATATCTCGACTACACAACCACGAACACAACACTACACCGCTATAGTGCCGCGCGATCTGCCCGCTGGTTTGGAGAACAGGTATGCGTTGGCCGCCTCGCTCCCGCGCCGTAGCCGCTGCCGCCCCGCTGCCCGCGAAATTCGAGGCAGCAGCCTAAGAGTACATAGCGGACAAACAACGTGACGCGTAATTTATATATATTAAGATAACCAAACGCGACTAGCACGATAGCCAACCGTGCATGGTGCAGGCGAATTAGGTAGGCGTTGTGGTCGATAACGTAAACACAAGTCAAAAGTTCCCACGACCTGCTTGGTAAATGTAATGAAAGTAGCCGTAGCAAGTGGAGATCCGTAGTCTTTCACTTCGAGAAAAAGGCGTGAATGTAAAAATAAATGAAATATATGTAATGAGTACATGTAAATGAAGCACGAATGAGGGTATAATGTTATTAATATTCAATGTAGATTTGAATATGGTGATTAGTACACTTGTTTTCAAATTTATGTAATAAGTGTGAGTTTACTATACGCTGTAATCAGTTTACTTGTTTTCATAATTAGTTCTTGTACAATTCTATTACACGTAATGTTTAGGGAAACTATTAAAATCTCATAAAAAGAACTACCTACTACTTATATACGCTAATCTGCATGATAAAAGAATATGACGATAAAAAAATGCGTCTGCCTTATGGAGGTTGGAAATTTATGTCACCATATCCATCGATAGTTAAGTTTATAGATAAGTTTTTTCATAAAACTGCAAATTGTTCACATGTAATACATTTAAGTGCCAAAATTAAGAAATTTTACTAGTTATAATTCATAAACTACTGTTTCAAATTGAATTAAATTTGAAATATACCGTATTTATACCATCCTTGGTAACTGAAAATCAATGGAGAATGGCTTCTAATTTTATCCACAAGTTATAGGTAGGTAAAAAATGGGCCGAATTATTTCGAGAAAAGGATAGTACGGCTGTGCCGCTTTTTGCTCTATTAATCTCGATAAAATATGTCATTGATTGATGTAGAAGTTTTTTGAATTTCGAATCTTTGGTCATTATGTCTTTTTGTCTAGTAATAACTAGTTTTAACTGATATTCAATTGTGAGCATTAGTTAATTCTAGTTTTAACAAAGGCGTTTAGTAAAAACGCGTTCTAACTAGGAATAACGCGTTCTATCTAAAAACCGGTTTTAACTGTAACATATATATAACTATGAAAATCCTATTTAGAAAAGAATTTTTATTTTTAGTATGCCAGTCCGGATTCCAATGTGATGTCAACCGATGCATTCCTCACGACTGGCGTTGTGATGGCCACGTTGACTGCGCCGATCGTTCAGATGAACTCAACTGCCGTGTGTGCAAACGTTCTGGTGACGTCCATTGTGGAAACCAACGATGCATTTCACAGACACACCTTTGTGACGGCAAAGTGGACTGCCCTTGGGGACAGGATGAGCGGAATTGCTGTAAGTTTACTAAAAAAATTTCATAGCAATATGCATATTGCAAAAATAAGCATGTTTCAATATGCTAAGTAAATCATAGTAACAACGGTTGAAGTTCCTTTTATACCAAAAATTCGGCGATTAAACTGATTGCCGGAGAGGCTCTTACCAGTTCTCGCCCTTAATTAGGGAACTTGTGGTAAATGTTAATTAGTTTTTTCATATTGACGTTTACTCACGTACACATTTACAAGTGTATCCTAAGGTCCATATCATAAAGCTATAATGGTCGCAATCAAGAGCTGTAATTTTTAAGGTTTTTTCGTTATACATAGAATGAATAGAACTAAAACAAATAAACGTGTCTAAACATTATTACTTATATCATAAAATCGATATAACATCAGAAGTTTTTTTTTGTTAGATTAGTTTAGTAATTATCGCAGTTCTAATTAATGACCTTTAGCTATTAGGAAAATGTTAATTACTTAATTAATGTACTATATAATATTAGATATAATAACACAGTATACAGTTTACGTATAACATTTTTAATAAAGGTATAGTAATAAAGGGATATTGATACAGTGCGTCTGAGTGAGTCAAATGGAGACGTGGGTTCCGGTGAAGTACAGGTGTACCGCGCTGCCAACCAGTCCTGGTTCCCAGCCTGCCTCGCAGCAGCCCCTTTAGACCACCATACGGCCTCTGAAATCTGTTCCATGCTTGGATATACGTAAGTTTATATTTATTATCGTAGTACCAATATTCTTTAACCTCTTTAATATATAAGTCGCCGCTAACTAGCTTAATTTTAACAAATTAAAAAAAAACAATTTACAGTCTAGCCGTTTAACTAGCGGCCTGAAAGATGTTCATTGTTCAGCCAGTTGATCAAATAGCTAGGCAAATGACTTGGATCGATGACGTTTCATTACTTGCCTAGCCTGTTGATTTAAAAAAAAAAAAAAATGTTAATTTAAATTTAATTTCACTTTCTACCACTCTCAAACTCGAAACGAAACTCTTCAAACTGTCAATATGGCGTCGCCAAACCAAAGGCTGTTTTCCAAAGTTTCATGAAAAATAACAAGTACAACGAAGAGTATAGTGACAATAATAATGTGAATTTGACTCAAGCAATTAATTTCAAAAGAAATATTTTTATGTCATATGTTTCATCTTTTTTATTTCTGCCAAATAATGACTCTATCGTACGAATGGCCTAAGCATTAGCCAGCCAGTTTATTAAATGTTGTAACAAACGCTACGGCTGAATATCTTTCAGGCCGCTAGTTATACGGCGCCGTTTAGTTAAAAGGCTAGGCAGTTAATTGAATGGCTAATTAAGCTAGTTGGCTGCGACATATAAATATAACGTTTCAATATGTAAAGTGTTGTGCTGGTAGCATCAACGGTTGCAGTTCCTTCCATTTCCTAGTCCAAAAACCTAGCTAACTATAAACTAATTATAAAGTATTGCGGAGGATTTTATGCAAATTCTTCTAGCTTGATTTGTCAATTGGTACCACCAAAAATTCCAATTTCTTAATGTCCATAAAATACTTACCAATATCAAATGCAACATTCATATTTATATATATTTTTATTATTTCACATTTATTTTTATATGATTTGGTGTTTTCGAACCAAGCTACTTTTTTATAATGTGTTAGCTATTAGGTTAATTAGCACTTTTATGATAGCAAGCAATATTTCAGGTATGTAATAATTAGAGGTAAGCCTTCTAAGGCGTATTTTTAGTTAGCGAGTGAGTAGATTGGAGGAAACCAAACAAAATCTTCAACTTGGTAATCTTAATATATATATATTTCTTGTGTGCGTGTGTATGTGACTGAACTCCTCCTAAACGACTGGACCAATTTTAATGAAACTTTTTGTGTGTCTTCAAGGGGATCTGGGAATGGTTTAGAATCACAAATCAGCCCGGAAATTTTTTGTGTGTCTTCAAGGGGATCTGGGAATGGTTTAGAATCACAAATCAGCCCGGAAATTTTTTGTGTGTCTTCAAGGGGATCTGGGAATGGTTTAGATTCACAAACCAGCCTGACAGATGGCGCTGCAGTCGGTACTTTCATACTTTGTTTAATATCTTAATCGGTTGAAATATCATGCAGGACAACGTCTGTGGGGTCCACTAGTATTAGTATATAATATATTAAGTCGTATTTCATTTCAAATAGAGTCGTCAACAAAAGTCAAACAACTGGATCGTCGCGAGCTGGGCGGCCTCACGCCCTAACGCCGAGCGCTCTTTTGGGCGGACAGGGTTCTTTATTACATGGAGTTGCACAATCGTATCGCGCCTTTCAAAGAAAGGAGGGGGGCTTGCTTCGGGAAATGAAAGACTGCCGACACGACTCGCATAGGATACATCTCATTTGTAATAATTATGGTAAGTCAATTGTTGTTTGAACTTTCGTAAGCATAGTTATATATAGTTAATGAATCAATTTTTATTGAATAATTTTTAGATTTTAGAAACACATTTCATATATTTAGGATCTTGCAGAAAATTTTAACGTAGTTCTTTGTTCTTTAAATATATTACCAAGTCTAGCACTTTTTGTACTTTTGAAGAATCGATTTTTCTCATTAATAGTCATAATTATACTCTAATAGCTGTACATCACTTTTCGGTTTGAACTATAAATTGCATATGTACCTATTGCGGTTTAGTTTTGCTTTATCTACGTGGCGTAGGTGCCAGAGACACTTCAATTGTTGTGTTGTATTTTGTAGTAAGTAGAAACAAAAATAGGAAATTAAATATAAAGTTAGAGTATTTGATATGTCCTAGAACAATTTCACTGAGGAAGAATACATTTACAAATATGACAGCAGAACGGTAGACTAGGTAGTTATCAATACAATATTAAGAACACATAAGAAAACGACATAAATACTAATAATCATAGCAAGGGAAAAAGCTTCAAGACATAAGACAAGTAAAACAATTTTACAATTGTTTTAATTAATTCTTAAATGCAGTAAACACACTATTTAAAGAGGCATGGCCAATATTGGTTTTGGGACTAGTAGGTTGAAAGTTTTTTGCGTATAGACGCATGACCTCAAAATGTTCACCTTCACTGTCTGAGCAAGTGTTAATTACATATATAGAAAGAAAATTTAACTTAACATTATTTGTTATGGAAAATCCCTTTAAAATATGTATGAAAGTTAATAAGACGAGTATGCATAAATCTGGCTCGTAATAATATTTGAACCGGAGATCAAGGCAGTGTTGCGTGGTATTGGACTCGCCCGCAATTTTAATGCCACTTTGACGACCCCAGACTTGTGATGTCATTCTCCTAATAACCTCACAGCTACAAGATACTGGAAGCAATATAAATAAGTCGGATATTGTGGTATAATCTATTAATAACAATGGTTAATTCGTGTTATAGTTAATCTAATAAATTTCTTAGTCAATAGCTGAATGCGCTTCGTGTAAAACGTTTTAAGGAAAATTGAACATATTTTAAACCTTAAAACTTTGCGTAGACTTTTTGTGGTGAGATTTCGTCGGGTTCTGGAGTCCCTTAACTGTTATATGCATGGAGCAGACATATTTTTGCATCCATTTTATGGATTTAATTGCATTTGTGCAAAACCAGGGTTCCAACCCCATGCATATCGTCATATCACTGCTCGCCTGGTCTTATGAAAGAAAATAATAATATTTGCGTAATAAATATAAAAAATAAAGAACCTAAAATAGAATACCTTCTTTTGAATAAATACATCACAAAGCCCAAAACGTGAAAAGAAATATAAAAATAGTAAAACTAGGCGTATGGAAATCTCAAAGCGAGAATGTGTTATTTAAATACAGCCAAAACTTTTTGTTAGGGCTTTGTTAGAACTTTTTACCATGGTACATGAATAATAATAATTCAAATACTCGTATTTATAGATCATTTTCTTATTCTTGTTTGCTAATAAAAGTTATTGGATAAAATTGGCTTATTATACCTTTTCTAATAGCCTTTGCTTTTACTGAATGAGAAATCCCATATTTTCCACCACACCACCCATGTGTTCCACAACGCAGCACTTTATGGAATGTTATACCGCGCAGTACCCCTTTATGAAACCAGCTGCCAGTAGAGTTATTTCGAAGCCGACATCACATGGGGCCTTCAAAGGTAGGCAACATACACGCAAGCTGTGACAGGTGGTTTTTATTCAAGGAGACGCGTCTGATGGTATACCTTCGTCCCTTAAAAAACCTTCGATTCTTACCTAATATTAATATTTTTTTAAAATTTAAATACGTTTATATTTCTATCATCTCATTCATTCCTAGGTGTCTGTGTGCCCTCATTTGGCAATGCTCTGCTCCAAATCCTGCCATTTCTGTCTGCAATGTGCCTATCTCATGTACCACCTGCTGATTCCCTAATCTGTTCAATCCCCCTTCTAAATCTTGGACACCAATTTATTACGTTGTTGCTACTCCTTTCTGTTCTTCTTGCCATGTCCACTTAAGTGTATTTATTTCCAACGTTACATCTACTACCTTAGTTATTCTACTGATTTTTTTAATGAAATCTCTTCACAAAGTTTTATTTAAAATGATTTTAGATAGTAAAATTACCAGCCCTAATGTTGAGTGACCGCCATTACAGTACTGTTTGTGTCATTTTATTAAAAGAACTTTGTACAATGCGTATTATGTTGGAATCCGGCCTTTGCATGAGTACAGATTACTTTGCGGAATTATGGTTATGTGATATGCAGTGAAAAAATTAGAAATTATTTGTTGCGACTACAACGGCATGTATCTCGGGGAAAGTTTAGTTATTATATATAGGTTAGTATATTACTAGATTTAGACTAAAATCAATATAACTAATGTTAAAATTATTCACCTTGCCACGTTATTTGCGTTTTTATTTCTATCAAGTAACACAGGGCGAAATATTAGTAAAACAACGTAACACGCCGACACTTTTCTTTCCCCACACACAATTTTAAAGGTCAAATGTTGCCATAATTATTATTGCATAGCACAGTAACAATACAGCTAAACTTATACATTAAAACTATAGGTTTCTTAACCAATAAAGTATAGTAATTTAACCAAGCATCAGCTTAAAGAGGTCTTCCATAGTGTAATCTTTCATAAAGTAGTCGTTAACTAATCCAGTACACATTTCCCAACTGTTGCCTCGTTTTTTATATTAAATTCCTTTATTCACCATTACACATTTAATGAACGTCTCTGAGTACCTTTTGCTAGCTTTAAATCTTTTAAGATAACTTTCGTAGATTAAAAGATTATGCCAAAAACCCAAAGATATCAAAGAAAACGTGAACGAAAGCAGATTTAGGAAATATTGTAATCAAGTGAATTTTGTTAGACGTCGGTAACAACTGTCCCTCTCAACAAATGGAAACTTTTTCCTTTTATTGACGTGTCCGAAATAAATGAATAAGTATTGAATTTTTGACTTTTGATGTAATTTTATCATACCCACACGTAGTTTTTATATATACTAAATAATATAGTTATGTAACTTTATATCTGTCACTCTGCATCTTCTACCGCATTTACCATGAAGAGTGTTCAGAGGAGTTGTTCGGATTAATACCAGCAGCTGAGTTTCATCATCGGACGTCGAGGCAGAATACGAAATTCCACCTTGACGTCCGCCGTTCCACAACTGAGCTTTTTTCAAGGTAGTTTTTGTCGCGCACTATGTGGAATCAGCTGCCCACTGAAGTTTTTCCGAACCAATTCGACTTAGGGTCCTTCAAGAAAAGAGCGTACCAATTGTTCAAAGGCCGGCAACGCACTCGCGAGCCCTCTGGCATTGAGAGTGTCCATGGGCTTATCACTTAAAATTCTCCTGCCTGTTTGCCCCCCGCTCTATAAAACAAAAAAAAACTATCAATTATAGTAAAAAAGTGCTTTGAATTTTTTTTAATATCTTTCTAGTGTCTTACTAATAATTCTATTGGTATTTTATTTAACAAATTTGTTAATACAAAAATGCTGCCGACTAAGAGAGTTCAATGTAATTTATTTTAGTAGTCACTAAGTGGTAATGGTCGTTTGATTGTTATAGTAAAAAAATAACCGAAGAATAATTTACAAGATTATTCTAGGCATAAAGTTTTCACTGGAATTATCTTGCAATTATTTGAACTCTTTGACTCGACTAACCTTTCAAAATATATTTAAATACAAATTCATTTATTTATGTACTTGAAAAATATTTCATCTCATAATTAAAAACCCTAATTAAGCATTACATAATGTACAGCCTTTTAGGGTCCATAAATATACTAAATAAAGGTGCAGAACAAATACAGCTCTATCGCTCTTTAAATAAGCTCTGTATTCCCTCACAACACCTGGAAAAGCCATTACAGAGTACGATTTAGTTGGCGAATAAAAATGTCACAAAAATGTAAGAGATTGTATTTTAAGAAATGAGTGCAAATCGATTGTGATTTATATTCGCCAGACCAAGAAAGTGTCGCTTTTATGGGATTGAACAGATACGAGGTAAAATAAGGGACTGGGTATAAAAATGATATAAGATTTTTATGATTAAAAATATAAAGAAAGTATCTAGAAGCATGTCTAAGACTTCAAGTTCATTTAACCTAGCTCGCAAATAAGTTATCTACATACATCTTAATATACATAAATTACATGTTACGTTGTTTGTCCGCTATGGACTCCTAAACTACCAAACCGATTTCATTCAAATTTGCACACTGTGTGCAGTTTGATCTAACTTAAAAGATAGGATAGCTTACATCTCATTTTATACCCGCAATATTATTTTATTGCAAAATATTTGTTTATTATTTGATAGTCACAATTCTATTAGATGGCGCTGTGTTGAAAGTACCAACGTTTCACATAAGCTACAATTTAATGGCATTGCTACCAAAAAAGCATGGTGGTCCCCATGACTGGTGTTCTCCTACCGTATCCCTTGAATAGGTTACTACTATGTAACATAACAGCTAAAACCTTAGCCACAGCAACGATTGGCCGGTCTGCTAGTTTAATATATAAATTTTGATATCAGTCTCCCTGATTATCGTAGAGGGGCAAAAGCCTACGCAACAGTCATAAAAGGCAACTGCCACAGCCTTTGGACAGCCACGTTAGGCGTGCAAAACCAATTCAAAATCAATTTTTAATTATTTAAAGTACGGGCTTCAGACACTACTTATTAACTAAAAGAGCATGGGTCATTTAAGAACTGCTTGTCCGAGTTTTAATTGTTCTAAAACTTATTAAGTTGAAATGACTATACATAATTCTCGCAAAATATATGACGATAAAATTCATTAACTATTCGATATCAAAAAGAAAGTTATTGCCGTCTACCGAAAGGTAACTTTGACCGAAGTTTTAAATTTCGAACTAATATTGAGTCGAGCGATGAAAATGTGGATTAATGCCGATTTTTATTAAATTCCCGCGAAAGCCGTTCTGACAGCTCGAATAAATTACCCCACTCCAAATATTGTACGGCCCTTTATTCTTAACGATAGCCTGATAACGTAAGGGTTTGATGGAGCGAATATCTGAGATATAGAATAGCATAATATTTATTGTAATAATACAACTTTAATACCGTGAACAAGGGGTCCTTCTTTATCTAATTATAATATTGATTTTACTGATAGTAATTATCAATCTGTTTTGGCCAATCTCTCTGGGCGGTAGTCTAAAACAAATATAGTTTTTTAGTTATCTATAAAAATTATAATAAACTATGCAAAACATATGGATGATTTTTGAAAAACAACATGGATTCTAATAAAGCTTATTTTAATTAGTTGCTTACTTAGAAAAACAGATTAGTTAGAAGGAACTAAAGAAGACTTTTATTGATGATTTTCCGGTGCTTATAATATTGCAATTTATAACTTAATAGTTAACTTTCTTTGCTTTTACAAACTACTATTATTTGCTTGTTTAAAGTATTTTGTACATATTTACATAGGTCGATGTTTCTAGAGCTATCTACGAGCTAATAAGATGAAATATAAAGTCGTAAATTATATGTAAACGTATATATAGAGTATTTACAATAATCTTAATCTACATAGTACGAGACGGCAACTTAAATATTTAATTAGCGCTTGTGCATATGAACCCTACGGCCCAAGAGACCTCTCTAAAGGGAACAAAATCAATGTTGGGGGAAAAAATCTTGCATTTTTGCCGTTTTTTTACTTTTCGCTTGCTCTGCGGCCGCGCCAGATTCCGTACTAGTCCGAGGGAGGTGAGATGTAGCATTCCATACCAAAGCCCATTTCACCATCCAAGAGATCAAAGACATCCCAAGCGATCACTAGCCATCGTCCTTAGCGAGGCTTCAAAATGTAGAAGGCAAGAGAGTGACGTGTGATGTCGTTGAGCGCGGTGTGAAAACGACCAGCCTTGCGATTCTGTAACTCACTTTTCGAACTCGCACAGCGGTTTTCACAGCGGCGGTCGCGCTCAAATCAGTCATAAAGCAGTCATTTCACGATTTGGCATTCTGATAAGGAGACTGGCAGACTGTTTTGAGCCCGACCGCCGCTGTGAAAACCGCTGTGTGAGTTCTAAATGTGATTTATAGAATCGCAAGGCTGTACTATTTAAACAATGGAGGCCATGGTGTCCAAGGCTACTTACTTCAATGCCACAGGGACACTTCTGAGGAGTATATATATGCATGCCTTCTGTATGTAAACGTATTTTCACAAAATGATAATATATCTATCGTATCGTATCAAATAAATTGCAGACTCACATGGCTTAGCAAATATATTACGTCAGCATTGTGTACAAGTAATCTTTCTTTGTCCACCTGAAGAGTTTCAACGCTTTGTTATCGTATACTTATAGCAGCTTTTCATCATGCTATCCTTTCTTCAGCACATGTGAAACTTTTTAAATTTCTCGTGGAAAATCTTGTTTCTCAGAAGTTAAGTTTATAAGAGCGTATAAGGTATTAAAAACAGACTACATTTTTTGTTGCCAGAGATATTTAGTTCTAAAATATATCTCTGAATATAAGTCTGAAGTACACTGTACAGAATTGATACATTCTTATTAAAATATTCGGTTTGAAAGATTTTCTATACGAGCGAAGATTATAAAAATGTGTTCAGGCTTTTCATGTTATCAATACGTATAGGCTTATCTTCATTAGACAAGTTGTTGTAACTTTTAATAGAATATTACTAATATATATATATACCTACATAGTCATAACAATACCGTGTAATCTCTTTATAACGTCATACCTTATAACGAAAAACTCTCTATTACTTTAAAATAGTTACATTTGTTTGGTTTAACACAAAACCCATACATGAATTCCCTCTTTATAACACCACAGCCTCTCTCTATAACGAATCAATACTTTCATATTTAGACATCAACAACATACTTAAGTGTAGTTGTTTTTTAATCAGTTTACAAAAGTAAAGTTACTTTTAGGTGCCGAAATTTCTAAGAAAGACACTTGAGGTCATAAACAGCCGTCTCACCTTTGTTATTGTTTATTGCATTACCACGTTGTGCCATTATTCTTAGATTACAAGCCTGTAGGAAAATTTGGTCTCAGTTACTAAACGCACGACCGTCACCTATCGGGTATTACCAGTCGCAAACAAACTTTGAAACTGTCAAGATGGCCAGTAAAAGAAAATGGTCTAAGATCCCGCTATACAACGACCTTCACCGAGATGCTTATTTAATGAAACTTATTTTATATATAATTTAATATGTCAATAAATATAATCCATATGGGTTGCCTAGCAAATTTCAGTCCAGAGTATGTTTAATTAATTTAAAAAAAAAATATTTTTTTAAACATTTCACCGGCATGATTATTAGATAAATTCTATACCAATCGAAAGTATGAAGCCCATAGAATATGCAAGCGTTAGGTTGTTTTTAATCAATTAATTATTTATGTGTATATTTTTTATGTGATACTAAAGTATATATACATCTTTAGTATAAAAGAAGGTTATAGTGATACATATATAATACTACCCTGATTAAAAATATTGATTGAAAAAAGTTCAAAAAATTTACTACATGCAAATTATAATTTTTTTTTTTTTTAATATTAATTAAACATACTCTGGACTGAAATTTGCTAGGCAACCCATATGGATTATATTTATTGACATATTAAATTATATATAAAATAAGTTTCATTAAATAAGCATCTCGGTGAAGGTCGTTGTATAGCGGGATCTTATACTAAAAGTGTTATGTTTTATGTGTTTAGAATAATTTACCTATTGATAGTAATAAAATTAGAAACTATTGTAGGTAATTGGTTAAATTTGTTTTTTTTCTCTCTCTATAACGAAAAAACTGATCGGTCCCTTGAAATTCCTTATAAAGTTGACACTATATATTAATATATGTGAAAATAATATTATGTTTGCGTTTTTCTGAAATAATTACTTATGTTAAAGAGATACATGCTTTTATCTGAAATAGGTAGTTTTCAGGGCTTTTGACACGAAATATAAACTAGTAATTATACGATTCTTAATTTTCTTTATACAATAGAACAGTAACTACGACAGATAATAATCTTATTAAATTGCGCTCTACAATGAAGTTAAGACAAAAGCCTCGTGCTGTTTTTCTTAATTGTTATCCCGCTGAAGGTTGCAAAAAACTTTAATTATCTGTAATTTCTGTGCGTCAGATGAAGCTTGGCGTAGAATGAAAGAGAGTGGCGATTTTGTAAAATAATGTTCAAATGTAGATTTTAAATAATAAACAAATCGTTCTTGATGTATTAAAGTCTAATAAAATGATTAAATTTCTGCTTAAGTGTAAGTTTTCTGAATCAAAACTTAATTAATGGATTAATTTTGAGTAATATATACAAAGTTAGAAATGACAAGACCAGAAAATCGTTAGGTATAGATGGCTTCTTTCGGAGGCCAATACAAATAACTTTGGGTAGCTGCGACGGCGGAGGCAAGTATAGAAACTTAAATAGTTTTCATTATAAATACCATCCAATAAAAGCGCAATACTTTAGTTTAAGTTTCTAGTGTCAACGTAAATTTATATCGAATTTGAAGTTTTAAGGCAGTGGAAAATACTCGTATGCACTCTTCAACCAAAATGCAATATGTCATTCACACGTATTATGATTGGGTACAATCTACGGCTACATTTGCGATGACGTCATTTCGACCGCAAAGCCTTCGGGCCGGCCAGTCAGTGATTAGACTGGTCGAAGATCCTCCAAGGAAAAAAATCAATTAAGTGCCGGTCAAATGTTCTAAAATCGCTATAAGTTTATACTTTGAAACGCAGACGCATTATTTACCCCACCCAGAAAGGAGTTTTGCTTAAATTTCATTTTAGAAACCGCTGGACTTCAAGGTGGGACAAACAACGACCTCTATTACGAAAATCATTATAATTTTTGTCCCTTTTGAGTTTCTGAGGTTTATGTAATCAAGATGGATGTTTAAAATTAATTTCTGAGTTGACATTTAATTAAGCAGCCGTAATCTACGGTTTTATTTATGTTTATTCATATCGATATGTGTGTATTACACACACATATCGAGCACTATAGGCCTAGTGGCTTCAGCGTGCGACTCTTATCCCTGAGGTCGTAGGTTCGATCCCTGGCTGTGAGGAAACCGGCTAGACTTAGACCCAAAAAGTCGACGGCGAGTGTCAGGCACAGGATAATCACCTACATGCCTATTAGATTTACAAATGAGCATGAAACAGATACAGAAATATGAGGATCAGACCTAAAGAAGGTTGTAGGGCCACTATATTTTATTTACTACACATATATTATTTGATTCGCAACAGTAGTTCCTGATATGACCACATTCAATAAAACAAAAAACAGCATTATAATAATAGTATCTATACTGTAATGCTGTTTTTTGTTTTTTTGAATGTGGTCATATCAGGAATGATAGTATGTATAGATACTATTATTATATATTTAAAAGTCAAAAATCATTTATTCATGTAGGTAACACAATGTACACCTATGAACGTCAAAAAAAAAGAAATATACATTAAATGCTTCTTATTTTATATTTCTGCCAGTTCTCAAATCAAGAGCGTAGAACGGAAGAGAAGAACTGGCAATAAACTCTCCGCCACTCTTTTTAAACGCCAAGTTTTTTGTTTTACACAACGTTTGTAAGGAGCTCCAACAAAAATATTACACCATGTTCCACATGGCATCTTAAGTAACAAATAATAATAAAATAAATTAAAAACAAAGATTTGTCCTCTATCAGCAGGAGGCATGGTGAAATAGAAGCACGCACTTACATTCTCGTGGGAACAACACGCAAATGTAAATTAAATCGTGGACCGATCTGAAATTGTACTCTGTCGAGTAGGTTGACATCTTTTGCTTTAGTTTTATCTTTATGCCATCAATATATTTACATATATGGGATGGGATTATAACCCGGAGTTGATCATATTGGCTAAAGAGGATAGAAACAGGTATCTTAATTTTTAATTCGGTGATATAATCTGCACTTTAGTTTCAAGCTTACAAATAAGTA
The DNA here is from genome assembly GCA_963693345.1 of Pieris melete. Lineage (NCBI taxonomy): Eukaryota > Metazoa > Arthropoda > Insecta > Lepidoptera > Pieridae > Pieris > Pieris melete. Next base: position 120,289 of record CAVNZK010000119.1, read on the forward strand.
TTGTCTTTGATTGGACAAGTACTAATCATTTGAAAAAGCTTTTATTGGACTAGTTGACATATTATATATATGTATATATAGTTGAGTTGACTTTCGTTAACCGGCTAAAAACTGAAATGTCAAATTACTATTTCATAATATCTACTTTACTAGGTATTATCTACTATAATCTGTGACCAATTTTGTATTTATATTTTATATCGATGTTTTCCCATATATATTATTTCTAGGAATCCTTTTTTTAGTTCAATAAAATTAACTATTTCCTATAGTAAAAAATGGGTAGAATGGTGAAAATTAAGGGTTGTATGTAATTTTGTATGTTGTATAATAAAAAAATAAAATAAACAAAAATATCTAAAAAATAAAAATAAATTTTTGGGGTAGATAAAATATAGATAGTAGCCAATTATCAGACTTACTGAGTATGCATAAAAAATACGAATCGGTCGAGCCGTTTCGGAGGAGTATGGGAACGAACATTGTGACTGTGAGAATTTTATTTATTAGGTAATATTGGTTATTCAGTTAATCAATCTGTTTTCAAACTCCCCATCAATTTTCAAAAAGTTAGCGGCTCAGCTGATTACTCATTAGGACTTTATTGGGTTATTCTATTAATTTTGTAATGTTTTTATTTTATTTTATCTTAAGTTAATTTTTTCTTCTTTTAATGTACTTATAAAAATTTAGAATGTTGTATGCGCCTATAATTGGGGTAGCACTTGGCTTGTGTTTGTGTTTACTTTGTTGGTGCATAAATAAATAAATAAATAAATCAACACAATAATTCAAATAATAACCTTTTTTTAGAATGTGGCAAACGTCGTACTCTAGCTCCAGCAACAAAACGTATCGTAGGAGGGGTAGAAGCATCACCAGGGGACTGGCCCTTCCTTGCAGCGATTCTTGGTGGACCAGAAGAAGTGTTCTACTGTGCTGGAGTACTCGTCGCTGACCAGTGGGTACTGACAGCTTCACATTGTGTTGGAAAGTAAGTTATGAAATTTTTATATTTACTTCATATTTCTCTTCTTCTAATTTTAAATTGGTAGGCGTTTGTTTAGAGCAGTGTTGGCCTAGTGGCTTCAGCGTGCGACTCTCGTACCTGAGGTCGTAGGTTCGATCCCCGACTGTGCACCTATGGACTTTCTTTCTATGTGCGAATTTAACATTTGCTCGAACGGTGAAGGAAAACATCGTGAGGAAATCGACATGTCTTAGATCCAAAAAATCGACGGCGTGTGTCAGGCACTGGAGGCTTATCACCTACTTGCCTATTAGATTTAAAAATGATCATGAAACAGATTCAGAAATCTGAGGCCAAGACCTAAAGAGGTTGTAGCGCCATTGATTTATTTTTTTATTTATTTAGTTTATGTACCGTAGAAATTTTATTGTAAAGTATTCTAAATTAAATTTACAAAAGATACTTCATAAATATCTCAGTCTTCTATACAATGCCAACATTTACCTTATATTTTATTAACCTTTAATCAGTCGTTTTATTGTGTAAAATAAAATATTTTCTTAAGGCAACAATGTTGTTTTAATAACATTTACATTGTCTTGTTACATTTCTAAATAAATACTTTCATTGTCTCAACTTGACGTCTGAAGTGTTATGAACACTTGTTGATTGTTACTTACTTGATGCTCAAAATTGTTTATTTTTAATAAACAATAAATAGAAACTTGATATAAATTTCATTAAATATTTCAAATTCGATATCAAATAAGCTCTGCGTTAAGTACATTTTTATAATACACTCAAGTGTAGAATTTAGTCTAGTTTTAGTGTGTGAGGCTCATTATTCAGGTGACGACGGCTATACACCAATGTATTTTTCTGTACGCATTTAATGTTGAGGAAACCGGCATGTCTTAGGGTGCGTGCAGACTATGTAACATATTATATAACTTGTGTTTTATAACACGTCCACATTATGTAACCTTGTTATTCAACATTATAACATAAAACAATACTGTACACATTAGAATAACAATGCAATGTTATATAACTATTTTAAATAACAAAATAAAAACAAAAATAAAGGAATGCTGCTGCATATCAATAACATGTTATTATACCATGTTTTATAAGATTCAGTGTCCACATCATCTGAAACATGTTGTATAGCAATGTTGTATAACATGTTATGTTATATAGTCTGTACGCACCGTAAGACCCAAAAGTGGAAGACATGACGTGTCAAGCAGGCGTTATATGTTATTAGGAAAAGAATATCAACTCAACTCAAAATAATTACCTATATTTATATAGGTAACACTTATGAAAGTTAACAGAAAAAAAATTGATTCTAAATTTATATTTACTACCAGCTCGCAAGTCAAGGGCGTAGAGCGGACAAGAATAATTGGCAAGAAACTCTCCGCCACTTTTTAATCGCCAAGTCTTGAGTCATATAAATTGTTTTAACTGGAGCAAATCAAACCCAAGTATAAGGATCATTTTAATAATCGTCAAATTTATGAAAAGCTTTATCGATTAATTTTTCGCTTGGGAGTAAACGAAACGAATACACTTCCCATATAAGGAGTGGTTTATCTTGTGGTTAGATTAGTTCTGTTTCGAGTAATATATCACAAATAGATGCAGAAATCTGAGGCCCAAATGTAGAGTTGTACTGCCACTGGTTTTTAACAAGGTGTTAAAATTGTTTTAGTCATTCTGACGTCGACGGATGGACGATTCAGCTGGGTATCACGCGTAGACGAAGTCATGCATATTACGGCCAGAAAGTGAAAGTACGAAGAGTGGTCCCACATCCACTATATAATGTTGGTGTTGCGCATGACAATGACATCGCTTTGTTTCAGGTATTGTTAATACTTTTTTTATTACAGATTCTTACAAACGAGCCACCTACAAAAATTACGGCACAGAATATAAGAAACTTTCTAGCATATTCTTGTTTAGTATTAAATACAGTAAATGAAGCAACACTTAAAACTTCCAATGGCTTTAATAGTTAGTTTTTGCGCAATTCCAAGATAACGACAGCGCTATATTGAGAGAAATACATCGAAATTAAACTAAACAACGTCGGTCGCCGATCGCTATTGGAGTTTCAAAGTTTCGATTCGATTCGATTAGACACTTTAACTTTAAATTTATACTTGAAGTATTCGGGCATATAATAAGGGTAAATCTTCCATAGCAACATTAAGGACGATTTACAATTATTTACAATTATAAATATGTTATAATTTTTGGACTCAGTTGGCTGTTAGAGTTCGATACCATGAACACTTATCACCGGTATGTTTACCACCTGCACGACGAGCCCTTTTACCTGGAACACTTTGTACAGTCATCGGTTGGGGAAAGCGTACCGATAAAGACAGTGAGTATACTACCAGTATAACGCGATCACCGATGAGAATTTCACCCACACCATACCATATAATCGCCAAGAGACAATAGCATATTTTATTTATTAATTGAAAAACATACAAACAGTTGACAATACACCACGAACGAACCAATACGACTTGCGACATGCGCGGGGTCTATGGCATTGAGACAGTCCATGAGCGGGCGATATCACTTAATATTAGATAAGTTCTGCCTGCCCATTTTCTCCATAAAAATAACGCAATGAAATTTGACATTACAAAATTAACATTAAACAGATTAATGCAAGTATATATTGTATAATAAAATACGAAGAAAACAAACCGGTTACAATATAAAAGATCAAAACCAAATCAAGATTAACTCAGCAAATAATTCTAACTAAACAAAATATATTTTAGAATTCAAGGTCATTAATTGTTTATACTCGCAAAACACATAACTATTTCAAAGAGATTTCGGATCTAAAAGGCTTGAAATAGTTTATTAATTGGCCATTGCAACGAAACAAAGCCAAATGCTCCAAGCTAGGTTTCCCGTTAGCCATGTATAAGTAAGCCTGTTAGTTATGTATAATCGGAAAACCCCTGATTTTTATGTAATTTATGTGATGAAAAACAAAAGAACAACTTTCCAACGTTTTGGTTTATTATAAACACACAATCAATTAGTTCTTTATTGTAAATACCACTTTTATCCCACCGATACATATACACCACCATTACCCTTTTCAAATCTCTGACACTTACACTAATATGAAAAACATAATATTTGTATTTCCATCGACTTTTGTACGTTTCTAACGAATAAAACAAATTCTAACACCTATACTAATACTGAAGACGAATAGGGACAAGCCTCTACAATTTTATCAATCTATTAAACATACGATATACATATATTTTTATAAAATATATCTGTATCCGTATCCGTAGAAATATTTGAGGAGTTGGCAGCGATACGTTTAAGTCTCAGTAATGTGTTTACGGGTCATTTGTGCTGCAGTTAGTCGGCTGACTGGGGCTAGCAGTAACGAGTTGAAAAGTTAGCATTTTATTGCACATTAAACTGTCTCGGTGATTTTCAAGACTCTGTTATAAATATGCAATTTTCGTTTAGAATTCATTTTACTTGTGTTTAAGGAGCGCTAATGACGTGGCATGTAGATTTTGAAGACATTTATCGTTTTACAATTTTTCATTTAAATGAGAGGTTTTTCTTGTGATATTCTACTAATATTATAAAGAGAAATGATTTGATTGTTTGTTTGGCTTGAATAGGCTCTCAAGCTACAGGACTGATTTGAAATTATTTTACCATTAATGTTATATATGTTATTATCTATGTTTGCCAAGGGTTTAACGTTTAACATAGCTTGTTATTCTTGGCGTAGACTATATAATATTTTCAAAAAAGTAAGGGTACTGTATGAAATTAAGATAGTGTAAGCCAAGGACAATATAGCAAACGTAGCGAGCGTTATTTAATGCAGTCTTTTCCGCTCACAACCCCTGTGGAATCAGCTGCCTACTGAAGTATTTCCGAACTAATTAGGTTCAAGGGCGTACCTATTCTTAAAATGCTCGCGACGCATCCTATCCGTGTGAGTGTCTATGTGCAACGGTATCATTCAACACAATATGAGCCTCTCTACAAATATAGATAACTTAGCACCCGGGTTTTATATTGACAATTACAGTCGTAATTTTACAGAGCGCTACGCTAGTTTAATAACAAGTGATTCTAGACTTCATATTTTTGAGTCCTTTTCAGTGTCAGAATACGAGCCGGCGGTGAATGAGGTGGAAGTTCCTGTCCTCAATCGTGATCTTTGTAACCAGTGGCTGGAACATCGGGATCTTAACGTGACTGAAGGGATGATCTGCGCAGGATATCCTGAAGGTGGCAAGGATGCTTGCCAGGTGAGAATTAATTTATTTGCGTTCCTATTAGAGCTGTGCCCATTAGCGTACTGTGAAGGAAAGCATTAGGTGGAAATCGGTTTGTCTCAGACGACGTACCTTCATTAATTTGCAAATAAATAAAAAAACAGACGTGGCTGCCCCATACAGGGAGTTATGGAAAGGAGACATAAAAAATAGTTTGTAATATATGTTCAGTTAATGGTTGGTCAGTTCCCATTTTAATCCCGTTCAGAAAATTGGTCATTCAATAAATTCCGTACAATGCAACTAAAATTCACAAAAAAATTACAACAATAGGAATTATTATATTGAATTATTACTAAGACAATTAAATGTATTCAGTGTTAATCAATTTATTTATAGGCTAGAAGTTTTTCGACGTCCGTGCAAAAATATTTAATTTACTCTAACAAAAGAAGTATACAAAATATATTATGATTCGGTTTGTTAGTTGTCCAAATACAATACTACAGAAGATGAAATCTAATAAATTCGTTGTGTTTGAAATTGCGAGGGCCCCGACATTATATAATTTTTTCCTTCATAAACTTTTATTTATTTAGGAAAATCTCTGGGGTAATGTCTAATGAAATTTCTTTATAGATATCAAAGATTCAATATTATTTTCTTTCATTGGATAACCGTCAAGTTGATATTAATTTAACGAAATGGTCTAATTAAAATCTTATATAGAAAATTTGTATTACATTGGTGATTTGTGCAAATAAAAGAAATATTTCTAAATAGTTAATGAGAAAATAAAATAAGATTATTCATTCGGAATCTAAAAAAGCTTTTTACTGTTTATAGATACTTAAATGGCAACGGGCCTTAAATAACAGGTATAGAATAAATGTTACATTGCGTAAGTTTACGCAGATGGATGAATTGTACAATTGCAAGAATTAAAAAAAATCTATAATTACAAACAAATTAGATACAAGATATTTTCCGTCAGTCCGTAAACTTCGCAAAAACAAGCAACTATAAAAATAAATACATTATTGAAAACGATAGTCACAAAGAGTTTATAACGCATAGAATATATTTACAACACTCATAAGACTAAGCCAATTCAGAAACATCTAACACTCGTAAAAAATGTATTGAATTTTGACATACAAGATTCATAGTTAATGTAAGTATCTCATATATTAAAAAAAGGGAGCGTGTACTTATGTACGAGCGTAAGAAGTTATATTTCTTTGGCATTATAAAAAATAGTTTTTGTGTGCATGCAAATAATTAATTACAATTACATAATCAAAGGCTGGAAAAGGAGTCATTATAGTCAATAAAGTTCAGTTTACATTTGAAAAATTAAATAAATAAACTATATTTATAATTATTCTCTTACATTAAGTGTAACATAAATTCTATTATTATTCGAATGTTGTTTTTAAATTAAGTCCAATGCCGTTGCATCTTCCGTGGGCAACTTCATTCTGTTAATTTTGTGTCACGGTGCGCATCGTAAAATTTCACTCATCAATTTTTCATAACGCGCCTAAAGAAGTATAATTTCAAAAAAAATCGACTCTCAGTAAAGAGATTATTTATTATATAATCCCATGACATACTGTGCTGAACAAGGCCATTTAAGCTTACCTAGTTGAAGAAAAGATATCCATATGCAACGAGAAAGCCTCTTATCAGAAAGGCAGAGTGGGTCTTAGAGCTATTAGTGTGTTTAGAACGCTCCGATGCCTGCAAACATGGAAAGATATTGCCGTCAGCTACATTCCGCTACTTATTGCACTGCATTTATTGCGTATTGGAAAATAACTTTTATTTTCTGTCTAGATTTATACAGTTCCGTTAGATAACGACTATCGTTTCAATTGCGTTTTATTAGAACCCGAACAGAATTGATATCAACGCTCTATGCGTTTAAGAAAATTCTCTTATTATTACATTAAAAGCACTGACTTGACTTTTTACAGCGTGAAATCAATTTCGTTTAAACATATCTGTAAATGCCTTGTACCACATTTTCTTTAAAAAATAAATAAAATAAATCAGTGGCGCTACAACCTTTTTTGGTCTGGGCCTCAGATTTATTAATCTGTTTCATGATCAATCTAAAGGCAAGTAGGTTATCTGTGTCTGACACACGCTGTCAACTTTTTGGGTCTAAGGCATGCCGGTATCCACACGATGTTTTCCTTCATCGTTAAAAAAACCGAGCGATAGTTAAATGCGCTCATAGAAAGAAAGTCTATTGGTGGACAGCCGGGGATCATCAATGATGAGAGTCGCACGCTGAAGCCACTAGGCCAATACTGCTCTAGTCTGCTCATTTTCTTTAAAACGTATACACACAAATAGGAGCAGCGTTATCATATAATCCAAACCGAGAAGAGTGGAAGCTCTTAGAGGAGGCCTATGTCCAAGGATAAGCTGTAAAACAGCAATTATTATGTTATGTATTATTATGTTTATAGAACTTCACATTTTTATGTACTAGTATTTACAGCAATAAATGGTCTTATTATTATTATCATATAACTACAAATCTTCGCCACTTAGTGTGTTTATTTAAAGGCAAATTGGTGATCAGCCTTTTGACACATTCGTTAAGACATGTCAGTTTCATCGCGATATTTTCCTTCCTTGTGCTACATCAATAAACATTCACAACTGGCTTTCTTCAGGCTTTACACGCTTATACAAAAGCCTTACCACATAAGTCGCTATTTCAGGGTGATTCGGGTGGTCCGTTGCTATGTAAGGACCCGGACGATCCGTCGCGTTGGTACGTGGGAGGTATTGTATCTTGGGGCATAAAATGTGCCCATCCCCGCTTGCCAGGTGTCTACGCCTTCGTTCCCAAGTACATTCCCTGGATACAGAAGCAGATACAACAGTACAACGACGACAAAGCACCCTCCGAATCAGACATTTGAGGTTTCGACTATTTGGTTAACAGAAAGCGCAACTACGGTAATGATTTTTAGTTTATTAAATTATACGAAGTCATTAGGCGAGTGTATTAATGTTAATAAGGTATTTTTGCATGTTTCAAATGTCCATTTATATAGTTGCGTTTTCAACTAATTATGGACGTGACAATAATATTTGACTGTGAATAAATTTGTTGACAATAATCTGTGACAAACATATATAATATGACAATAAAGTATAGTAGAATAGTATATTAATTGGAAATTATTCTTAACGTATGGAAAGATAATATTTTAAAGGATCACTCGTTTATAGTGACGTCATGCCGTAGGAACACAGGGCAAACCGTCCTATTTTCTACCCTAAAATTTACAATTTTATTTTATATTACCAATATAAAGTAAACCCAAGATGGGATTTAAAATTATACAGTTAAAACATAGTAGTATAACAGTCAATAAAATTATGATATATTAATGGGCAGCTTCGAAAAAAGGAATAACGGTGCCACCCACTCAATATACCCCCAACATTTTGCTCAACTATGAGGCAACTACCTTCGTCCATCGTTCAATGTCATTATTAATTTACCTTATATTCCCATTTACAAAAGTTATTTCTCGTAAAAATATGTATGCGAGGAAAAAAAGGAGAAATTTTTTTTTATTAAATTTCAAAACGCAAAGTTTCATGTCTGCCCTGTGTTGCTACAGCAAAATTTTGATGCTGTGATACTACGAAACCTTTATTATGAAGAAAGATTAACTTACCATAACGTGTCAATACTTTTATATACCTTTGACTTATTTCTCTCGATTTTTCTCGGGATGTCGCTAAATATACACTAAATCGCTTAAGTAGGGTCGTGGAGCTTTAGCCTATAATTATAAGGTTTTATAAGCATCTTTATTTATTTGGTGTTAGGTGTTAGAACGTATATCTGGGTATGTGTTTATTTATCGTAAAACTATAATTTTAACGCAGCTATTGAATTCACGGGATTAAAAAATACTGTCTAAATATGGTTTGCGATAGTAGAGTAAGCTTTGTTGAATGTAAATGAACGCGATTAACGCGTCATAGTAACATAGCTTTAATAGTGATAAGATGTAGAGTAGATATGTTTAACGAGTTACTAAACCCCTCTTTCTTTTAATATCTTGTAAGATTCCTCAATATCAACTGTAAAAAATCATACTTTTATTTTTCTACTCTATAGGTTAACTAACTATGCTCAAAGCTTATGTAATAGGTATTGCATATATTGACAATAAAATTAATATAAAGTTGTACAGGCGGCAACGTTTCTATAATGAAAGTGATAGTCAATAAATTTTTAGACGATTTTAGAAATAAGGGTCTTCCCTCCGATATGTATAGGTATTTTAATGTGTGCAAATATGATAAAAAACATTTTAACGTATATAAACGTGAATTTAAATATATAATAACATATACACTTTTTGAATACAATTGATTTGAGTTCACATTTTCTAGTTATTATTGACTATATATTTTCTTTATAAATCTCTGTATATTACACGAACAAAGAAATTGTTTTCATTTTTAAATTAAAATTGGCAATATCTATACATTTTTAAAGTATATTATTTATGTGAGGTTATGATAGTTCCAAATTATTTAAAAAAAATTGATCAATAATAACAAATTCGCGTTTACATCCGTTAAAGTTTTATTTAAATGTATAGTATTCGCGTGAAAGACAATAATTAATTATAGTATTTATATTTAGCCATTTTATTTAAATGAAGTTACCGCGTAAACAAAAGAATAAATAATATTTTTATATAATTTCCAATTTTTATTATTAATAATGTAATTTTGGTTTAATAAACTTTAAAGATAAATCATTGTTACTTGGTCAATTGCAGCTGGAGGCACATACGTTTGCATTATCCAATCAAAATTTGCGTCTAAACTTTAGTAACCACGTACTTAATAATAGTTTCATATACGAGACTTACTTTTCCAACCTGCAACGTATCGACTTTTCATATTCCTTCCGTTTAGTTCCAAACTTACGAATTCTTATGTTTTTCATATAAATATCGTTATTTATTCGCGCTAAGGCCTCAAACGTTGGTTACTTAGCGTAAGTTGCCGTGTGTACGCAAAAGGTTGTCGACTTCTTATGAGTCCCTATCTATAACTCGAGCTTTCCACTAGTGTTATTGAGATTTTTATATTGAACTTGTATCGAATGTTTTCTACTAAATATAATCTACGAATATGTAGATTTTCCTTTTTATAACGAGCATTAGATGATGTAGTGACTGAATTTTGAGATTACATTATTTATGATGTTTTTTTAGTTAGAGTTGTAATGAGTAATGAATGAAGTGTGTCTAAGCGTAGTTTTAGTTAGGTATTAGTCAGCTATAGTCTCCTTTTAACCTAATTATTTATTAATTAAAAGTTCTTCTTACAGTCTTTTATACCAATGTGTGTTTGTTGATTTAATTCCCCCTTATAGTTGCTTCTCCTAGACTGGTTAGTGCGAGTACATAAAATATAAATAAAACGAAATGCATTGGTATTTGGCTTTATTGTGAACATATTAAGTGTTCAGCACTAAGTGTTAATATACGAAGGTAGACACAAATATATATGATGTCGTATACCGTAGGTAATCGCTGTTACTTCAATTAGTGAAATGTATCGTGTTCAGGGCCTGACGGCGCCAGCCGGTTTCTGGCTCTTGATAAGTCTAGGTCTAAGTAGGGATTAAACTAAGACCTACTGCCCATGGGAGGGCCACAAGAGACGTTCTAACGCTATTTCTAAGCGATTCAATCACATTTTTGCGTTGTTAAAAATCAATTAAGGTATTAATTTCGTCGATTAGAAAGAACTAGTAGTCTTACGCCTGAACGCAATAATCAATCCACAATCTCAAATTGTTTTCAATGTGACAGTCGATCGATCTCCTATCTACATCCCAATAACCAAACCCTACGAAGACAATCCATTTTTGGCGACGGATAAAATGCTCTTTGTCGTTCTATTTACCGAGTTTTCACTCATATTTGATAATCAATGTAAACCAAATAAAGTAAATAAAAACGTACAAATAACATTAAAATATACATGTGTATGCTTAAAACATAACAAATAAAATTAAATAATCTGGTGTAAATTAAAATCTGTTAAAATAATTAACTGTTTAAATCGAGCTTTCGTCAACTGTCATTTTCATACAAAGGTCTATCCACAGATACTGATACGACCTTCCATGTATAGCTTGTATCGACAGATGGCTATTACAATCCGTCGATTCGTTATTGGCACACTTGTTACAACATTTGGATTAAGATTACTACCTCAGATGGTGGATTATAGATTGAGATAGGTTGTTGGGTTCGGGCGTTATAGTATATAGTTATTTTGTCTTTACATATCGATTATACAATAATATAATGAATTGAATAAGTAGTAGTCTAAGAATTGCATCATAGAAATAACGTTTCATCTTGAATATATAAAGTCAAAAACGTTGGCGCCTCCGTGGTCAGTAGGTGCAAATCTAAATGTTAATTAGTGACAATAAATATTTTGATAATGAAAATTCTAAATAGACGGTAGTTCTGTATTACTCCTAAATGACAATATAAGTAATCGGAAGGCTTGAATGAAATCATTTAATTCATAGTTAAGTGAGAATGCTGTACGATAATGTAATGGTTGTGTTATAGATGTTTACTGTTTAGTGTAAATGTAGCAAATGAAGCGCAGTAGCCTTTATACATGTTAATTGTTGTAACTTATCAAACACACATATCTTTTACAATGGTTTATTGCGAGCGACTGATTCATATTTAAGAATGAAAGGAATTAGAACATATTAGCGATGTCGTGACTTTCAGACTGTGACTTCCCAGTTTTAAAATATAAAAAAAAAACTAAAAAAGAAACCAATTTATTAGTATGGCATATAATTGATAATGTAAGTTCCTAATAAATGTCTTTGCTTTTGTCATATAGTGTAGGCTTTCAACTTCGTCATAATGCTGAAAGTCATTTTAGTTTTTTATATCAAAATTACTAAAAGATTGGATTATTAAGAAACCAAATTATAATTAATTAAACTCCTTATTGTATTATAGTACATTAATTATTGTTAACTGGTACTACTGTTTATGTATAAACGTAATTGGTAGTAAGTAAATCATTATGAATATTAAAAGTACCTTACAGTTAATTTTCGACACAAAATCCGTCAAATCTGTCAAGATCCTTAAATATAACTTTTATCTAAAACGCTATTATAATTTAAAACAAAAACATTGGTTATTTTGGACCCGTGCCACAGATGATAATATGCCATGATAATTTACGTCTGACATATCCAACTAAGAGAATAAATTTTACAAGCTTAAAGTACGTCCTATTTGCACCAAACTTTCATACTTGTTTACTCTTAATCAGTCGCTCGTAAATATATTATCAAATATCATCAATTTATTATAATAGTCAATTGTATATCACTATCAGCTAGATAAGGCATTAAAATTTTTCGCGTGTTACGCGCAGACAATAAATAAACCGAGACAATAACGGTAAAGTATATCTATTGTATATCAAATTTTGTATTTTTTCATCGTCTAGGCTTGTAAACCTTTGTAGTTTAGATTAAGTTAGATCGAATAATAAAAAGATGGCAAGAAATGACCTTATACATATTTCATAAAACTTAACATTATATTCTGCGTACAGCTGACACGTTCCACGTAATTGTTATTCTCGCCTGATTGTATGTCCAATGGTTACGGAGTCTCGGACGGACGAAGTATTTTTGCCTATCCTATAAGTGACATGACATCTTATTGACCTCGATGGTTGTATGGCATTAATTGCAGTGTGATTTGGTCCGCGACCGAATTTAGTTATGCGATCGTCACGTGGGTTGCTCTTAATTCGATAAGAACAGCTGGACATCAGTCCTACACACCTACTTTTAACACACAATTTTTACATATTTCTATGGAAACTGTTATTGCCAGCCATTTTGTTATTATTAAATCTATTTCAGTCTTTAGATATTATTAGACACGCACAAAATATATATTTACAATGCAGATGTTTAGACTTCTGTTTAATATACATATATTACATAAAACGATTGTTAAAATTGGAATCGTCGTCTTCGATGATTCAGCGTAAAAAATGTTATCAAAATCTTTACAATGCAGGTTACAAAATAGGTAAAAAAAGGTTGGAAGTGCTTTGATAAATCAAAGGTGCCATATTAATATTTAACTAGCATTGACATGTAACGCCATAACGACAAAATCCATATTTCGATTTGGTTCAATATCGTTAGGGCTAATGTCATACTGAAATTCGAATCAAAATAAATAAATACCTACAACGATTTCACAAAAAACAATATTTGAAATATGATTGTTTAATAATTCAACACGGTTCATAACTTTGGCACGTTTGCGATTCCATCCTTATTTATCTATTTCATACCCTTGATTGTGAAAAAGATCCTAACATGATAATTTTAATAAGCTAGTTTCTGAATGTAAATAATGAAAATTGTGAAATAAATTCGGTCGTACAGAAATTATAATATAACTGTTTGAAAATATAAATTCTATTCTAAAAACGTTACTTCGATTGTAGATTTTACTTATCTTAAACATATTATGTTATGTAGATCAATGGATTTTCATGCGAGAACGAAGCGTATTCATAATGTATTAATAATATATGTACACAGGGTGCTTAGCTGAACTAAAAAGTATAACTATTTTTTTGTTTATAGAAAATAACACTCTTCACGTATTTTTTGGACTACATTTTATGAATAAATATATTGCAGTAAAACACTCTGTGTACAGAATCCAATTCTATTGTGTTTCTTAAGTGTTTGTATGTCGTTGCTTTAGCGGTACTAGTTAAGTTATTTAAGTATATGTGTTTGGTGTTAGGCGGCCACGGCCGGTCCATGTCGCTTAATAGTTTAAATTGTGTAGCTCACTTTGTTCCTCACGCTTCAATAAAACAATACAGTGGTACCTTTGTTTCATTTTAAACCTTATTCTTGAATTATATAGATAGAAGAGTAATTTGATCTTTGTGAAGTGATGCTGTGTTGGAAGGATAGTAATAGCTTCTTCTTCTATACTTAGGTTGACTGATACACCATACACATTGATGGGACATGAACCGCCCTCGAACTGAGGTTCTAGCCAGTGGCGTAATTATACCATCTGGGGCCCGTGGCAAATTCTTTTGATGGGGCCCTATCAGTAAAAATCGTCACGATAATTTTATTAAACTTCGAGATTTTCAGCATACTCAATTACACGTTGTATATTATGTCACACTAATGGCCATAGGCCTGCTTTCTTAGGCGAGAGGGAATGGTCTGTAGTCCCCACGCTAGCCCAATGCGTATGGGGAACTTCACATTTATCCATAGGACATAATATCTCTAGGGCAGGGGGGCCCGTTGCATTTTGCCAGCCCTGCCAACCCTTTGTTACGCTACTGATTCTAGCCAACGATGATATTATAAAAATATTATTTTGTACAATGTTTTGCTATAGAGTTAAGCAGTTGTAGAGAAAATTTAAAAAATACGGCCTTACAATAGTGTAGTGTAGCGTAGGAAGGGAAAAATTAAAACAAAAATCGTCAAATTTACAATTTTACTATTGGATACAGTTTACATAATCAACAAGTAATAAATAACTAGTTATCAACCACTAACTAACATTATTGTGGTTACAAGTATACATTTCAATACGACACACAAACCATACTCCGCCATGAAATGTACGAATTGGCAAATAATACGATTCCCACTAGGGAATAGGGAAAAATTTATAAAATTTTTCTTATTACGAAATAAGAAAAATTAAATAAATATACGACTTACATATTCCTCACGTTACAATTGTGTACCTATTTCATGGACCATAAATAAAATTCCAAATAATTCCTGACGAAAAATTTATATATTTGTTGATCTGAATAATTTAATACCAAAACGACGACAGGTTAAAAATTAAAAAAAGTCAAACATTTTATTTATTTCTTGCGTCACAAACAAAAAAAAACTAGTTTTTACAAAGCAGTTTTTGGATTTGACATAAGAATCTTTGCCATCAAATCAGAGAATACAAACCAGCTTATAAAAGTAAACAGTTCTCAGGCTTTCAAATTCTTTAAAATTAATTTAATTTCCTTTCAATTACGGTTTATAGTGAACGAGTATCATAAAATTGAGCTAAAACTTTTACATAATTCATACATTGGTCACTTCCATATAATGATAATACCAATCTACACATATATTGTCGATATAAATGACTGTTTTACAATTTGTAATTACTATATATTAAAAATAATTCGGTTCCAAATAATAACTAGGCTTTATCACGGCCATATAAAGTCAAAACCATACAGTTAACACAGAATATACCAAAAATATTATTTTTTTTATTTCTCAAAAAATTATTTTTTTTAATAATAAAAGATCAAGTCACAAAAAAAACAAAATGTCAATATTTTTTTTTATTTATATATTAATTAGAATTCCGGCTTGGACACCTGTATAATAACAAAATCCAATTATAATTACTTCTAATGCATTTTAAATGCATTGGTTTAGTGAAATCGATTTCGTTTCAGAGATTTCTTAAGCAATTTCGAAATTGTAGAAATGTTATATTTGGAACCGAATCTCGGATCTGTTTGCGTTGAGGTAAAATTCATAATTGTCTGAAATATTTGGACGTACGTATCTATAACTAATGGTATATTGAGTATTTACATGGGTTACATACATCAAACACGGGGTCACAACACGGGAGGTACATACGAAGATTAAACGAGCGATGGAAGGACAATGTTTGAGATAATAGACCTTCTTGCAATGACCTAGAGTTCATTTTTGTCTAAAAATAAAAACACGCCTAGTTCAGTCTTTGAGCAATTACTCTAAATTGACTAAATACGGCCGTCACATACACAACGTATTTACAATTCGACTGAAAAATTTCGCCCGGTATTCATTTTCATACTTAATTGAACAGGATTCAATTCACTAAAAACATCTCAAGCATGCAAAGAATTATTCACAAAATGCAAGGTTCTACGTGAATTCGAAGCGTTAAAATTGCATAAATATTAATTGACTGATAAATAGTGCCTTTAAGCATTCTGAATTGACTAAAATCGTTCGAAGAAATATTTTGTACATATATTATATCTAAAACAAATAACAATACTATAGGGGCGTAACGCGTTAACTTGTGTCTAATATCAGCGACACATATACACACAATTTTTTTTTATAAATGGCGCTTAAGACGTTATTCAATGACGATTATATGCGTTTTACAAATGAGTGAAATAAATATGATATATTTTTTTCGGATACCATCTTATAGTATTGTTATTATATTAAAACCAATGTATAGCCTCTCAACAATCTAAAAACTTAACTTTTATGGTTTAGCCAATATAGAAGTTTTAACAAATCTATAAAATAAGATTTAAGATAAATATATTTTGCCTAATTTAATGATATGATAGCGCAAAGTTTACTACGCAATAATTTTAAATGCATCTTTCTCGGGTACAAAAAATAAATACATAGATTTTGCTTTTAAAGATCGTGATCAAAAATATCTGTGACTAAAACAAATTTGCTGTAGCACAATATTACACTAGTAAAAATAGCCTCTATAAAACGAATCGTTGTTTATAAAGCCTAGTGCTTCTAATATTTAAGAGCGTATCAACGCATATATATTTTACTAATAAATTGTATAATTATATTCTATCTAATCTGATAAACGCTAAGTGGAAAAAATATTCGATGATATAGCGAGAAAAATAATACTGTTCATAAATGCGAAGCTTAATACTACAACGGGATATACCCTTCAGATAATACCTGGAGAAGAGAATGTAAAATCGACTGACAAAATAACAATCTGTAATTGGACGTAATATTATGACGCATTACGTCGCGTGTTGGTCTAGACCAATCACAATCGTTCGAAAGGTGGCATCGTTTCGTCATACGTTCTTCTCCAGTTTATATCCGTATTTTTATCTAACGAATGATTCATTGTCAAACTATGCTTGTGATGCAAGTTTAATACTTAAAAAAGAAAGAGTACCTCAATATTAAAGTGCAAGTATAGTTTCCCGCAAAAAAGACATTGAGACATTGAGACATTGTGACAATGAGACGCGCAAAACTAATTTGAGATATTATTTAACTTCGCGCAAAGAAGCACGAGTCCCAACAAAGTTCAGTCATAAGGTCTGAGTATTCCTAAGTTATTTAAATAATCTAAGTTAATATATTATAATTAAATATCAAATTCAACAATTTTAGAATAACATTCGAAACAACCGCTTTATAACTTAAGTTATAGGTTTAGAATTTTTAACGATATTCGTTTCACGTAAAGAGGAAGACAGGAAATGAGATTTTAATGACATTTCGTGTTATGTTGCAATCAACTTTAAACACGCTCAAATATGACCGCCAATTTACAACAAAAATAGTCTAAGCAAATCTTATAGGGAATAGAGGTAAAAATTACTTAACTTTTTATACTTCTTCCAAACTCAGTAATGTCAAGATTTATATTTCTCTTTGCATCGCTATAAATCTACCATGACATTAACATGACATTGAACACATCTCGTAATGTATTTGTATGCAATATTCTTACAGCACTTACTTACCAACCTAACAAAAATCTTTCAATTAAATATGAAAAATATTGTTAAGACTAAATTTGTTTTTATTTTTTGCGCATTTTTCAAGCAATACAACCAGGCGTCTGATACACTGTCAAAGTCATGGTAGAGTATCCAAAACCAATTGGAAAGTATCTGGCCCTTTTTGCAAAGGGAACGAGTAAAGATATTGGTTAATTTCACTGTCTCGAACACTCGAAGTCGAACTTTAAAAACATATAGGTACTATTTGAGATTCGTTTTTATATTTTTCACAAGCAATTACCGTTTTTATGTTTATAACATTGTTAATGTTACTATGTCATTATTACTTCGACAAATAATGAATGATATTACATTTAAATGACAAATCGATATCAAATTATTGTCAAATGTCAATATTCCGAATCGATATTATTTCCTATATAAAATGTTCATATTAAATTCTTATTGTTTCTAGCAATTATGAAAGTAATATTTTAACAGACAAACCGGTTAATTTGTATGAAAAAAGTGAGATTTAGAATAGTGAAGAAAAGTTTAAAGTGCCTTCGAAAAAATCGAAGGTTTACCTTTTCAAGTTTTTTTATATTATTTACGCAGTTTTTAGGGCTCGAAGAACACCAAGCATTACTCACTAATACGTACGTACTGCGCACGAACGAACACGTATTTTTACGTTTAATGTAAGACACGCGACGCTGTGACAAGGCAGGACTTTTCCTTTTCAACTTTTTTTTGCCTGATATCAGGTTATATGTCTAGGCTATATTGTTTGTGTAAGTTTTTAGTTAGAGTGCTGTATGGAAGCGAGAAAGGCGGGGTCGACGGAAGCCACCTTTGCCGTTAAGAACGCGTGCATACAGAATAGAAGACTTTGAAGGATCTGGCATTCTAGTTCCTGAAAAAATAAATAAAACAATAACATCCTTCATCTTCATCACTTGCCTAAAACATAGTTTTTTAATCAAAAAGTCAAAACTCACCTTAGTTTCAATGACTTTTGTTTCGGTGTCTTGGAAATGTAACTTTAATTTAGATTTTCCGTCATCACTAGACCCTCTTAGTTGAGAAAATCTGAAATCATTTACTTAATTAATAATTATTATTTTGAGTTGAGTTGATTAAGAACCGTGACATAGTAAAAGTAAAATTTCGTTAAAACCGTAAACATTTAATGGTTGTATGAAACTTGTTGCTAATTCTTTTGGTAGTGAATTGTAATTGTAAAATTACCTATACGACCAGACAGGTGGTGCACCAGGAGTGCCTTCGCTTAAAGAGAATCCACTTGACCAGTCTAAGGTAAGGCCAGCCGCGCGACCCATATGCACTACAGTAAAGGTCTTTTTCTGAAACACAAAATTCCGAAATTTAAACACAACATTTTTACCTAATCATAATTTTGTCTTAATTACGTTTTATTTTTAATTTTACCTAACAATGTAAGTACTGCGAAGATTTTTATAATCACGAAGCAGGTCTAAATAGTTAAAATCCGTAGATTTACGTATATAAGGGTGCGTACAGACTATGTAACATATTATATAACTTGTGTTTTATAACACGTCCACATTATGTAACCTTGTTATTCAACATTATAACATGAAACAATACTGTACACATTAGAATAACAATGCAATATAACAATGTTATATAACCATTTTAAATAAAAGAAAAACAAAAAAACGTAAATGCTGGGTTCGTCCTAGCATACATATCGATAACATGTTTTATAACATTCAGTGTCCACATTATCTGAAACATGTTGTATAGCAATGTTGTATAACATGTTATGTTATATAGTCTGTACGCACCTTTACAAATGCAATTCGCAGATAATATTTGGAAGTACAATTTAAAGTACTGAAGAAAAAATTTATTGTTCTATTTTCAAAAATTCTATCAAAAAAGCTTGGCAAATCTCCTGTGACAGTTCGCATTACATTTCAAAATGAAAACAATACAACATGAATGTATGCTGCCGAAGCAACCGCGGTGCTTGGACCTTCCCCCGACCGCGGGATGTTGCGCGAAACTAATCTGCACACTTCGTTCTCTGCTTTTGCCTTGTGACTGGCATCATGGCACCATGTTCCACATACGCAGCAGAAAGAACTTGGCTTTGGAGAAGGAAAAGCAGCTAACAAAAGCGCATGCCTTCGTTTGGCATCCGTACAGTGCGATAAAGTTTTATTGGGACTGTCTTGGACTGGTTGTGTATCTAAGCGTTCTTTTTTATATGCCATTTCAAGTGTTCTTTAATTGTAAGTAACTATTAGTTATTATTACTAAGTTTAAGGAATAAAATATTATCACACTATGTGGTCAATATATTCTTGAAGCCTTGTTGTGTGTCCAAAAAAATATAAACGATTTTAAAACAAATGGTGACTTTCACCAGTATAATACGCGAAATAGAACTAATTTGAGTGTACGGCCAACCAGGCTCCAAAAGATAAACCACTCTTTTTATGGAAATTGTATTCGTTTTTACAACAAACTCTCAAGCGAAATTAGAGTATTATCACTAAATTAATTCTCGTTAAACGAAAATTAATCAACAAAGCTTTTTATAAATTTGAGGAATACTTAAATGATCACGATGACAATACTTGGCGATTAAAAAGAGTGGCGGAAAGTTCTTGCCAGTTTTTCTTACCCGCTCTACGCCCTTGACTTGCGAACTGGTAGTAAATGTAAATTTGCAATTAATTTAACTTGACAATTCATAAGTGTACTTGTTAACCTACATAAATAAAGATTTAAAGAAAAAACTGTTTTTAACGGATTAAAGTTATGTATTATTATAAATTTACAATTATTTAACATAATTTTAAATTTATCCGACGTTTCGCGTGCTTTACAGCGTGCGTGGTCACGGTGACTGAAGACAAAAGGTGTTGAATGTCAAAAAGTATCACAGCTGCAGAGAAAGTTGCATTATCTGTATTTATTTCCCCGGAGTTGGTATCGACTAAAAGATGGATATACATTTAAAATTATGTTAAATAATTGTAAATTTATAATAATACAAAACTTTAATCCGTTAAAAACAGTTTTTTCTTTAAATGTGTAAAGGTTATGTCAATCAAAGACAATATTATGAATAAAGATATTTTGAGTTTGAGTTTATTATGTTTAATATAATCATTGTAAAAAAGGGTCTCATCAAATATTTATTGACTCTAACGTAATTAAATTTAATTATTATTTCATCACTTTCAGGCAAGAATCGATACGATTCTTTCGTTTTGTTTTCCGACGCTTTTGCTGCGTTTGACATCTGTACGAGATTTATCACCGGCTACAACGACAAGGATAGTAAAGCCGTAATACTAAATCTTGGGGACATTGCCAAGCGATACGTAAAAGGCAGTTTCACTTTAGACCTGATAGCAGCATTACCCTTACAGATATATCAGCCATTCAAAAAGTGTACGCACACAATTTGGTTCATTTTAAAACTTCCTCGTTTGATGACGTTGAAAGAAAAATGGAAGAACGCGTACGAGCAGGTGGAATTGTCATATTTAACGACTGCGGCGATTGGTGTCGTAGTGAGGGTGCTTTTATTCTTCCACTGGATGACCTATATTCACTATCAAGTACCAGTTTTTTGTTCACAGCTTAGTGAAAACGAATATGTTTGGAGTAACAGGTCGAGAAGCTTTAACATCACCAATGACTTCCACAGATACACTACGAACTTGTATTGGGTGGTTGGTTTATGTATCGGCGCAGGCTATTACAGGCCAGTCGAAGAGATTTTAATTTATGGTTAGTTTAAATGCATATCTTCAGAGCTACTCTAGTTTGTGCCCAGATAATATAACTTTCACTTCATTTTTATGCCAAATTGGGTTTTAAGATTACAATCATAAAGCTAAGTATGTAAAATTAGTTTTGCAAGAAATTTTTGAAGAAAAAACTTTTTAAATGGATTGAAGTTATGTATTATTATAAATTTACAACTACATATTTAACATAATTTTAAATTTTGCCGACGTTTCGCGTGCTTTACAGCGTGCGTGGTCAAAGTTTTTTCTTTAAATGTGTAAAGGTTATGTAAATCAGTGACAAAACTAATTTTTGGTCCAAGATCCTTAAGCCGCCAAAAGGCAATTTCTTATATGTACGTAATTTAAAATTATAAGAAGCAGTTACAAAAGTAACTAAAAAGTGTTTTAATGAAGCTTACTTCCCAATGTCATTAAGATAAACTAACACTTAATTAACAATAGTAAGAACCAGTACTAAGTAGATTACATATTAATTAAATTTTAGAGTATTCGATAATGATGGTGAATGAGCAATACTACGCGATAGTCGATTATTGACTTCTATTGACGTCAATATATTTAAGAAAAAGATTAAAGACTTCAGTACATGGCGCGACACAAACAGTTGTGCTATTTAATGAAATGCTTTGCTTAAAACCCCTTCATATTCTGATTTCAGATCTTGTCCTTACATCTGTAATAAGCTTAGTTGGGCTGATCTTCATTATATTCACGTTTGCAACCGTATTCCGTCTATTTATTTACGAAAACACAGACCATTTCATCTTTAACGGAAAACTAAAGGACCTCAAAGAGTATATGGGTTTGCAGAGACTCCCAAACATTTTACAGAGGAAAATTCTACTGTTCATAAATTACAAATTCAACGGATCTTATTTCAACGAAGAGTATATATTAAATACAATAAATGAACAGATAAAGCAGGATATCAATATGCATTGCTGCAAAGCGTTAGTAACAAGAATACCGATGTTTCAAGACATGCCGGTTGCTTTTGTGAATACAATTATTTTCAGTCTCGTTGAGGTTATGTTTATGCCTGGCGAGGTAAGAAATTTTGCAATAGTCTATTTTTTTTATAGTACAGGGGGCAAACGGGCAGGAAGCTCACCTGTTGTTAAGTGATACCGCCGCTCATGGCCTCTCAATGCCAGGAGGCTCGCGAGTGCGTTGCCGGCCTTTTAAACAATAATTTTTATAATTTATCATTCTAAATACTGTTTTGCCGTTTTTGTAACAGATTGAAACGAAATTCCTGTTGTATTAGCAAATGTTAATCGCCCTAAACATAATTAGAGCCATTAAGAATTTTAGATGTTTTTCAGGTTGTTGTTTCTCGAGGAGAACCAATAGATTGTTTGTATATTATATCATCCGGTTCTGTAACAGTTATGGACTCAAACGGAAAAGAGGCAAGTATAAAGAATTATTAATAAAATCAATTGCTCAGGGTTTGATTTTAAACATTTTTCCTGCTATGGCCAAAAAACACTTTTGTTGTCACTGATATTAGGTACATAAATGTACAGTAGGTCCAATCAGATCGGTCACATAAAATAAAATGGGTAGAAAGTGATGCTCGGAACTTTCCCGACCACGATGCTGAGTCATTAGAAGAGTAAAACCCGAAGAGAAAAACGCCCATGAAGATTAATGAAAACGTATAAATTTGTAATGATAAACCAAGTATAAATAGTGATTTTGTTTTAAAATAGATTACTCATTTACGCGATGGAGCTCACTTTGGGGATGATGCTTTATTTGAACCAACTAAAATTCGTAAGACTACTATCATAGCGTTGGAAATCACTGAGACTTACAAGTACGTATTATTAAAGCTTCTAGCTTACGAAATTATATTATTTTAATATTTTTTATTTTTTATAATTATATTATTTTATTATTAAAAAATTTACTTAATTAAGTAATTTTTTTTGTCGAATATAAATACGAATTTATTACAGTAATTTATTAATTGAAATGCTTAACAATTTTTTCTTAATTTTAATATATTAAACAGCGCATTTTAATACGCATTGATTTATATTTCTTAACACTATTTTACAACAATAACAATTGAGATATTAATATTTTTATAGATTAAGCAATGAGGCATTTCGTGGTTGTGTGCGTCCGTACCCACAAATAGACGCACGTGTACGTCGCTCAGTTCAGTTTAGCAACTCTAAGCTGCGGTTGCGTCGGATGACCATTGACTAGTTTTGATACGACAGAAGTTGCATCGTTAAAGAAAAGTTTAGTTTTTAAGATTATTCTATGTCGATAAATATAAAGATAGATATTAATTATTATCTCCTATAACATTAACATGGAATTACGTACAATAAAAATAGTATGAGTAATTATTGGCCTTTTCAGTTCATTCCAGTGAGACATGTAACTTAATCAATTACAAGCAGGTCTCGGGGCGGGTGTATATTTTGTATTGAAAATGAATAGGACTATTCACACGTACCACATTTTGCAGTCGTTATCGATCGTGTGTGTAATACCGACCACATCGCAACCACATCGCGACCACCAGCGCCACTGCGAACTAGTTGTCTACCACATCACAAACAAAACGTTGCGTAGACGCAACGACAGTGCGCGCACGCCCGCCTTTCTCTCCTCCGGTTCATTCATTCTGCGTTCGACTGAGGTGACAAAGTTTCCTCTTCACGCGAAACACGTTTCGCAATTAAAGCCGGAGTCGAACTGTGTCTGTACACGACGTAATCGCATTGCAACTACATCGACATTTTTTCGGTACCACTACGCAACTACAAAAAGCTGCAGCGACGCTATTCACACGTAACCACTGGCTTGACAGCATTCTGTCGTTGCGACGTGGTGTGGTTGTGGTACGTGTGAAAAGGCCCTTATTGTTAATATTATTTTCGACTTTCCAGTACTTTACACCACATAATGGTAACGTTTAGTTATAAAGAGTCACTGGGTGGTCACGAAACGTGATATATATCTTTTATGTGTGTCTTTCTTCTAAAATTGAGATTAACTCACCCCAAGACGTATAACCGAGTTGACGATGTTTGCGGTCCACGCAGCTTCGACACGTAGCAATTCCTGCCTTGTCTCAGTACTAAAGTATCTCGGCCCAGCAGAGGCAGGTCCCGGAGCTGAGCTCTGGACCAAGAAGCAGTGCTGCCTCCAATCCACTGTCTCACTCTCTTTGACCGTTCGGAACATTGTCTGGTACACCTTTAGCGTCTCCGGACATTTGGTTAGTTCCGTGATATTCGTCTGTGAAAGTTCGGCGATTGGATAAAATAGATGTTTTTAATGATTAAGGACGAATATAAGGATGTTTAGTGTATTTACCATGGTCCGACGTGTGATATATGCAAGTTACTATGAAAAAAAATGTGTGCGTGTACTAGGTGTACACACGTAAGAAGTGAAACTTATATAAAACCTTTGTTGTACGCAGAGCCATAATTGGTTTGTTTTAAGTTTAGAGGTCCGAAACTATTTCTTTAAACACAGTAAATTTTGATACACTGCCTAGCATACAATTTACAAATTAATTGCTGCAAATTGCGATTAGCAAATTTCATGTCGAAAATGTAATCCGTTGTCAAACTTCAAAGTCAAAAACATACTATATGTCATATTTTAACGCCGAAAAAGAAGTTTGACTTCAAAAAGCAACATGAAACGGAAAAATGTGACGCGTAACGCAAAAATGTTACACTAAATTTTTTTCCAACCCCGATAAAGAAGTTTCACTTCAATAAATAAAATAGTCGATTACATATAAATCCAGTAATTATGCATTTTTTGCAAATGAAGTTTATAAAATTCATTCATTTACTTATTCAGAAAAAATACATACACTATAATGTCGAGACAAAAAATACAACAAAATATATAATATTAAATATAAGATGAGTGGATGGAAAATTATAAGTTATAGCCCGGACTGAAGGGTTATGAACTGAATCAGTCTAATATTTTAGATGTAGTAATGTGTGGGCTAAGTGTATTAAATCCTATAGTAAAAACATCATTGTATACGAATATTAGAAAACAATCGAATATGTTGTAATAACAAAAAGACTAACCGTAAAAGTAATAACGAAAAAATTTTTAAACCATACAACATTATTCACAGATTATATATAGACTTACCGGTGGAGTATCAAAGAGCATAACATCTGTCCCTTTAAGAATAAGAAACTTAGGCCGATAAGTCTGCCAAGGTTGTCCCCCACAAACTTCACCTTCCTGGACCCATCCCATGTATTCGATACGCTCGCCGCTCGCTAGATGGCGGTTAAACAGTTTCATCTGAAAATTACGTTTTTTTTAATACTGTGCCAAACTATTTTAACAATAAAATTATTATATTAACTTATCATAAATTGAGTAAACTTATTTCATTTTTTTTTCAACAGATTTCCGATATAACATTCCGATATGAAATACAGTTCTCATTACATTGGGAGCCTGGAATAGGTGTTTGTTATGTAACTTCTTCTTGGCAATAATTAAAATTGTTAATGACACGGTATTGAACTAAATATTCCAACCTTTACCCAAAATATGCATCATGATGCAAAAATATGTTAATTTATTTAAACCATCTTTCCTATTCTTTGATAAAAGAAAACTCAGACATTTTAAAATAAAGATAAATCATTTCATATTATTAGACATTTATTTTTGAATATCGCAACACTTTCGCAGCCGTAGATAGCGTAAATATCAAACAAAAAAAAGTATAATAATGTAAATAATAAATATTATAATAAATCACCCAAAACGTGAAGTTATGTAAATGTAGCAAATATTTGTTTATATATCTTAAAGAAGTTATAAATGTTTAGTATCGGGTACGCCAATGTTATAATTTACCTGCAAATTGGTGAGTCCCATAATATTGTCAGAGATGCTCTTAAGCCAGTGTGAGAGTGCGGCTGGCTCTTCTACGTGCACGACGCCTGTTGTAACATGCGTACGCGCACCTCTAACCTGGAACGTCATCATAATTTACTTAGGTTCAGGTACTATCTTAATACAAAATATCTGAAGTAACTAATATTGCGGATGGAAGGTGCTGCTTTTCAACCGACCAAAAGGGAGGAACAGCGACCAATTTAAGAAAATACTTTCAACGTTATGCGTTCAATTTCAATGAAAATAAATTTGTACGTCGTACAAATTTCTAGATACAATTCTTGTAAATACGGCTAGAAACAAAGTAAAGTAAAAATAAATAATTCTTACTTCAAAAGCTCCGGGTCTTAGCTTATCTGTTCCTAAAACGTATCGGGTCACGTAACCCATCATTAGTGGTACTGAAAAGTGAAAAAGAAGGTTAGTTAAAAGGAATAAAATTTAAAGTGAACTTCATATTATGTTACTTAATTTTCTTTTTAAATTCATTTATTTTTCAGAATAATATTTGTAACTGACTGTTAAGATGAAAAATGTGGAGATTATTAAATATATTCAAACACAGTATCGAGTATATTTAAAGTGTAATTAACTATTATTTAAGATAAAGCAATAAATCTATCTTGTATTGTTTAATGTCTTCAAATATTTACCATGTAAGAGAAATCTTTACAAAGGGATGTGTAAGAGTACAAATTAGCGTCTTTACCAATAGTAGTTTTTTTAAATTAATATAATAATCATTTACCTGAAACGACATCAACCCACTCCTTAGTTCCCTCTGGGAGACGATCGGAGGCTACCGAGGAAGGTCTTGATTGCGCATCTTGAGAATCACCCCAAGCACTCTATAAAATAAAATAATTATTAATTTATGATTTAAGCTGACGTGGACGAAATTTATTTGACGTGACTCCGTTTTTAAAACCGAACGTTTTTGTAACAAAATTGCGCAGGCCGCATTGGAAGTTTAGCATACAACTTCATTAATATATTTTTTGAGTAGAAATTTTACAGATATATGTAAATAAAATTTTCCATTAGATACCAAACATCAATTGTATATTTTTCACAGGCTATTCTCTTAATGCAAAATAAAATACATATTTGTTGTTTTTATAACAATTCATTAACTAAATAAACGAAGAAATAAGAGAATGGTGAAAAGCATCCACAAGTAAATTGTCGAGGCCACTATTTCGACCATGTTTTAAATATTTTAGAAGATCTAGATTCATGATTCAAGATTAGATGTAATAGTAGTTACACATATGTAATTTCATTTTAAATTTATTACTTTGGCATTTATTTATTTTCCCTTAGGTTGTTGTTGTGGGAATATAATGTACCAAATATGTTATGCAACAAAGTAAATAAAATAAATATTTCTCGAAGGTTACTACAATCGTACCTGCCATCCCCCATTAGTTTCAGTCTTCTCAGAGTTACAGTTATCGTCAACTTTTCCATGGAGTGAAGGGTGATCATCTCCTGTACTGCTGTCCGTGTCGGATGCTGTTTCAGCTATAAGATGCGGAGTAATTGATTAGAAAAATGGGAACACTATACTGGGAACACCAAAAAATATTCGGTTCCAAGACATTTTATTTCTCAGAATCACTTCTTAGAATTAGAAAGTAAATTTAAGGTAGCTTAGTTGTGTACATTGTGTTATCAAATTATTACAAAATATTAATAATAATAATATTCATTCGTGTAAAATTGATTTCCTATATAAAATAACAAAAATAATTATGTAGGTAAATGTATTATGTAAAATATGAATTCTCTATCCGGAATCCATTGCGATGTTTTGATCTACTTAACTGTGCACAATAAAATATACCAGACAAAATAATCTTTAACTATTTGAGCCTTACAGCATTTTACAATTCAAAAATAGCTTCCAATGTTTCGTCCGGCTCTCGTGTACGTTGGAAATAAGAAACAAAATATTTTATAACTCATATGAATTAATTAGAGGATTTATTTGTGCCTCTAAGATTTTCTATAGTAATACCGTGCTTACCCTGTTTCTGTAAGAAGGGAGTAGCAGCCCGATAGTGCTTGACTGTGAGAACGACAATATCCCCGGCGTTACGGAGAATATTAACGGCGTCGTCATGGTTACAAGCCGTTATGTATTCACCGTTAACTGAAAATAATTTGACTTATTAAAACCAAAAGCAGAAAATATTACTAATTAAATATCTGAACAATCTTGATATTTTCTGTTATCACTTCATAGTTTAAGGGTTCTGTAATGTTTTAGTAATATTTCTCTTTGTCAACTTTTTAATTGAGAGCATTATTATATTACTAGCGACTCGGCCAAGCGTTGCTGTGGCTAAGATTTTTGTTATATTACATAGTACATTAACTATTACTACTAGTATTAATTACTTATAAGGGAAACGGCAGGAGAACACCATATATAATGGCATAACCACCATGCATTTTTTGTGGTTATGCCATTATATTGTAACTTATGTGAAACGTTGGTACTTTCAATACAGCGCCATCTGTTAGAATTGTGACTGTCAAATAATAAACGTAAGGTAATAATAGTAAGTAAAGTAGTTTAGAAGTCCATAGTGGACAAACAAGTGACTCGTAATTTATATATATATAAAGATAAGCATTATGTTTGTGAACGCCTTCCGCACCTCTTATCGAAGCCACACATGATGTTAAGTGATACCGCCGCCCATGGACACTCTCAATGCCAGAGGGCTCGCGAGTGCTTTTAAGAATTGGTACGCTCTTTTCTTGAAGTCGAATTGGTTAGTTAAAAATTGTATGACATGTTTCTATTCAAATTTTCTGTTTTTTTTATTGTGTAGCCTTATGAATACGTAAATAAATGACTGATTTGAGACGCCTCCCGACTCCCTTGGGGAAACAACAAATATCCCGAATTGCCCGCTTCTGCAGCACAAATATGGATTGAACCTCTGCAGCAGCACCCCACAGTAGAATGTCATGAGTTGAGATTTAAGATGAATTACAACTTGGCCTCTTTAGTGAATTACGCAGAACATAAACTAGCTTTTTCAGCGTAATGAGGCAATTTCACAAAAGTTGTCAACTTAAGCATATTTTATCAAACTTTAGTAAAACACTAATTAATATAATTGCAATACCGGTGAGTGTTACCAACTTGGAATGAGGATAAATTATGTTTGTTAATCATAATTAATTGTAATACTAAATTCTACCATTCAACGTTTAAATATCTTTTATAGACGATTAGACCAACTGAATTATTATAACAATTAGCCTTTCGTAATTTAAAACTGACACGTTGTATGTGTACAAAAAATCAAGTAACGGAAAGCCCTGAGGTCAATTCCTAGTTAAAAATTGCTACGGGCACAGATGAACACCTACTTGCCATACAGAAAGTTTGCAGTGAAACTGACCTCTCTAACATTCCTTACTAAGCATGACATATCGTTTTCTTCTCTCCTTTCTCGAATATTAAATCTATATCTAATATATAAAGTTCTCGTGTCGCGGTGTTTGTAGTTAAACTCCTCCGAAACGGATTGACCGATTCTCATGAAATTTTGTGTGCATATTGGGTATGTCTGAGAATTGGACAACATCTATTTTTCATCCCCCTAAATGTTAAGGGTAGTCCACCCCTAAATTTTTATTTTTAGATGAATTTATAATTATTAATACGAAAATTTATAATACATACAACCCCTAATTTTCACCCCTCTACAATCAACCCCTATTTTTTTATTTTGTATCGTTGTACCGTTTGTACGATAGTCAGCTAGTATGTATATAAAAATTTAATGTTGGTTTTTGTACGCATCAAAAACTCAAAAAGTTCTGCACCGATCGAGCTGAAATTTAAGCATGATCCGCATCAGTTGTCAATTGCTTCTATTTTTTTTTTCCTTTTTTTCCACAAGTACTGCAAAATTAAACTTATATGAAATGAATTCTTTGTTTTGTTTCTCATTTCTCAACCATTCAATCACAATGTGGCAGCGAAGCGTGACTGGGTACAGCTAGTCAAATATTAAAGTGCAATGAGTAATGTGACATGAAAAAATCGTGGTTAAGACCTAAAAAGACAAAACCTAGATACTTCCCTTAACATCGCACTACTTTAGAAGTCTGTGGAGCGTAGCGATGTATTATTCAAAATTTTAGGTCAGAACATCACTTAGGCTGCTATTTTAAGCCTGCATTCCGCGTGTTTACAAACGTCACTATCTTGATAAATCTACGCCAAGTTTGTACACGAATTTATGTTGTTATCTATTGTTAAGTTTCGTTCGTTCCGCCTTGATTTTAATCCTTTATTACTGAGTTTTTAACTCGTTAAACTACAGAACTTGTTATCTCAGGAATAAATCCGACACCGAAAATTAAGAAAGTAGTTGTGAGTTTAAAAGTTGCATAAGTCCCGATAGAAAGCTGGCGGTCCAGGGCCTACTCTAGTAATTTATTTTTATACAGAACTGGACAGACGCTTGGCCACAATTCCGTCTGATGTAGCCGATGGCTGGCCATGCGTCATGCTCGTGAACGGGTGCTACTTTTGGTGACTGGTCGTACTTGAATTCGTGTATGCCAAGATGTTAGTTATTTCGACTATGTATTTGCGTGTTTTTCCCAAGATAATGTAAATGCTGCTGTATTTCACCATGCCTCCTGCTCATACAGGACAAACATTTGTTTTTAATTTATTTTATTATTATGTATTACTTAAGATGTCATGTGGAACATGGTGTAATGGTTGCAGCTCCTTAACAAACGTTGTGTACAACAAAAAACTTAGCCATTAAAAAGAGAGAGTTTTTGCCAGTTCGCTCTAAGCACTTGATTAGGGAACTGATAGTAAATTTAGATAATTTAATATTGACGTTCACAAGTAACAAATTATAATACACAAACTTACAGTATCAAGATGAATCACGTTCGGAATATATGTAGTAGTAGTCGCAGATTGAACTTGTATGCACTTTAAACATCTGCACGCCAGACATCGAAATACGCAATAGTTAAATCGATCTGGACTATACTGCTATCAAGTAATGTATGTGTGTTGTATTTGACAATTATGGTACCTTTAATGACTGCATCGCCGACAAAGAGTTGTCCCGTCTGGTCCGCCGCCTGATCCTTGTATATCTTGGAAATAAGGATGGGCAGCTTGTGTTCGGCGCCGCCTTTTATACTAAGTCCCAACCCGCCAACCTTCTGACGTGTTATTTGAACCATCCGCTCCTGGAATAGAAATATGTATGTTTATATAAAATAACTAGCTGGCCCGGCAAACGTTGTTTTGCCATGTAAGTATATTATCTCTAGGAAGATTTTTTTAGTGCAATAAAAATAACTATCTACTTTATTAAAAAATAGGGGTTGCTCGTAGAGCGGTGAAAATTAGGGGTTGTAGGTATGTATTTTTGTATGCTGTATCACAAAAAAATAAAAATAACATTTTTAGGTGGAAAGGTTACCCCTTTAACTAAAGGGTTTGAAAGATAGAAGCCGATTCTCAGATTTACTGAATATGCATCAAAAGTTTTATAAAAATCCGTCGAGCCGTTTCGGAGGAGTATGGGAACGAACATTGTGATACGAGAATTTTATATATTAGATATGAAGACTTAGGTGCTTTGTAAGTAGTGTATCAATGGATATGAATGGCGAAATAGCATCGTCAATAGTTCCTGGAACTCCGTCGTCAAGAAAGGCTGAATGTGTCTATTAAAACATCGCAAACGTGTCTGACACATTTATAAATTTTATTACTATTTGTTATGCTTTTCATTGAGAACACAATTGGTGTCGGTATGAATGTGGTGTCTTTCAGATAATATATATTGCTGTACGAATTACAAGAAATAGAGAACTGATTGAATTAATGCTTTTGTAGTAAAACCGTATCTTATTACGTATAGATACATAAGGGACATATCATGTTTATCGCCTATGTAAAATTTTATCTACAATTAAGTTTCTTAATTTTTTAATTTCAGGAACTACTGGTTCGTATTGAAGAATAAAACAATTTATTTACACATTACACATACATATAATGTCTTACTACAAAAACAGTTTGTTCAAGTCGTAAATAATCATAAGCATAACATTGAAAATACAATAATAGTCGAAGATATCCCTTGCCCCGAGGAACAAAGTCGTAAAGCACTATTACGACTGTTTTAATGTTTTCTCATGTTTGACTTCCTTGGGTGAAGTTCTATAACTATTTTTTTTTGCAAAACATCTAATATATAAAATTCTCGTATTCGTTCCAATACTCCTCCGTAACGACTCGACCAATTCTTATGAAATGTTTTATGCATATTCAATAAGTCTGAGAATCGGCTACTATCTAGAACCCTTAATTTTCACCCCTCTACGATCAAATCTTATTTTTTATTTGTTAATTAAAATCTTATGACTTGAACTCTGAGGTTTAAATAGAGAAAAAATTCACAGAAAATCCTAAAAAGTTTTCATTCCGGAAAACCGCACAGTCTCTGGGGTAGCATAGCAAAATGTTCCATGTTGGTATGTACTAAAAAGGTAGGCTAGGCATTAAGGAGAAACAAAGTTCGCGTGGGGCAGCTAACGACGAACTAACGCAGGTGCACCCGCGGTGCACAACTAGTATATTAAGGAGTATGATTCATATGAAGTTAAAACCATTTTACTCGTGTGAATTAAAATGCACGTACAATACACTCACAAACAATGAGCGTCAAAACGTCACGCGGCAACGCGTATTGTTCTCGGTACAAGAAAACTTCGCACAGCCTTGTCTTCAACAGCGAAATAGAGAGTTGACAACATTTTAATGCAGTATAGAGGATTGACTGAGATAAAAAATATAGTGACAACTTTGCCGAAGATATTTATCACTGGGTAATAAAACATTACTTGTTAGAGATGCAACAACTTTTTTTGGTGCAAGAAAATAACTATTTGCATTACATCTCTACTTACTAGGCTACTAAGGAGTAGAATCCGATGAGATGGAGTATTTTTTTATTTATCCCTTGAACTCTGGAAGATTTTATTGAGAGAAGAAAAAGGAAAACTTTCACGGAGCACCCTAAATAACCAGTTTTCTTTTTCTGTAATTGTGAACGCAACAGTTTAGGTATGATTTTTAGGAAAAAGGGTTACGGTTGCACGTACAAAGCCAGGTCGCTTCTTGTTAAAAATGTTTTTTAATATACCATATTTCATTAGACAATTTTTTGAAGTGAAAACTTCTTTAACGGCGTTGTACACTTTTTTTGGAATGGGTAAAAAAATTTAAACTCGCGTCAGGACACGTGATCTGATCGAAAATTCGTAAGACGGATGGAGAGTAGACAGCTGGCGCGGCGTATTTAATGTAATATAAATTGTCATGTTTGTGTAGGATAGCGTAATAAATAAATATTTTATTCTACCACACAAATGATAGTAATTTTATACTGATAATTCAAGCAATTCGTGCAAAATTATTCCCTAACGATTCCAAAATATCAAAAATGCACAACGTTAATATTCAAGTTTTCACTTCTGCCGGCACTCCCGGAGTGCAACCCGTCTTTTTTTTTGCACTTGACTTACTGCCATGGTTATAGTATGTGAGGTGACTTACAACAAAGAATTCCTGTATCAATAAAACATGTGATTGTTTTATTGATACAGGAATTGTTATTAAACCTATGACTTTCGAAACCAATTTATTGAGCAATAGCATAGTTTAAATACTTTATAATGACATTTGGTTAAAAAAAACAAAGTACATTATTATTTACTTAAAAAACTTGAACTTGAATAGCTGCAATAAAGCCTTAAAGGGGTATTGTAACTACTTTAGCTAAATTGTACACCTTAAATAGTTTGAATAGGTTTTTCATAATATTTTCTGCCGACCGTTTATTTGCCTATTTTTCCTTCATAATTGCATAAATGGGAACCCTATTTAAAAAGGATCGTTTTGCTTTGTAAGTTTGAAAAAGCATTTACAACTAATTTAATGTCTTTGAATAGTAAATTAATTGCATTAAAATTAGAATTTCAATTCTGTTTAAATACGACACAATGTAGTAAAAAATAACCATAATGCTACAATCAGTTCTAGGGATACACCTTTTTAGTTATTATCTATCTATTCTTACAAAAAAAAACCCAATGTCGCATGAGACATTTTTCCGTCTGTTTCCTAGATCATTTAATGTGAACTTAGAGAGTCATACACTTACTGTTTCGCCTGGAATCAAACTTCTAGTTCAATAGCTCCATCTGTCTGTAAGGCTTTTACGTATAAGCCGCACGACTATTTTTGATTAAAACATTGAGCCTCGCACAGCCTAATTTTATCTTTACAAAAAGTAAAAAAAAAAAATATCTTCAAATCGTGAATTTTCCAGTGTTCGATTTCTTATGGTTTTTTACGTGGCCAGGCAGTCAACCCTCCGCATAACCCTCAATTTGCTGGAGGACCGCACTCTTCTATGGCGGGCCCCTAGGACCTAGCCATTTGGGAGACGCTCCCTAGGGGCCGTGAGAGCTCGGCGATTAAGCCTAAAGACTCCGTTGGACTGGTAATCTTGAGAGAATAGGAGAAGATCGGAGTGTTAAAGAAGCGTCTCGGTATCTCTCTCGACCGGCCCAGGTATCGCTTAAAAAAGGCATGGACCTATTGGATCCAATGGCGTACTCTAGTTTAGTAACTGCAACCAAACAACTCTGACTTTGGATCGCTAAGAGGTTCAAATCTTGCTCAGACAAAGTCACAGAAGCTTGTATACAGCTAAGCAATAGAGACTTTGCTTTTTAAATAATTTGACCAAACCGCTATAACTTCAACATATATACAGTAAAGCTTTTAACACATTTAAATTTATTGTCCGAGTTATGATAATAGACGTTTACTTAACCTTAATTCTTTGAAGTCACGAAAGGTTTACCTCAAAAATCGTTTAAAAGATTTCACAGAGACGGGCAAAACAGTTTTAGGTGGGAATCGTATCGTCTAATAGTATAAGCGTGTTTTTTCTGAACATTACGTCCCAAGAGCAACAAAAAGTAGAGTCGCTTAATAACTGTCCTCCTATTTTTTTTTTTTTTTTTAAATAAAATATGTTTATTTTGGAACATAAGATACATGTATCACTTATTCCACGTCATTAAATTTGAAGGCATCCCTACTCATCGGCAAAGAAGACAGAGGGTGTAGGCCGAGAGAAAAAGCCGGCGTAAAAAACTCTCGGTACTCTTTTAAAACAGCAAATCATCAAACAACACTTATTTAAAACAAATATCGCAAATTAATTAGAAGTAGCCTGTCTAGCACTAGTCCCAGGCCCTTTTATCAACTAGATAATCGTTGACTTTATAGTAAGCCTTTTTACACAGCTTTTCTTTAATACATTTCTTAAATTTATTGAAAGGCAGTGATAAAAGAGCCTCTGGGATTTTATTAAAGAAGAGTATCCCTTTCCCCAAAAAAGAATTACTAACTTTAGATAGTCTAGTACGGGGATATTGCAGCCTCCGTTTGTTTATTCTTAAAAACTAAATCAGTACATTGGGCTATTTGGCAAGATTTTAAAAACTATTTCAGATTACTTATTAGTGAGTATTGAACCTATACAATATGTTATTTTTTTAAATAATTTTGACAATTAGTAGTCCGGTCAATCTAGACATTCGAAGGTACATAAAGTCCCTAGAAAATCAGTAAAATTGTTCACAACAAAATTAAAAATAGCCTGTACATTTGTATACTGCGCTTTAGTAGGCGCAAACTAATACATATATTAATTATGGACTTCTTGATCAATGAATTATTAACACGTTATTACGTATTACTGTCAATTGTATTTTTTCCGTACTGTCAAATAGCCTATTCCACCGTTTTAAGTTTTAACTAAGTTATTCTCTCTTTTGTTCACAGCGTAAACACAATTTGACAGAAAAAGACGTGTTAGAATGGAAGCGTGAAATTTAATACACCGATATAATTTTAAGTCTGTGGAACTGAAGACGACTATTATATCATTAAAGTGCAATTTTCGCAGCACTAATGCACTGTAAAATCATGTAAATGTATTTAACACTGTTTTTGTATCTTCTTGATTTCGCTGGTCGTGTCCACATGTTATAGAGACGGCACCGCTTTTGATATTTATGTATGTATGTCAATTTTTATCATGTGTTTGTCCTAATTTTGTGGTCCAAAAAAAAAAAGAAATCAATTTTTAATATCTTAATTATTTTTTAATTTACCTAGTTAAATTAAAGTAAGATTAAAATTCCTAATATTTATTATTTTCGCCCGAGGTTATGAAACTAACAATGAAATTGTGTCGTGTGCCGTAGTATGTTTTATCTTATATATAAAATTCTCGTGTCACAATGTTAGTTACCATACTCCTCCGAAACGGCTCGACCAATTCTTATGAAATTTTATATTCATATTCAGTAAGTCTGCTACTACCTATCTTTCAAACCCCTAAGTGATAAGGGGTGTACAACCAAAAAAAAAATTTTTTTTATGATACAACATACAAAAAATCAATACAACCACTAATTTTCACCCCTCTACAATCAACTTCTATTTTTTATTATTGTAGATATAGTTATTGTTATTGAACTAAAAAAAATTTTCTACAAATAATATACATGACAAAACAAACGTTTGCCGGTTCAGCTAGTATCTCTATAAAGAAGCGAATTTTCTGAATCAGATAATGGATGAAAAGGTAAAGACCGTAATCGGGCCGCGTAGTTAAATAAACTCAAACTCAAAATATCTTTATTCAAATGGGTAACCAAGTACACTTTTGAATCGTCAAGTTAAATAAATCGTAAATTTACATTTACTACCAGTTCGCAAGTCAAGGGCGTAGAGCGGGTAAGAAGAACTGGGAAGAAACTTTCCGCCACTCTTTTTAATCGCCAAGTATTGTCATACAAATTGTTTGAACTGGAGCAATTCAATCCCAAGGATTAGGATCATTTAAGTAATGTGTATAATAAATAATCGTACTCCATAGAGTTTGCACATGAAATCCTAGTTCGAAATTTAGCAAAAATTCCTTATGAATTACGCGTGCGACTGTAAATTATCTTAAATTTGTTACATCCTTTAGTACCAAAGTTCGCTCTAGAATTCAGTTTCATCATGTAATATGAAACATTACTCTATGTATTTCTCCTATCCTATTTCAAGGAAACTCATTATAAAATCATGAGCAAAGTGAATTACATTCACAACCGGGTCGGCAGATGCATCATTTATGATGAACCATACCCGGAAGTCGCGTATGATTTCAAACAAAACATTTTAGCCTAACTTCCGCAGAGATTTTTACCGGGAAACGTTTTGACATATAAATTATTTGTAGACTAATAGCGAAGTTATGGGCCACTAAGAGGTGAAGATAAAAGCGATATCCTTTAAAAAATTGGAGATAGAATGCTTATGTGAATGGTTTAATTATATAAAAATAAAATTAAAACATGTTGTCCAAAAAGTAACTTTCAGGTCAACCTATAATTCAGGGGTATAATAAAATAGTGTACATACGACTTATTCTCGGACCTACTGAAATATAAACAAATAAAAAATAAAAATGTGTGCGTGTACTAGGTGTACACACGTAAGAAGTGAAACTTATATAAAACCTTTGTTGTACGCAGAGCCATAATTGGTTTGTTTTAAGTTTAGAGGTCCGAAACTATTTCTTTAAACACAGTAAATTTTGATACACTGCCTAGCATACAATTTACAAATTAATTGCTGCAAATTGCGATTAGCAAATTTCAAGTCGAAAATGTAATCCGTTGTCAAACTTCAAAGTCAAAAACATACTATATGTCATATTTTAACGCCGATAAAGAAGTTTGACTTCGAAAATGTAAGCCGTTGTCAAACTTCAAAGTCAAAAACATACTATATGTCATATTTTAACGCCGATAAAGAAGTTTGACTTCAAAAAGCAACATGGCGCGTAACGGAAAAATGTGACGCGTAACGCAAAAATGTTACACTAAATTTTTTTCCAACCCCGATAAAGAAGTTTCACTTCAATAAAATCGGTCAAGCTGTTTCACAGGAGTTTGGTTATTCCGTGACACGAGAATTCTATAAATATAGATTTCCTTTCTGGTGCTGCTTCTGTTATATATATATATATTATTAAGCAGGCGATAAAAGCTTTTATTCTGTTACAGAACCCAGACGGGACGGTTCAAATTTAGAATTGTAATTTCTAATAAGATAATAATTATACAATTTTGTATACAGTATTTAGCAACATTCTTTGGACTGCAAAATAGGAATTAGGTCATACATCACTTCTCGATATTCGACTAGTTGCAAGGGATACTTTAGTCAATTGAAATGTTACAATTTGAGGTCCAAACTGAACATTTGTTAGAGGACGCAATTTTATTTATGGAACATGTAGGGGGGGGGGTCCAATTCAAGCTTAAACCCAAGTTTGTGGGGTTTGCGCCCTTGTCCCCCGGCCGCCATCTTGCAAAAAGGGGTGAAAAGACTTTTATGGCTATATCTCCTAAACTATCCATCGTAAAAAAAATTGTAAAGACATATGTATTTTGTAGCAAATAGCTTTGCCTACAATTATGTCTGTGAGATTTTTTATCATAAAGCCAAAATTCTAAAGTTTAAAATTACTTATAAGTAAAAAAGTGAAAGAAGATGGGGGCCCTACATGTCCCATACATAAAATTGCGTCCTCTAACAAATGTTCAGCAAATGTAACATTTCAATGGACTACTTGTCAAAATTATCGAAGTGTGCACTGTTTTGGCAATCATAAACTATTCG
The DNA here is from genome assembly GCA_963693345.1 of Pieris melete. Taxonomy (NCBI): domain Eukaryota; kingdom Metazoa; phylum Arthropoda; class Insecta; order Lepidoptera; family Pieridae; genus Pieris; species Pieris melete. The sequence continues at coordinate 159,790 of CAVNZK010000119.1, forward strand.
CACGGCAGGGCTGATAAAAATTAAATCTTTTAAACATTTAGTTTATGGTAATTAGGGATATAGCAGTTTTATTTTCAAATAATTATGAAATGGTTAGAGTTTATAATTTACAACGTATAAAGTTACATATTTATAATATTTGTATGAATAGATAAATTAAAACTTCATTAGAGTCCAAATATCTCGAAATAATAAAATGCACATTTAACAAAACATTTGGCTTTTGAAATTTATTTGAAAGAATTATCATTTATATCTGTACTTAAAACCTATTTATCTAACAAAAGCCAGAAACCTGTAACCCAGTTCAAACACAATATTGTTTTTAGTACTTTAAGTCTTTGAATTTATCTCCGAAATGTTTCTCTTATGAGTGAAATTATTTCAGCTTTGTTATTTGGTGAATAGAAAAAAACATTTGAACAATAGTCGAATCAGGTCAAACTTCAACAGCAATAGCAAGTGCTATTATGTTAACGTGCGTTTACTATAAACTATTTATTTTTAAATGAATATTTTCTACATTTATTAATATGAAGCAGGAATTCCAAAAAACTGAACCCGACGATAAAGCAATATTATGTATTTGAATTACATCGTACCACACTACCACTTCTTAATTATAAAAGTATCAAACAGCTTAAAGCTACAATAAAATAGCTATTGATGGATTTGTTGAATGACATGACATGACATGAGATTTGATGTGGAACTAAGTGTCTTTCGTTGATCAAAAACGTATTGGATTCAACAGAAGGTCATACTAAGCACTATACAGCAAACAATGTCAAAAAGTCGCCTTAGCTTTTCTGTAAGTTTGCATACGGGGGCCTCATAGCCTAGCGGTCTTATTAAGTGGCAGCTAGGTGAGGGGTACCGGGTTCGATTCCCGGTTCGAGGGCAAGTTTGAATTTAATTTAAATTTGTTCTCGGCCTTTGGAGGGTTGTGCGGTACCGGGCGAGAGTGCCTAAACCGTACATGGAGGACACGGTCCCCCATCTTGACGCTGACTAATGCACAAATCGTGCCAGAGCCATAAATTAAAAAAAAAAGTCTGCATACGTCATATGTCATATGTCAATTGTCACTGAGTTGATTAGTACTTTGACATAACATGTGCCCTTAACAATTCTAGCACTCAGCTTACATTATGTAGAAAAAGTGCACATCCTCTTTCGTGACAGTACAATGCCACTTGTAACTTTAATAGATCACTTGAGTTACATAACGGTAAAGGACCAATTTGCGTTTTAACGAGACTGAGTACTTGTCACCATTGTCCATATGAAAGGATTTCACGTGCCAATTAGGCTAACTAAATTACATTTATTAACGGAATATGAATACTTAAAAAAACTGATTTAGATTTTGTTTAACATTATTATTGTAATGAGGTACATTGTATATATGCGTATACTACAAGGAATTAAATACCAAAGATTCTGCAATACAATACAAAGAATAAATATTGTAGTTTTAGTATAAAATCGTCAGCAGCCAAGTTAAGTAGCTAATTAAGAGCTTACATATTATATTATCATACAGGTCATTTTTATATCATATCATAATCGACGACGTAAAAAAGGTATCAACACGAGAGAATCAACAGAAAACGTACGTAAGCGTCTGTCCTTGTAGTAAATAGTTATTAGTAAAAATTAAAAGAATATCTTGTAAAATATAAAGATATCTATAACAGCAATACAATAGGTACCGGACAAATATATGATTCGATCTAATAGAGCGGCATATAGCAGTTAAATTAGAAAATTTTATGAAGGGCCTCCCTGTTTATTTTATATTTTAACTTTAATGTTTATGCTTTTAAAGACGTTTTAACTCACCCTAGTATGTGGGACTCTTGGGTCGCGCGGTTGCGGAGGAACAATGATCTCACGCTGTACCGTCACCGCTTCCATCGTCAGCACCAGTCGCGCCGGCATCGGACGGGACTTGCCGTCCGATACCTGCACCATGCCTGTGCGGATCTGAAAATTTATTTATTTATAGTCTTGTTGTGGCTTTCAGAGATGGTGCAATCCACACGAGCTATCTGTCAACCCATCAAAAACAGAACTAGTCTTATTCCCAAACCGAAGAGTTCTTGGACCGTACAGACTACCAAAACTCTTCAACGCTGAACTAAAACTAAAAGAAAACATCAAGTACTTAGGTGTGATAGAAACTGCTTTGGAACAAATACCTAAAACACAAACTTATCAAAGCAACGATCGCCTTTTATCAATGTAAAAAGATGATAGGCGTCAAATGGGGTTTATCGCCTAAGATTACTTTATGGCTTTACATTGCCGTAATCAGGCCAATGCTAGCATATGGAGCCCTGGTTTGGTAGCCGAGAACAGAACTCCCAACGGTAATAACAAAACTTGAACGCATCCAAAGGTTTGCTTTGTCCGCTGCTATCGGTTGCATGAAAACAATGGATGCAGCAATGGAGATAGCCCTGCAAGTTGTACCCCTAGACCTACACATACAGCAGGAGGCAGCACTAGGCCTATTTTATTGGATTTATGGGGGAAAAATCACTACAGCATAAACACAGCGATTATCAACAGGGCGATAGAGTACCAATCTCTGCTAGTCGTCGCGCCATGTGATAAGATCGTTAATCAACATATGCTCAATAGGAAATACCATGTGCAAAAGAGAGAAGAGGAACCGGATCAATCGACCCTGAATGAGCTAAACAGGGTGTGGCTCCGGCGCTGGCATATTCTCTGTTGATCTCAACATCAACATACACCTATCCCATCAGCTAGATTTTTCAAAGCGAGTGTTTCGCTCTAACCAAAGCAGCCAGAGCCGTGTAGCGATTAGGAGTTAATAACTTTTGTATTAAGTCCGACAGTGCGTCTGTGCTGATGGCGTTAGTAAGCAAAAAGATAAACAGTAAATTGATACTGGAGTGTCACAATGCACTGGAGGCAATAACCCTGACAAATAGAGTTACCCTACAATGGATTAAGGGAGACAGTGGATCTCTCGACAATGATGCTGCCGACGAATTTGCGAGGAGAGGCTCGGAAATGATGCCTGCTGGCCCGTTCCGGATTGGCCAAAGATCTGCAAAACTCCAACATCAACGATGGTCGCGAAGTGCGGACTGCAGACAGCCCAAAATGGCCCTGCCAACCCGTCAGTTGCGAGTTAAGCCGTCTGTTAACCCGCAACTGACAACGCAACTTCTAAACTTAAACAGAACTCAAAACAATGATAGGGACAATTACGGGCCATTGTCTCATCACATCTTTTTGTCCTAGGCGCGCCAGGCAGCCCCATGTGCAGACTGGAATGCGAGGCTGTGGCTAAACAACGTGCAGAAATACTCGGAACAGTGAGGTCGCTCCGTGGAGCCTGCGAAGTGCCCAGGAGGCTTCTGTGGTTTTGGAAGGAGTTAGGCTGGCTTAGTTAGCCCTTTACGCACAACGGGCCTATTGAGCGTCTAAATGCGGAAACTGAGTCTACAAACCATACTATACCATACATAGAATAATAGTACATAGTACTCTACCGCATTTACCATGGAAAGTGTTCAGAGGACCTGCAGCTGAGTTTCATCATCGGACGTCGAGGCAGAATACGAAATTCCACCCATATCACCTCGACGTACGCCGTTCCACAACTGAGCGCTTTTAAGGCAGTTTTTGCCGCGCTCTATCACTTTGTGGAACCAGCTGCCCACTGAAGTATTTCCAAACCAAGTTGACTTAGGGTCCTTCAAGAAAAGAGCGTCCCATTTCTTAAAAGGCCGGCAACGCACTTGCGAGCCCTCTGGCATTGAGAGTGTCCATGACGGCGGTATCAATTACCAGGTGAGCCTGCTGCCTGTTTGCCCCCTGTTCTATTAAAAAAACAGTCATGTTCTGAAAGACAATACCGGCTGAAATTATAATTCCCGATTCATAATACTGGTTAAGTAATGCAAATCATTCAAAGAAAAACCTTATCTGAAAGATACATATATTGTAACCATCAGGTACAATATACAATGTTTACAATTCTAAGACACAAAATAGATTGTCAACATAAATTATTAACAAGTCTAGATTAAATTCAACTAAAGAATTTACTTATTTTTTAATTTCAATGAATCAATTGTGTCAATCAATTAAGTTTATTTTAAATTAAAAACAAACATATTCCATATTTGTCTTGATTAAGACTTGGCTGTTACCTGTGTACAGGTCCACTTCAAACCAAGAGAGAGCTTGGCCCCGGCAGTACATTAAAAATATAATATCATGCCTATTCTTTCCATACCATTACTACACATTTGAACTAGTCAGTTCTGCTAGTGTGCCAAAGGAAATGGTTATTATGCTCAATTTGAATGCATTCCAATCTAGTCTAGCTATGCCTAACATACTAATCTGCTTAAGTAGAGTCAAAGGTGACTGACATTTCATCAAATAAAGGGCTTAAAGTGTAGAAACCTTAGGATCTCATTTATAATTGATGCAATTATATACATAGATTGAGTTACAAGAAAATTAATTTGATGCTTTTTATATATACCTCATTCAAGATTATAAAGAAACAATAAAGATTAATTAAAGATTTGATGGCATAGAGGTAGCTGGTATACTTCATCAAGTAATCCTTATGTAATAATTTATTGAGAGGATAAATTGTATCAATAAAGATGTTAAAGTCATCAAATATGAATCAAACATGATATTCAACTGTATGCAAAAGTTTAGCATGAGATTTCAAATGTTAAAGAATTAAAATTAAAAAAACAAATATTTTATATTCATTCTTGAAAGCACCTTTGCTACACATTTTTGTGGGAAGGGGCATTACTGAGTAATTAGTGTTACTTTAAAAGCTTTATCTCTTAAAATGTCAGGCCAACAGGTTTCTAAATAGATAACATTATGAGGGCCATTAGAAATAGTTAACAGAATTACCACTTTTACTATGATAAGAGAATGAAACTATTTTTATTCCACTGTAGGACATAAAAAAATATCAGCTTTTATTAATATTTTAAACATATATTTAAATACTTAGTATATATAATAACTGACTAATATAAAGACAATTATTTAATACTAAATGCTAGAAAATAAATTTCTTACCTTATCATCTTTTTTCTCCTCTATTGGCGTCATCATTGTGAACTAAACACCATTACGATAATCACTTTAAATAGTTTACTACTCTTGAAATATTGTTTAAATTACACATTAATTAAATGCGACCTAAAATAATTAATATCGCGACACCCGTATAAATTTACATGAAGCGCAGATTCATTTATTATTATTTAAATCTTTAATCTTCTCTCGCAAAGCTAGGTCAGTAGCTTACTACAAATCAATATACGAGACTGCGACCAAAACAATACGACACACACTACATCCACGACAGACAAAACCTAATTATCATGCATCGCTTGCACAGCAGTAAGTTACATTTAGTTTTGAAAATACATTAATTAAACAGGCACCCACAATTTACTATGTATTTTCTTATTTTCAATTAGAAAACAACAACCTTCTTCCATTTTTAGAAATTGACTAAAGAAAAAAACTAAAATGTGACAATTGACAATCATGATAAACATTTGAAAGCTGACAGCTCTATTAAAAGACAGACATGAGACGACACTGGCATATTGGAATGTTCTGAAAATAGGTGAAGAATACTAATAGACTTTCTATTAAAAGTTGATAATATCCTGATTTAATAATACATATGTCGGAGCGTTGACGCTAGTATCTGCTGCCATTGTTATTATATGTCACAGCGCTCGTAAATTAACAACGTAAAGACTTATTAGTTTTAAACTTGTGGTTAATTCGATTTGCAAATGATCTATAAATGTAATTATCAAATTACATTACACATTACACAATTATTATTAATTTCAGAGCAATGGCGTTAGTGGCACCTGCAATAATTATCATTATAATTTAACATCATAGTCAAATTAGTTCAAAACTGTTTATTTTATTTTTTAATGATCGATAATAATAATAATAATAACTCCATAGTCATTATTATTACAATGAAACTTAATTGCAATCAATATAAAAGTAATCTTGATACGGGTTCGGTCGAGGCATGAGTTCACGAAATGTCGGGTTTCTATAAATACAGGAACTGTTTGGTGCGGCTTTGGGATCGATTGAGCTTCGAACCCAGCCTTTTAAAAAATACTCTTATAAGGGCTAGTTGATCTAGTTCTTAGGGTAGGAAGTTAAACACTCCAATAATGACTTGTTTCAATAAAATTCACTTCACTGATTACATAAACTTTATAACTTTAAACTTACATAAAGGAGTTGCCCGTGCGCATATGTCACAACTTCTTTTATAATCTATTCCATACTCCGACTAGACCATCCTACTTCGGCAAAATGTCTAAATGTCGCACTCAAATCGGTTCAAACCAATTTGTACGAATACGATACTCGTATGAAGATAAAAAATGTCATACGAGATAGTGTATATACCTACTAGTCGAGATTCTGGTAAGTAAGAATCTTCTTACTAAAACAGACGCATGAAATTAGCGCCTAGCTATAAATTACTGGCGAATCTCGAATGACATTATAGTAAGTGAGAATTTAGTTCTCGTCTGTATGTAAACTGTTTGATACTATGGCGATTACGCGCGCCAAAACGTGCGAGAAACTATCTCCATCTAAGGCCTTAAAGGTCGCCGAAGTGTATACCTACTGCAGTTCTGCTATAGTGTAACAAACCTCTTACGAAAAACGTATAACTGATGACGTATGAAAATAAATGATATCGTTTTGCAGAATTGGTATCAAGATTGGAGTGTTTATGAATTAATACGTGTACAATCAAAAGATCCGGAGTTCGATCAATAGCGGAAAACCTTTATTTGAGAAATGCACATAATTATATAAATTTTTATATAAGTATAGTGATGAAACAGCGAACGAAATAAATGAACGAATAAATGTTGCGCAATCCTTATTTAGAGGGTTAAAAAAACAACAAAACACCACAACACGCACTTTATTCCTTTCTTCTTCTATTAATAATTTAATTACACAACATGTATATAGAAAGAATTTTATACAATAGTGTATAATATGCTAACAACTAATTAACCAACAATACAGTAAAAGAATTACGAATCTCTTATTTTAGCAGTCTATTTTTAATGATATGTATCTTTTGCAGTTTGGAACAGCTGTACTTAAAAACTAGGAATTATCTTACAATTTCAAGTTATAATTGGCGTATTTAGTACCTATATTATCAGCCTACGAACATGTCCATATCAAATAAGCAAGAAAATAATTGCGCATCGTATAGAAACGTTATTTAATATTGGAATGCAAAACATACTGGGTTGGGAATATAAAACAAAAGACGAAACCGTTTTTGATTGGTCGACAGCATCAGTAGATGAATCGCAGATACACGACACCATTTGTATTTCGCTTTCATTCTTACCACAGAAATATTTTTAAGTTTTTGGAGTTAGCGACCAATATCGTTATCGATTGCGATCACATCAATTATAAGTTTTATATAATCCCAAAAGCTGCAACATCAGCGCAGATATTGAAAGATCTATATCGAAACCGCATGTAAAAACGTCGGGATCACAATCGCCTTTGGAACTTAGTGTACCGGCCCAAGTTAAGTTTCGTTGCAATATATGATTAATTTTAAATAAATTATTCAATGTTAACCTAAAATGTTTGAGAGTTACATTTGGAGAAAGGTTACGCTGAAGCAAAATAAATTCAAAAGCTCTTTCACCGCGGTAAGGTCACGGTTGAAAACGGGTCAAGTTTACGTCGAGAACTCGCCTTTATTATGGGTAAAATTTATACATGACTTAATTCAAACTAAATTTAGTACTAAAGTATATTAATCGGTAAACAAAATAGGTTTTATATAACTTCGTAGTATGAAGCTGCGCGGCGTAATAGCGCAATTACTAACTATCCTGCACTACTGCTAGTGCGACATGTCATTGTTTAATAACGCACAATGCAATTATGAATCATCAAACATACAATATTTTTTGTTAAATTTACAATTTTCTTACTGAAAATTAAAGTAGGTTTAAAAAAAAAAAACAAAATACCACGTTTTTATCTTAAAGTAAATTAAATTAAATCCTGGGTTTGAGTAAGATATTCATTATTTTTTCTGTATACAGTAAGACGTCTAATAAATTGCTAATAGTGGTCACCACTAATATAAGTAGCGGCACGAAACTCTAGCGCTGACCGTTATTGCGCAGAAGTAAAAAATAAGGTACCTAATAGCTGCTAGCCCCCTAGCGGAATGAAGAGCGTCGATTGGCTCTCCAGTCGCATTTTGTCCCCCGCACGACAGTACACATGCGCAGCAATCCCCTCCACGTATCGACCAGCGCTAGACTTACGTGCCGCTGGTTATACACGCGCAGAACATATCTCAGCATTTTTATTATGTCTTAGCACAAGATAATGTTATAAGAAAAAGCATAAAAAAACCTTTAAACGCTCATGGCTCGCATAAACTATGATATCTACCGTTGCATTGCAAAATATATATTTGAAATGTCAAAGCACATAATTAACTTACTATTTACAAAACATCAATCTAATGATCTTATTTGCAACAGGGTTCAATAAATCACAATATTTATAACAATTGGAGTGCCATCTTGATCACAAAGTTGTAACTCTAAACCTATATCGCAAAAATATTTTAACCAGTTAGTAAAAATATAAATGTCTCAAATTAAAACACTTGCTGAAAGTAGTAATTACAAATAAAGCCTTAAAATTGGGAGCTTGGTGGAAATTTCTTCCTTAATTTCGGAATATATTTTGGCCGCTCATAGGCCCACTCTATAGGGCCTGATCGACGGACGAAGGTTTTATGGCTCGTCGGTAAAGCTCGCCGGTGTATCATTGCAAAACCACGGTTTTAAATACCGCCGAGCCTGGCTCGCGGCTCGTCGTCGTGCTATATTTTTTACTCGGCTCGCCATGCAAAACCGCGTGTCGGAAAGAGAACAAGACATGTTTGCGACTGTTTTGCTTGCTAATCGATCAGCACCAACGAGCCGCGAGCCAGGTTCGTCGGTATTTAAAACCACGGTCTTACTCGCCCGTCGATCATAGGCTCAAGGTGTCTGCCCACTATCCCGTAGCATACCATGACCGTGCTAGGAACGTATCCAGCACGGAAAGCAATCCGGTACGCTCTATTTCGCCCACTGAAGCGGGCCGACAGCGTTCTGAACCCGTTTACAACCCGTATGTAACCCGTATTTAATCCGTATGATGCCCGTATGTGACACGGCAGAAATCTTTTCAATACACTCGTAAGGCATCGGTTCATTCTCGTACAAATATCAGTGTTAATATTGGACATTATTCAGGCACTTAGTTGATGACGGAGAAAAGTTTTTTCAGTACTTCCGAATGTGTACATTCAAATTTAACGCATTTAAAACGGGTTTGTAACGGTTATACTCCCCGCTCAGTCACCGGTCTGGCAACGTCGCGTGCCATGCACGTAGCGTGTCCGCACCGGCAAAATATTCCCTCCGACGAATAGTTGACGGCCCGTGCATGGCACGCTACGGTGTCGGCCGGTGACGGAACGGTCTAGTGGGCATGGTCTCATACTTCTCCATACAAAGAATAGTTTTTTGTCTGAAACGGTCCTAGTACGGTCATGGTATGCTACGGGATAGTGGGCAGAGAGCTTTAAGCTGAACTATTTTATCGACAGTAGGAGAATAAAGATTATTTATGTATGTACTGAATACGTGAAAATAGAAGACCTTTAGGCAATCACTATTCAAATTTCCATATCCTTTACTTGCATCTCTGTATCGGTACAAATTCTGTACCGGATAATATTAGATTATAATGACCAGTTCAAATACCGAATTAAATTAACGGAACGTTCATCAATTTTACAATACTACCAGTTATTAATTCGAACTTCAATGACGGTAAATGGTTAAAAATTTTAGACTAGTCAAAGTAAGCAGAATTAGTACCATTTATGAAGTGAAACTTCTTTATCGGCGTTGGAAAAAACTTAAGGTCACGTGACGTCGTCACATTTTTCCGTTACGCGCCATCTTTTCTTGTCCTGCGATTTCGGATCCAGTTTATTGATTAGTTGCAAGATTTGTTGTTTGTGAAGTTTGCCTACCTCTGAAAACTAACTTCAGGCTTACCGCAACGTTCTGTTATTTATATTGGATAATTTTTTTCACGTTATATTTAATTAATATTGCAGTATTATGTGATATATAATGGAAATTATGCTTTTAAATCATTATTATTTATAAACACGCTACAAGGACTAAATCTTTGAAGCTAAAAAGATTAGAATCATCTCGAGGTACACTTTAGATGGGTCTAGTCAATCAATTAGGTTTCAATCCACCAGTCTTATAATTCCTTAGAAGATACTTACAGATTCGAAATAAGCAGATTTGAGCAAAATGCGTTTACCGAAAATCTAGTTGGCAGGTTCAATAGCAAGGGTTTAGGTCTATAGAACTACTTATAACTTTGTATAAAAACTATAATATACTGGACAGTGGAATGTTACACGTGTATCGTACATTCGCGCCTTTCTTGTTCCTTACGTTGTTGGTATCTGTGAAGGAAAATATCTATATAATGGCAGGTTAATAGAGTGCTTCCCGGGAGAAGTAGTAGTAGAAGTATAACTCATAAGGCTTGATATTTAATATTTAAGTACATTTAAAATTTTCATAGACATCGCCTAGTCGTAAAAGGGTCACGTGGTAGACGTTTAATAGCTATGTAGACGATATAACAAATCAACAAAATGTGGCTCATGCAATGTAGGTACTCTGTGAACTACTATCTTAATTATGTTAAATAGGCTCCTATACTACTTGTACATTCAAAATAATTCTCCTAACAATTTACAACACTGCCTTGTTCCACAAATGGCAGTTATGTTACAGATTGGACAAAATGGATTAAGAGTCGGGAATTGGCTAACGCCCGAACCCAATAATCAATCCACAATCTCAGGTTGTTTTCAATCACTGACTGTCACAGTGGATCGAGCTCCTATCTGCATCCCAATGACCAAACCCTACGAAGACACTCCATTTTTGGCGATGGATAAAATGCTCGTTGTTGTTCCATTTTACCGAGTTTTAACTCATATTTGATAATCAGTGTAAATCAAATAAAGTAAATAAAACCGTACAAATAACATTAAAATATACATGTGTATGTCTAAAACATAACAAACAGTTTTTTGTATTATTTTAAAAAAGTGGTGTATGTTAAAATCTGTTAAAATAATTAACTGTTGAAATCAACCTTTCGTCAAGTGTCATTTTCATACAAAGGTCTATCCACAGACACCGATACGACCTCCCATGGAAAGCTTGTATCGACAGATGGCTATTACAATCCGTCGATTGATTATTGGCACTCTTGTTACAGCATTTGGATTAAGATAACTATCTCAGATGGTGGATTATGGATTGAGATAGGTTATTGCATTATTACTTGCATTTTAAGCGCGTCCACAAATCAGTGTATTAAATTTTAGAGTATTATTAAACTTACTTATCTATTAATGAAGATATATCAGGGGGTATTGGGGCGAAGCAGCTGGAGAGGCCATCGCCCCCGGCCGGGCCTCCGCTGACGGACAAGAAACACTAGTCAAATTAATGTAGAGTTAACAACACTTACTTTACTGTACGAAAGAAAGACAACTATGTACCAAACAAAATCCTTCTTTCGCACAGAAAATATCTATTCGGTATTCTATATAGCTAGAAGCTTGGGCTTTGGAAATAAAAGCAGTTCCTTAATTCATTTTAAATTATTGTGCTTCATGCATGACGTGGAAACAGAAGATAACGAAGATATTTGCTTTACATGACATCTTGTCTTCAGACACAGGATTTTAATATTTTACGAGATTACTTTACACTGTTATATTTTTAATACTGAGTTTAGACAATTGTTTTATCAATACAAAGTACATGATTTAGATGATTTTATACGATTTTTAACATCTAGAACATTTTAACAGAAATTACGCTTGCTTGGCATCAGATTTAGTACAATAAATGCAAATTTAAATCATAAAAAATTGCGTACAAGCAGTGTTTTATATTAAGCGGTGAATAGAAGTTGGAAAGGAAGAGTTTAGAGGGGGAGGACAAAGTATGGAGTATTTCAATTTAAGTAACGTGTCCAGCAATTGTATGTGTCACAAAAAAGAGTATGGAGAAAAGGACTCTGAAAAATAGTGTATGGGAAAAGGAGTGTGTGTGCGGGGAGGTACCTGGTCTACCTGCTGGCAGTGCGCCGCCCGCTGCCATACGCGCTACCACCGCCTGACCCACCCGAACCTAATTAACCATAATTTATTAAGGTAGTTCCTAAAAAGCCACAGAAACACCTGCACTCTCCATAAGATGGGTTAACATACATTGTCATTAATTTGCTGCAAATTAATCTTACGATAAAATATTATCGAAGTAAAAAATAAATTATGAGGTCTCTATGTATCAGACAGTGTTTATACTAGTCCCGCACATTGATATTGCGACTGGCGGCCATCTTGGTGACGTAGTCGAACTGTCAGTATCAGTACCGTGCGCAAAGTCAGCCAGTGCTTACGCGTATTGAGTACATCTACTACGTGTTTTTTATTGCTTTTCATTTTCGCTATCCTGTTTTATTTTTGTTGTTTTGTTTTGTTATCATACTTATCCTATTAAAAGGAGCAAGAAAGTAATTTTAGTAGGTAATTTAATAGGAAATATTTATAATTAAATACCTATAAATATATGTATAACCCTAGATTATAAACTTTTTTCACCAGAGGTGTCAACACACGAAAAGAAGATTACCGTTACAGATTGTTCACCTACAATCAAGCAAATAAATGAATATTTTTATTAATAACTTTTTTGTTGTCTGTACTTTTCTGCGATGGATGACGTCACGCAGCTGTTATTGTGACAAGGTTCCATCGCAATATCAACTTGCGGGGCTAGTATTGGATTTAAATTTGGATTACCTTTAGTGGTAGTATTGGCAGCGCTGTCACTGTAATCATCGGAATCGGACCGTTCACGCCATCCAGGCGGTGCAGGCGGTGCCCTAAGACGATGTCTTGCCTCTACCGTAGAACATTTTGATAGGCTTGATTCATCTATGAAAAGAAGAAGGTCCATTAAGTATCGGTAGGAGGAGCGTGGATATTTATGCAACTTGTACGTTGTTTCGTTCACTTATATTTTATTGCCATAGTTTATGTTGAGGACTTTTAGTCTACCTATTCCATAAAACATAGTAGTCAGTGACATAGAATAAGTACCCGCTCTTGCATTTGCTCCTCTAAAAAATATGGCGAGCGTTTTAAGGCAGTTTTTGCCGCCTACCAACACAATATGGAACCAGCTGCCCACTGAAGTATTTCCGAACCCATTAGACTTAGGGTCCTTCAAAATAGAGCGTACCAATTCTTTAACGGCTGGCAACGCACTTGCGAGCCTTTTGGCAATATGAGTGTCCATGGGCGTTATTACTTAACATCAGCTGAGCCTCCTGCCCGTTTTCACTCTGTTATGTATAAGGAAGTTATCATTTATGAAGTTCATAATTAATTAATTATATCGTTCGTTAAGTATACTATATATTTTACCATATCGATAGTGATCACAAGCTCTGCGTCGTCGATGCGGTGCGGCTGCGTCATCATCGCGTCGTGCTAGTGTGCGAAACTGTAGTGAGTGCGCTGCAGCGCCTCCAAATGTTGCGTACGGACTTATCTCGTATAACTCGGCTATAAAAGTCACAATTTAATGTAATTAATAAGGATACACAATATTTAAATTCGGTAATTAATAGTAACTTACTGAAAATTATTACTAAAACTTCATGCTTATACATTTACTACATTTATGCTCTGTTCTTAACAAAAACAATCACATTTCAAAGATGAGGTGAGACAATTTTTACATTATTCATATAAATTAGTGTGTTAATAATATAGTTCCCCTTTTTTTTTAATCTTATACTAACACAACTAATAGCGGTTAAGGAATGCAAGCTAACCAATTGTTGTATGGATTAATATAGTTTTAATAATACTACTAATAATATAGTTCCCCACATAAAAATATAAAGAGTACAACAGATATAATCCACATATTATATTCTACTGGCAGACCGGCCAAGCGTTGCTGTAGCTGAGGTTTTTTTTATATTACATAGTAGTAAACTATTCAAGGAAAGCGGTAGGAGAACACTAGTCATAGCGACCACCATGGTTTCTTGGTGGTTATGCCATTAAATTGTAGCTAATGTGAAACGTTGGTGCTTTCAACACAGCGCCATCTGTTAGAATTGTGACTATCATATAATAAACAAATATTTTGCAATAAAATAATATTGCGGGAATAAATTGAGATGTAAGCTATCCTATCTTTTAAGTTGTATTAGAAGTCCATAGCGGACAAACAACGTGACACGTAATTTATATATATTAAGATTAGACCAAAGTATAATAATAAATCTATTAGGTGAAAAAGCAAAAAATCTCACCCGAGGAGTCATCATTAGTAGACTTTTCGTTGCCATTGATAGAAGAAGACGAATATAACTTCTGTCCCTCTCTAAGTTTCTCCCTCTCCGCTTCGTTACTCTCACTTAATTTTCTGTTGTCTCTCAAATAATTATCACTGGATAAGCAGAGTAATCTAAAAATAATAATACATAAATCTCAATAAAATTTATTTAATTTTTTATAATATTGACTATTTCTTGTTTGATTTTGATATGCGTTATAAAATTTACGTTCTAAACTAATCAAATATGTTAAACTTAGTAAATAACTTTCAGTCAAAAGTGGCTTTAATCTTATATATTGAGGATTGGATGTAGTTTAAATCAAATATTATTATGTTCTTACAAATAGCCTACGAATACGAATCATTAATCGAAAATCTCCTAAATTAACTAATATAAATATACTCTTTACATATTATACTATTGTTAAATAAATAGATAGGTGTCAAATCTAGAAAACATTTTACTAACTTTTTGTTTAAAAAAAGATTTTCTCAAAATTTGCATGAAAAATTTCTTACTAATAAAATTATTAGTGTAAAAACGTACTTCCTCTTGCCATGTAAAAGACACAGTAGTGTCCCAAGAGCGGCAACAATAACTACGGCGCTGGCAGCACAAGAAACAAGCACTGTTCGTAGTGCTGCAGATCTGGCACTGCCTAAAGGTGGCGCTGATGGTTGTAAAGGCGGAATACGACCTAGAAAAGCAATGAAAATAGTTTTATGTTATGTTAATGAATATGTTATTATTAAGACTTTCTTTACAACGTGGTAGCCAGAACAACTTTCAAATTTTACAACAGTTTGTGGTACAATTACAGTAGTTCTGAAGCGACTGTGAAGTTGGCCGAGTACTTACCACCAGAGCATAAAAAGTAGACTTCTCGCATACACAGTTCTTGTTTTAAAATCTAGCACTTTTGATAATTCATTTATATAAATAAATTAAATTTAAACGCTGTTTACACGTGCGGACCTCAAACTCATTGTTATGCTTGAGGTCCGAGGCGGTAGAGGATTGAAATGCTTATTTATATTTGAATACCATTAAATTCTAAATATATTTTTACAGATTGTTAAATTTTATCTCTCAAGTGATTCATGACTTCGCATGACTGTCTCAGAAATTTCAAAGATATCGGTATTTCATAAATAATGTCTGAATCTAGGCTTTCTAGCATACCTCATGGTACGTTTGGCTGTGAACCAATAAAATTTTATTTCCTTGTCCGCAATAAATTTAGTACTAGCTACTAAAAATATCGTGAGGAAACGTGAGACCCATTTAGTATTGTAGTGCTACTGGATTACTATTATTAAAGAAAATTGTATTATAATCAATGATTTTACATTTATCTTTAGTCAGTCAAACTCTCAAATACACATTGCACTAAAGAACATTGAACAAAAATGTTAAAACTAAATGTATGTACACCTACCACCGGCCAGTGTATGTGTATCAGCGAGTAACATGACCCTCTCTATACCAGCTTCGCTCCAGGCTTCCACCGTCACCTCGTACCAAGTACCTGGAGTTAGGTCGCCCAGTACATGGCTGGCGGCACTTAAAGTTTCCCCAACCTGTAAGTAAAATAAACTTCTTCGAAAGAAGTTCGCTGATAACTTCAAAACCGTAATAAAGATATATTAAAAACGTTCATAAGTATTAGTTATGTCGTTTATTTTAAAAGGGTACCACAATATTAAAATTCATATATTTACAACTGGTATAGGTCCTAATTAAAATTAAAACAAAAATAAAGTTAAATGACACGTACTTTACTAAACTTATATACGCAGTTCATTGGAATGAAACAGTATTTATTAAGCACTGAAGAATGAGTGATAGAAATCATAAAATATTATGGTAGGTTCACACGCGCGCGTTCAACTCTACATTCAACGTGCAAAGTTAAGCCAAAGGATATGGCAGCAACAACACCAAGATCCTCGCTGCTCGCCATTCCGGCACTGACTGACACGACGGCGTGCGTGTGAACAGCTGAATGTCCGCCGGCCCGGGGACGGGCCGCATGCCGCGCAGCCCGCCGGGCTAATATTTCTAGATAACTTTAAAATAACAACGACAATTGAATCTAATAAGAAAGTAAGGCGACCAATTCATAGGTGAAAAAAGAAGAAAAAACGATAAAAATTTTATTTCTTTTAAAAACATATTTTTCTTCGTAGTAGATTTGATTGATTGATTGATTGAGTAAATGAGTATAGTTTGTCACCTTAAAGAAAGCCATCTTTTAGTTATGAGTATACATTACTTTAATCCAATGTTCGTCTCCTGCCCGACGGTATGCGACCCGAAAGCCCAGTATGGGACAGCCGCCATCTCGCCAAGCATAGAAGTTGATCTTTATGGCCGTCGAGTTCATGTGGACGTGGTCTTCGGGTTTCGGTGCTTTAGGACCTGGTGTTACACGTGATGTTCCTTAATTAACCCACATCCACCTCTCCCTAACTTAGATGATAATGATTACATCATACTTATAAAGTTTAATTCCCCGTTCTTAGTGAAACGTTAAATATTATTTTTAAAAAAGGTATTAATCTGTAATAGTTGGATTTATAATTATTGTAAACAAGAGCACAGGACAGAGATTCTAGGGAGAGGTAGAAGTTTCTCGTTTCGGAGGCCAAGACACGTTATGCGAAGCAGAGCCAGCGGAGTCACTGAGTGAGTAACTGAGTGAGTGACTGATTGATTGAGTGAACGACTGAGTGATTGAGTGAAGCAAGTGCCAATCTAGTTTTTCTTACGACTATGACGTTGTTATACTAATTAATATTGGTGATATATAGAATTTAATAAGTATAAAGATATATACAGAATATACTCCAACAAGTACATAAGTACTTTAAAAAGCAAGGTTAACACAAACATTATGAAAATGTTTGTGTTAACATAGATAAAAATACATTTAATTTAACTTACGTCCACCTCTAGTAGTTGCAGTAAGAACTTCACTGGGCGGTCCCAAAGATATTTTATTCTGCGCTTGGATCTTGGCATTGTACGTCGTGCCACACTTCAGCATGTCCATAGTATAAGACGTTAGTTCTGGGGAGAGTTCCACGTTGTGCCATTCTGGTTCAGCCGCTTCTTTATAGTGGAGAACGTATCCTGGATTTTCAATATGTATTCATTAACATTTCGTTGCAGAAACATAATACAATTGACATAATTATGTGAAAAGGAGGGTAACTGGCAGCTTTATCGCTTTTTGAGCGTTTTCTTCCAGACAACCACTGTATGTAATATTGTATGTGAACTTATTAAGTACGAATCGGTAAGTGACACATGTTAACTTATCTTAAAAAATCTAACATTAAACTAGGAATAAATAGAAGTAATATCGTTAACTTTAAAATTAATTAACAAAGTCAATAAAAAATCAGGTTCTACCCCACGTGACTGGGGTCGTTCAAGTATTACGTAAGCAGATTTACTGAAGAAAAAACTTTTTGTAGGAATCCTCGAAAATGCATTTCGTTTTCAAACATAGACAATGTGTGGGTAATATCTGTAAAAAAGTCAATAATTGCTGTTGACGTAATCACCAAATAATAAAATCAACGACCCCCTCCCCAGCCCTATTATATATTATTATATATTGTTAACGTTATACTTGAACGGTCCATGTTCTCTTTTCTGTTTAGAACACTAAATTTACAAAGCATACACCAACTAACCCAGCACGGGTGTAGAATCCTGTGGAAGTCGCCAATGAAGCTTTACACTGCTGGCAGTGGTGTATTGCAGGGAGAGTGCTGGCGCTCCAGGCGGAAGAACCACATTCACCACGTAGATGACGGAATCTTCTCCTATGCTGTTATGAGCCGTGCACGTGAAGTTACCGGAGGAATGCTCGTTTACTTCTGCATTAAAGAAGTTTCTCTTTACTATTTAAAACTTGTATAAGATTGAAATAAATGGGACCTTATAATTGGTTTCTTAAGATGTAAAACGTCAATTTGATACCTTCAAGTGTAAGAAATGTTAAAATATTAGAAACTTAGAATAAATATTATCTGAATACAACTTCAATATATTAAAATATAATATTTCTTATTACGTTATAAAGTTTTTGTTTATTTAATAAGCCCCTTTTTAGTTTTTGTTATATATATAGTGACATTCTGTATATATTTTAAGACAATAAATTCGTTAATGTACATACATATATGAAGATTAAATCCATATCTTACGAAATCATGAGCTATTGATATTGATAATTATGTTATACGTTAAATTTCAATACCTCTTATATGGAGATGTCCAGCCCGTGTGACTTGATAGTAGTGATGGTGCGTGACAGGGTCGAGATGATGTGCCCATCGAGAGCGAGGCGCAGGGACACCTACGCATGAGCACGCTAGCACTGTACTGTGACCTAACCGGACGGAACGCGCCCCTCCGAAAGACGCTATACGAGCTGGTACTAAAAAAATTTGCAAAATAATAAATGATGCTTCTAGAAACTATAAAAGAACAAGTATCTCATTCCTACAGGTAGATAGAGAGAGCAGAGAGGAGAGCAGGGTTGGCCTAGTGGCTTCAGCGTGCGACTCTCATCCCTGAGGTCGTAGGTTCGAACACGTGCTGTGCAATGGTCTTTCTTTCTATGTATATTTAACATTGGCTCGATCGGTGAAGGAAAACATCGTGAGGAAACCATGTCTTAGACCCAAAAAGTTAACGGCATGTGTCAGGCACAGGAGGCTGATCACCTACATGCCTATAAGATTGAAAAATGATCATGGAACAAATTCAGAAATATGAGGCCCAGACCTTAAGAGGTTGTAGCGCCACTGATTTATTTATTTTTAAACAACAGATGTCGTTGTTCCTGTGTAGGACGCGATAACGAGGCGACGCCATGGAAATGTATAGTTTTTGGGATTTGATAATAATGTTGAAAGATCATCGTAATATAAGTGTCCCCTTTGATTAATAATAAATTACTTTAACTAGTGAGTTCTGTACGTTAGGTTATTTTCGTTCATGGAGCCGATGTTATAAAAACTTTGATAAAGTAATAAATTGAGTCTCGATTCTCGAAGAAGAAAATTATTTATTGGCTAAAGGCACAACACACACTTTAAGATGTCGGAAATAGTACGTTAATATCTTACTTCTGGAACTAGGTCCTTGTCCAACTACTAAGGTGGATTCGCCTTCCCCTGACCCTGTCGTAGCAGACACCCAGAACTCGTAAAGCTGATTCTCCATTAAATTCCGAACTTGAAACATTAACTCAATCTCCTGGTTCTTCTCTGCAGATACCGTGAAACTTGAGTGTTTTCCTAATCTACAATAATATAAATATTGAAAATTTTATAATGATATAAAAAGGCGACCATATTACAGATTTTATTTATTCACTTCTTAATTTTTTCAAAATCTGTACAAATTATAATAATTTAATAATAAGGAACGGAATCCTATTCACTGTTGAACGATTTCTTCCAAAAATAAAATAAAATTTTACGCATGAATTGCAAAAATTACCTAACGTATATACTAGAACAAAGAAAACAATTGAAACAATACGATGTGGACAATAATGCTTGTACTCTAGAGACTTAAAGGAAGACAGTGAAGATGCTAAGCAAATAGAGACAGAAAGTGTATAAGAAAAACTTTTATACAGTTATACAGTACAGTACCACATTGATATTTAAGCATGTTTGGTTACCATAACCGTAAAAGCAAGTCTGTTACAATGTAACTATAAATACTTGTAATAATGCAACGCAACATATAACATATAATAACTAAGAAATTAATACGCAATTACAATTTAAAATATCAATGAAACAATCTAGCTGGTCTTGATAAACGCAATTTTTTTTAAATGTAATACGAATACCAAATTCTATTTAAAGTCTCAATATCTCGTATCAACTATGGAACTAAAGAAACTTGTAGTTTACCTTCCAGCCTCTCTATAGTACACAGTGTAGTGGGATATGACTCCATTTGGGTGTATTGGAGGCAACCAGCTCACTAGCACTGAATCGCTGGAATAGGCTAATGCTTTTATTTTCTCAGGAGCCGAGGGCACTGAAATATATAAGACGCAAGTTAAAGTATCTACCTACTGGTATATATCAGATACGTCATACTGTTATTATAGCAAAATCTATAGAATAAAACCGTTCCGTGAACTAATAATGTTTGTAATAAATAAGTACGGAAAAGCCTGTTATTTGTTGTGGGAAGACGAATCGAATTGACTACCACTACAATAGTTTTACAATAGGAGAGAACGATCAAAGAACTTGAAAAGATATTTGTATGCTGTAACTGTTATTAAAAATCCACACCACAAGTAGGTGAAGACAAATGAATAGACACGAAATACAAAAAATCTGACTGAAATATTCAAATAATTGAAGTGTGAAGGATGGTGAACAGTTTCTATAACTTAAAGGGAGGATCCTCGTCCGGTCGATCTCCTGGTCCGGTCCGTCCGGTCCTGACTGGCCCGAAGGCACCAGCAGTTTTTTTTAAATAGCTCGCTGTTAGCCTGAAGATCTTTGACAGCTCAGTTGGGGCTGTTTAGGCGAGCGTAGCTCGGCCTGAATAGGCTTTTCTCGCGACTAGCGCAAGGGCGTTTAGCGTTTCCTTCGAGACTCGGACCTCAGCTTGGGCCGTCGCAGGGTGGTTATTCGCCTGAAGGGCAGAACGAAAGCTCATTGGAGTGAGCGAAGTACAAAGTAAGGGACCTTGTCTTCTCCGGTGAAGGCGGATTTTTAGCCTAAACTGATTTTGTTCTACCAGAAGATCAAGATGTTGTATATATCCTTAGTCGGAAACACTTCGTTAGAGTGTTTTACGTAATGACGTCATCGCTTTAATTGTAGCCGTAGAATGTAGGTAAGTGTATTTGATACTGATGCTCTTTGATGTAAGTAATAGTATTGTCGTTTTCTCACCATCTTCTTCTGTCATGCAGAATACTGGTGGACTGCGTTTTCCATCTCCGGCGTTAGTGAAAGCCAACACTTGTAGAGAATAGTTGGTGTATTTGTGCAACGTGTGCAAATATGTGTCTGTTGTCGTCACTCGCTTTATTTCGGCTACATCGGCTGAAAATAAGATAATAGATCATTAGAAGTATTAAGTGAAATTAAGCTGTGTTGGCCTAGTGGCGTGAGCTCGTAGAGTCGATTCCTGGCTGTCGTACAAATAGAATTTTCTATCTATTTGCGCATTTCATGTCATGAAAGGACACGTTTTGAGGATACTAACATACGAAGCCCCTTAAAGTATCTACAGAAGGCTAGTCACCTACATAATATATACACTGACGGACTCATAAACTGCATCAAAGTAAAAAACGACTTTGAAATAAATATTTTAACCAAGTATGCAAACTTTCTACACAGATTTATATTGAAACGTCTAGATTGGTTCGGTAACTTTAAAACAGCGTAGGGTCACATCCTTAAGCTTAAGTTTGTGTACTGGAAAGGTAAGGTCCTTTGTTTGTTGTTTGAGGTAAAACAGAAATGTAAAAAAAATCATTTCAAAGTAATCCTGAAATTTGATGCAGTTTATCAGTCCGTCAGTATAGTTTTTTTTTAACATTAAATAATGATTTTCTTTTACATTTAATAAATTTTCAAATAAAGAATTAATATTTCAGTGGTAGTGCGCAAAAACTGGCTTAAAAAACGCAATTCTTTCAATATATAGTAGGTTCGGTAATTCTACAGGCTAATGGTGATGATCTAAAAAAATTCTATAAGAACTTATGTGTGTTCCATAGATCAATGGCAAGTCGAAATAAGTACAAATAAATAAAAATGACTGTATTGTTTTTATTTACCATGGTTAGTTGTGAGTGGTGCGTATATAACTTTATATCCCTGTATGATTCCACCACGCATCGCTGGTGGTGGTGGGCTCCAAGACACCTTCATACTGGACGACGACAGAGCTGAACACAATACACGCGTCGGCGGTGACTCTGGAACTAGATATAAAATTGTTTAATAAACATCGAACTAGAATATAAGTACAAATTTTTCTCTTTTTCAATTCTCCTACAAATTGAATAATTAATTAACTACAATTATGTTTAATAAGTTAATAATTACTAAATTTAAAATAAATACAAATTAGTAATAATTAATTAAAAAAGAAACAATCATATTCATTACTTGTTTCGTTTATAGTTTAAACTGGCCAGTGTCATCACTGCACAGTGCCATAGCTTTTGAAAATTTTATTTTATGTTTATATTAAAAAATTGATTTTATTTTAATGTGTGCTTGCATTGTCGTGTGTGTTTTAGTTGTGTTTTTTTTTTAAATTTCTATTTGATTTTTTTACTGAGAAACTTATGCTTGCATTAATTGTCACACATTTTAGATGTGGGATTTTGTGAAATAGTTGGTGGACTTAGGACTGTGTGTGATGTTGTGGGCTTATAACTAAATAAATAAAAATAAATAAATAAAACATTTATGC
This sequence comes from Pieris melete, assembly GCA_963693345.1. Classification (NCBI taxonomy): domain Eukaryota; kingdom Metazoa; phylum Arthropoda; class Insecta; order Lepidoptera; family Pieridae; genus Pieris; species Pieris melete. The sequence goes on from CAVNZK010000119.1 coordinate 182,899, forward strand.
TACAAGTCTAAAAACACTATGCTTATGAATGTTGTGAAACATGAGTTCCTATACAATTTTACGCCTGATCTGCTTCATTAAAATTTATGTAACAAATTAATTATACCTCCTTCCAGAGTTGTTGCAGTAACAGGCGGAGAACTAGGACCAGCGGCAACTCCATTGAACGCTCGGACTCGAACTTCATATCGCGTGAACTTCTTCAGCGATGAGAGACTGAGCTCCGTTGCAGACCATCCATTAACCGTCAGTGTCCTTCAGTCATTTCAAACAATATTTTTTATTTTTTTTTGACAATTCACACCAATTGACCTAGTCCCATGCTAAGCTGATGAAGCTTGTGTTATGGGTACTAGGCAACGGATATACATACATATTATAGATAGATATACATATAAATACATATTTAAACACCCAAGACCTAAGCACAACACCAAATGCTCATCACATCGATGTTCGTCTCAGCCGGGGATCGAACCCGGGACCCATGGTTTGGCAGTCAGCGGTACTAACCACTAGACCAATGAGTCGTGTAATCCATATATATTTCATGTATTCTGATTTCTGAGTAATGTTGAAGTTATTAGAAAAAATTGAACATTGATTGGGTGTAAAAGGAACCGGTGTTGTGGGAACTAACAATATTCTTATCGCGGATAAAATAAATGCCGTTATTTTATCCATAAAATTATTTACTTTTAATAATTCCATATTAAATATAAATATAATATCTGTTATAATGTATTTATTTAAATCTTAGAACATACAAAAATGACAATAAAGCGAGAGATATAAATGATAAGTTATACCAAAATATTGGAAAAACTCCGTAAAATTGTAAGTACGAGAGGTGAAGGGAATCAATTTCCGGGGAAAATTTATTAGCTAAATTACACATCCTAGGTTCTGCGGAAGGGAACGACAAAAGGATTAATAGGAAGAAGAGGAAGAAATAGAGGAATCCTAAAGTTTATTTTTGAAAGCTTAACGATTTGCTTTTTGATAATTATATAATAGGCATATCCGCATTATAAAAGACCTACCTCTTTTATGTAGACAAAACTTTAAAGTAACATAACAGTGTTATCTACATTACAAAAATTACCACGACGGTTTCTTAACTTTAAATATATATATATATATATCATATTTTAACATGTAGTACCTTGTGGCATTAGTGAGCAGGCCATCCTGTCCGGTTTCAGTACAGGTTACAGAATATCCCAGTAGTTCGCCATGCCAAGCCTCACGAGGGGGAGCACGCCAACTAACTTGAAGTTCACCTGGCCCACCAGCACTCACTTGGACGCTACTTGGAGCCTCGGATGGTGCTGAACCCATATCAAAATATCATTGAAATGTAAAAAGTGAATAGTCAAAAAACATATTTTACTACCAGCCTAGCGATTCTGTAACTCACTTATCGAACTCTCACAGCGGTTTTCAGAGCGGCGGTCGCGCTCAAAAAGTGAGTTACAGAATCCCAAGGCAGTTCTCAAATCAAGAAACTAATACTAAGTAATGTTAGCTTCCAACAATGTATTTCTTGATGCATTACTTTAACGCTTTAAAGAAATTAAAATCATTATTTTAAATTGAAATTAATTAAAATATAATATGTTTGTTCAATAGATTGTCACGCTGTCTCAATTCCCTTACTTGTAAGGTCAAATTTATGTCACAAAAATTTAATTGTTTAACAAGAGTTTATTGCCAGTTCTTCTCTTCCGTTCTACGTCCTTGATTTGAGAACGGGCAGTACATGTAAAAGTATAAGCATTTCGTGTACATATTACTTTTTTGACGTTCATAAGTGTACTTTGTGTTTACCTATATGAATAAATTATTGTTTACTTTTGCAACTAAAATTCTCTAAAATACGAGCATAATGCTCTCATACGTAGTGCCACCAAATAAATTTAAAAATTGCAGTTGGTCATAAGAAAAAGCTAATTTGTATTTTTTATGTTATTATACCTTCTTCCTGTGTTTTGACAACAACGGGCTCTGTATATGGGCTTCGGTCGATTTGATTAATAGCAGCGATTCGGATCATATACGCTGTGTGTGGTCTCAAATTGCTCAACAGTGACTCGTAGTGAATATCTCCCTTCTTTGTTAGACTAAAATGGGGGTAAATAAATATTAAAAAAATTGGTTATTATGACAAAAATATTTATACTATTTACTCCTTAAATAGTATAAATAGTTTTGTCTAAATTAAAGAAAGACGAGGAAGAAATAGAGGAATCCTTTTACTTTTGAGAGCAAAAGGGATTATCGATGTGTCTTTTGATTATTATATAAAAGGCATGTCCGCTAAGTCCCTCTTATCTATGGACAAAATTTTAAAGTAACATTATAAAAAATCCTATTACGGTTCTTTTACTTTAAAAATATAAATTACTAGCACACCGCTCAAGCGTTGCTGTGGCTAAGGTTTTTGATATATTACATAGTAGCAAACTATTAAAGGGAAACGGTAGGAGAACACCAGTCATGGGGAAGACCATGCTTTTTTGGTGGTCATGCCATTAAATTGTAGCTTATGTGAAACTTTGGTACTTTCAACACAGCGCCATCTGTTAGAATTGTGACTATCAAACAATAAACAAATATTTTGCATTAAAATAATATTGCGGGTATAAATTGAGATGTAAGCTATCCTATCTTTTAAGTTGGCTGAAACTACACACGGTGTGCAAATTTGGTTGATATCGGTTCGGTAGTTTAGGAGTCATAGCGGACAAACAACGTGACACGTAATTTATATATATTAAGATTATACCCTTAACATACTGTGGCATTAGTGAGCAGGCCTACAATTAGTCTCAATTTCATAATTTGCTACGTACTTAGGTAATCTCTTAAACATTTTAATTATCATATTAATGTAGTCACTAATCTGTTATAAGTACGTAAGTGGTATAAGTATAAAAGTGAAAACCCTATTTTACCATTGAAATCTTTCCCCTGACCCAACCGTACAAAATTGAGAAATAAATTTACCCTATATTACTCAGGTATACGAGTATAACATTCTAATGGTGAAAGAATTTGCAATCGACCTTACCAGTACTTTTATGTTTATTCGTTGCAAATCAACATTTTTTTTCCTTTTCCTACAATATTAGTTTAGACTACTGCGCTAATTGTTTAATTATAGTATAGAAAAAGCTTCATACATAACGTGTGCATGTGAAGGCCCATGGACGGACACGTTGAGTGTGGTAGCAGAGTCCCAATGAGAGACACGAATGGCTCCTTGGGCAGATAGGGCACAATACTGGATAGTATAGGCCTCCAATGGGGAATTCCCGTCAAATCCCTGACTCCAGGATAAACGTACTGCACGTGAGAGGATCTCGGTGACTGATAGAGATTGAGGCGTCTCTGGTTTTTCTGGAAAAGAAATTCACCGAAAAGGTTTTAAAAGAAATATTGTAGGACGTTTTTTTTTAAATAAGATAAATAATTACTTATTTTTATATATCTCGGTTGTGGTTCTAGAAATAAATAAATCCTTTATTTGCCGGGAACCATTGAACCATTGAAGTCATTATTATTACACCAGTCATTATAGACATTCGAAATCTAAAATTTGATAATAATTCCAAAAGTTTTCAAACTTCGGTCAAGTGAATGGTACATTGGGACGACAATAAATCTCATTTTGCAACCTTGTCCGCAGTCCGGAACATTGTTAAAATTGCAATTAAATTAATTTTATGTCTGTATGGTCGTGAAAAAAATTCCAAAAGTTCTGCAAACTTGGGGAAGTTTTCGATATAATATTTCATATCACGTATAAAATTTGCAACCAACCTAAGTGTACGGAACATTTTTTGTTATTTATTTTATTTTCGATATATCTGTCAAATTTGCAGAACTTTTGGAACGTTTTCCTTCAGTTTAATAAAGAACAACATTAATTTTTAATAACAAAAAATGTTCCGTACACTTAAATTGGTTGCAAATTTGACACGTGATGTAAAATAATATATTTAACACCACTCCAACTTTGCAGAACTTTTGGAATTTTGGTCTCAAGAACTAAGCAAATTATCATTTATTGCATTTTTAACAATGTTCCGGACCGCAGAGCAGGTTGCAAAATTTTATAGTTTGTTTTAATACCACTCCCGACCTTACATCAAAATTCGAAAACTTTTGGAATTATAATGAATTAATTGTCTTGACTGACTGGACTATATTCTCGACCGTTGAATAGACGTTAATTTATAGATCTAGCAACATATTACTACAGACTATCAAAAAGTCTGTTAATCTGTAGATTTATTAATATTGGCAAACCATATAACGGTTCTTAACTAATTTAATGTTATTAAAATTAAATTAGTAATTTTTAATTAAATTAGTATTTAAATTAGTAATTAAATGTGTCTAATTTTAATGTTATTAAATTATAATGAAAATGGCAGCTGACACCAGCGCCATTACTCCGAAATATACTAATGAAATGAACAAATAATGAAAAAAACCTACTTTTTCTAATATGCATGTAGAGGGTATTTTCCTTCACTATACGAACGTATTTAATTGCATATACACCTAGGAATAATGGGTGTCCGGGGTTTGAAAGGGATGAAAGCGTATTAATAAAATTATAGCTTTCTTCAAGCCATACCTTGGACGGATAGATATATATAATGGTCGCTATGTCCATAAGCATTAACAGCTTGGCACTTGTAGACACCAGAATCAAGCCGCTCGGTCCGGCTTATGTATAGCTGGGAACGGAGTCCAGCATCGGTCTTTGCTTCTGATACACTTATTCTGCAAATCATTGTTTGAGACACAATTGATGGGTGAGATTAAGGAACGAGGCTTAGCGCTAAGTGGGACCCGTACGTCAAAAATGATACGCGGTTCACGCTAATTCTCGTTACTGAATATTATTAATATCAATAGCTTAAATTCATGCGTTTGTTATTAACGGACGTAGGTAATGGTATAATCAGTTTCATATACGACAAAACAATATTTGTTTGAAATATTTGCATTGCAGAGGCTCACCTGATGTTAAGTGATACCGCCGCCCATGGACACTCTCAATGCCAGAGGGCTCGCGAGTGCGTTGCTGGCCTTTTAAGAATTGATACGCTCTTTTCTTGAAGCACCCTAAGTTGAATTGGTTCGGAAATACTTCAGTGGGCAGCTGGTTCCACAAAGTGGTGGTGCGTGGTAAAAACTGTTGCATTCGCGAAGAATTCGAAATATTTATAGCAGCATTTTATCATTTGACAGCTCTGTTAAACGGACGGAGGTGCTATGTTGCTTGGATACAAAAAATACAAGTTACTGTTTTTGTTACCAGTAAGAGCTTCAAAGTTTATACGTATACGTATACGACCGCTGTGGAAGCATAATTCTCAAATTAATAATATTATAATATATAATATTATTAATTTGAGAATTGAGATTTGAGAGAATTGAGAAAGCTATAACCTTTTTAGGTTTCATGATCATTTTAATCTAATAGGCAAGTAGATGATCAGCCTCGACTTTTTGGGTCTAAGGCAAGCTGGATTCCTCACGATGTTTTCCTTCACCGTTCGAGCGAATGTTAAATGCGCACATAGAAAGTCCATTGCTGCACAGCTGGGCATCGAACCTACGACCTCAGGGATGAGAGTCGCATGCTGAAGCCACTAGGCCAACACTGCTCAAATTAATATGGTAAAATAAATATTTAAAAGTACCTATAAGTAGACAAGTCTAAAGGCCGTATAGCCCTTGACCACGTCAGACGTAATGGGGCATCGCCTCTTGCTTCGCACGCCAGTGTGGCGGCCGCGTCGCGTCTCGCGGAAACATTATGAGATGTCAACTCAAATCGAGCTGGCTCTGAAACGGTATTATTATGACAAGACAATGTAAACGGAGGTACATTTTTATTTATTTCCAAAGAACACAGTTCTGTCCTGACCCGAAACTAATAAAAAATTTAACACGAAATAAAAAAAAACATATAAAATTAAATAGGAAAAACAAGCTAAAGCATTACATAGTGTAAAAATTAACTATATTATAGGTACTAACATATACTAGAACTTTTGTCAGTTCACTCAACGGACAATAAAAAAATAATCTTTATTTTTAGTGTCTTCATAATAACTAACACTGAATTCATAAAAAGGGACGGCAAGCGGGAAGGCAGGATTGCCCTTACATGGGTCATTACAAAGGACTACATGTGCCCTTTCTCATTTTATGATTAAATAATTACCACCTGGACTTATGATTGTCTGTTTGAATAAATTACCTTTTATTAAGTAATTATAATATTCGTCCACAAATTTCTCTCAAACTATAATTCATATAGAAATTATATTTTTTTATTTAAATCAGGTACATATATTTCAAATAGTCTAAGTTTTACCAAAACGTCCACGGATTTCAGGATGTACTTAGGTAGAAAAAATAATTTTAGTTAACAGGTATTTAAAGTAGGTAAGTATAATTTTTATGAACCACTATTTCGATTACATTTACAATAAAATATAGTTTGTATAAAAAATAGCATATATTTGAATTAGGTCAGCCTTTTCCTCTTAGAATGGTATTCTTCAATTAACTCGTATATTGATCTCTAACGAAGAAGTCTGTGTTATAAATTATAATATAATAAATTAACAGATATCTCACCATTAACAGCTAAGAATATAGTCTTAGACAGTGGTGTACCAACGCCATTTTCCGCCCTGCACATATAGTAGCCCTCATCATAGGGTAGAGTCGATTCTATCCATAGAGTTCCGTTAGTATGGAATTGAAATCGCCCGCCCAAGTTCACCAGCGGACTGTATTCTGACGTGGAACCTGCTGTTTATAATTAAATATTATTATTAAAAAGAGTTGGATGACAAAAAAATTCTATTACAGTTTTGTAAGTATTTTTTCCACAGCGCATAGTAAAGTAGAACTTCTAGCACCGCTACAAATTCGGCTGTTACTTATCCTTTTGTATTGGATTGTTGTAACGTCAATCAGTGACCATGATGGTGTAAAGAACGTCTAATGTCAGAACTGTTAAGTTAATTAAAAATAGGATAACCAGAGACATTAAATTCACAGAAGTAGGCTTTTAAATTTATTCCTAATTAATGTGCACAATACATTCTTATACCACATATTTAAAACATATATATGTTTGAAACGAAAAAGTTTAAATCTAAAACGAATTATCTGCAAATGTAAATATTCTCTTCTTATGTTATCAGATAAGACACACTTCGACATGATAATCTTAGTACAATTTTTTTGTAAAAATATCAAATATATGTCCTTTTTGGTTGGCTAAAATTTAAATAAAGTGTTAATGTAATAATTTATGATTGCGATATTCATTTTTTCATTTTTTTTAATACTGAAACGTCCAAATATTAAACTCAAAATCAACATATAGTAAATTCACCGCCAGATAGAATTATTTCAATAGATTTATATTATTAAGCGTGTGATTAAAACTTATAATCGTACCATCGAAACTCAGTTGTGCACTAATATATCACTTGCGTACATTCCATTATATACCATGATAAAATATAAGTAAGGGGTAAAGGGTTGTACTGTAGATAACCATAGATAACTATTCATTTATTATTTCTAGCATAGATTTTCATATTTCTAGTGTATGATATGGTACAAACAAAAATGTCCTACCTCTCTGTTTTAACCAAGTAACCTGCGGATTGGGCGAACCAGTAGTTTCACAATTCATAGCTACAGGTTCACCAGCCAACACAGCTTCATCCTTCGGTTCAGTCACCCACTTTGGTGATACTGCAGCATGCGAAAAAATAGTGATTTTAATATAACTGTTATATTGTGTTTAATACTACTTTAGTTATGTTGTGTTGAAGGAAAACTTAAGTTACATCAATCTATAGCTACAGCGTTCTTACCTCACCTGGCGGCATTAAAATTTGTATATTAACTTAAATATATAGAGGCTGTAAAATAATTTCATTTTTTGTTTCGCTTGGGTTATGCTAGAGGTGGTTTCCATTTGATTATACATTTGCCATTTTGATTTATTAGTTAATTCATTTTATACTTTCTTAGTGAGTTTTTGTGCCTATTTTGAACTATTTGGTAATAAATTATGAGTCTAACCTCTTATTGTTCCCATACTAACTTCCACTTTGTCTTAACGATTGACAATTGTGTGCGATTCATGTTAAAAATATAACGAAACGAGGTATGTACACAGAGCCTATTTTAGGATGAAATTGTGTATCAACAGCCACCGAACCGTTTTTTGTTGTACTTAATTTTTTGGTACAAACTGAACCGGAAAATGAAACAATTTAACCAAAATCCTAATAAATATGGCAACAACTTTTTGCTGTATAATTATAACTGTAGTAGTGGAAAATTGATAGGTAATAACAATAAGATCTGAATGAAGCCTAAGGGTGTGCTGACACAAGTATAAATAGCGGAAAATTAATATTTGTATTGATAAAAATAATGCTTAATTAAAAAGTATCATTATCTAATCTCTCCTTTATGTTTAAATATAGTCTCACAGTACCATATTTATGAAATATAGTTTTTGAAATAAATTAATTACCCATTCCTTCTAGCCATCTGTAATCCAAAGATGTGCAGAACAAAAATAAAACAAAAACTTAGTCATAGGATGAACCGTCCTTTAAAATATATTAGTGTTCAATTAAGTCATCTAAATAAATAAACGGATGAATCTCTATATAGCTTAAAATAAAGACCAGAAAAATTTGTACTTCAAAATGAAAACAATAATTTTTCCCCAATTTTTCTGGTAACTTCAGTGTTGAAGCGTGAGGTGGTGCGAGCTGATTGGTGCATGGTGCAGAGTGCCAGGATCTAGGCGTTACCTTTCACCACCAGCTCGGCGGTATAGTTAACTTTTGCTGCGTTGTTGGACGCGACACATGTGTACAGTCCGCTGTGGCGGGCTGACACTTCTTTGAATACAAGATTGCTGAAAAAATCCGCTCCTCGCTCTTCCACCTATATCATAAGGCTTTCTGAACTACCCGTCTCTTACGTATAGTTGGGACTTATTTATTATAACATCATAATAAAGAAATTCTTCTGAAATCTTATCAGAGGTCACTTAAATCTTGTGTTATTTCTTACATCGCTTTAATAAAATAACTATTGTGTCTCTCTTTCACACAACGTCGTTAACACAATTTGACAGAAATGAACAAATGACAGTCAGTAGCTAATTCGTACGATAATATTATTTGTTTTATGATTAAGATTGCAGCTGTCTTTTGTTTTTTTAGGGTTTGAAAATAAAAAAAAAAGTCAGGGTAATTTTCTCGATCATTATAGATTTGTCGAACTTGCCTATTATGTAGCAATAATTTAAGTTTGTATAGGATTCATTAACAATAGTGAATCGAGCCAATTCTTATAGTCAGATATTGTAATAAATATGAATAATTCTTGAGATATATTTTACCTGGAGTGAAGATGGTATAGGCCCATTATCCTTTAGCCACATGAAATGCACCGGCATATCTCCCGAGATAACGCTACAACTGACTTGAGCTCGCTTTCCTTCTTGGAGATTAGCAGAGAATGAAAAAGGCTCTATTTCTGGAGGATCTGAAATTACGATAATGCTGATAAAGATAACCAATAGTTTTGCAGTAGAGGTATAATAATGTTGGAATACATACGAATATTTGACGATGAATTATCTATCCTTTGTTTAAAATAAGGTCTTAGTTTTATTTTTTACACAGAATTAGTATTAGTATTAGTAGAAAATAAGTAGCAATAAATATTATAGCTATATAAGCCGAATTCGAAGTCGAATCTAATGATTTCCTCTAACCTGAGAATCGCCCTTTGACTAGGCTAACTCAGGTCTATAACAATATGTGTATCTAATTGCACTGTGATTTGTCTTTGTATTATATAGAACTGACTATAGGTTAAAGGTTACAGTTTGGTGGACTCAGTTTCCGCACTTAGACTCTCACTAGGTCCGTTGTGCTTAAAGTCCTGGCTAACTAAGCCCGCCTAGCTCCTTCCAGAAGCACAGAAGACTCCTGGGCACTTCTAATGCTCGGAGCGACCTTACTGCTATGGAATAATTTAGTACAAACTATCACTACAAGACACGAAATCAGACTGACTGGAGACAACGAGCTGAAGTTCCCTCCGAGCGAGTTCGCCGTGAGGTCCAGTTACTGCGCATGTGTAAGCCCCACCGTGTGATGCTTCCACTCGGGCGACCCTCAAAGCTCCAGTGACGCTGCTGTCCCATTCTACTTGATTCCCGTCTCGTTCCCATTTTACTGAACTGAAATGATACACCACGGCTCCTATTATGGCGGGATAATTATATTATTAATTACGAGCCCCGTGAATAATAATCACATATATGTGCATAATATAGTCTTATTTATCGGACAACGGTTTAATATATAGCCTTTTTTGTAGATAATATTTAAAAATATAAATTCAAATTTAGGACTTTTCCAATGTCTTCGCAGAAATTTGTTCCCACTTCGACCATAATGATATCAGATTTAAACCACTAATGCGTTGTATTTTATTTTCTGTAAAAAATTATATAAATTATTTATTTGTTTTTTATTTATTACCACTTTGTTGCAAGTTTACCGAAATAAGGTACAATAAAAAATTTTAAATAAAAAGGAGGGCAAATGGCCTATATTACTAAGAATAATTCGTTTAATATTTGATAAAAATAAGTCCAGGACATGAGGTCAGCCTTAATGAAATCAGTATAGGTATATTAACTAGTCCAGTAATTATGAAAATATCAAGGACAACCTTATAGGGTAGCCCGAATAAGGACAGTACAGCACCAGTTCCCGGCCTGCGACTGCTCTGATTGGTCCAATTGATCTCACGTATGGTGGTCCTAAAACAGACGTAATATACAACCCTTGAAAATCTACCCCAAAACTCTCTGAGTACTAGAATGCCAAGAATGTGTTGAGTACATACCCTGTCTCTTTTGGTGCTGGGGATGCGTAAGCCATATAAAATTCATAAAAACTAAACCAGTCTGAGTATCTACTATTTTAAAAGCGTAAATACAATTGTACGATAATCCATAGGCAAGAATTAATATTAAAGTATTTTAAAATGATTAAACTATCTATAAGTTTTTTTGTATGATTAATTCATATTTATATAGTGAATTTCAGGAGTTTTAAGGTCATATTTAATAGCGTAGCGTATTTATTTGCAAATAAATAAACACTAAATGCTTGAGTTTACTATATACATAGTGTTATTTAATGTTTTATAAATATCATGGTTTAGACAATAAGAGGGTCTGTTTCACAATGTATAGATAAAGTACCAAAAAGCTACGCAACACATAAATTATTTGGAAGATAAATTGTCCTATTTGACACTTCATCGGACTCATAACTTATGATGGACTTTATGTGACGAATAGAGCTATCTGACAGTCGTGAAACAGAAAAATAGTGTTTATCCTACCAATAAGTAATAAATAGCTAATTAGGAACTTATGTAGAACTTATCCGTACATTGTGAAACAGACCCTAAATCTAATAATGATCTAATACTATAAATAAAAGTTACCATAAATATTGAGTCTAGATGTATGCGAGATTTCTCCCAATGAGTTGGCGGCTCTGCATGTGTATAGGCCTCCATCTTCTGATCTCACTGCAGATATGTTTAAGTAGCTCACCACGTCATTGCTTTTTGTCGCAAATTGCTCAACACTGTACCTGAAATATTGTGTTGATATTCAAATACTTGGCTCTTCTTAGCTTGGAGAAGAACATTTTGTACTAAAACAGAACCTAGTGGGAGGTTCTTGGCAAGTAGAAATAAGTCAATAGCAGAGACAAAATTATCTTTATTTAAATTATATTTAGTATATACATACTCTCAATGAAATACAACCTTCAAAAGAAATACATTCCGAGACTTATTTAAAGAAGAAATCAGAGATTAAAAAATCAATTTAGTTATAATTTTAATTAATTTACTACTAAACCTAGAGAAGCTTGCCAGAAATAATCAAATATGTCGTTATTTTCGAAATTTTTCTGTGTTCGAAATTAAATAAAAAATAAAAATAAGAGCTGGTGCTTTCCTGGCTCAACGAATAAGTATCGCAAAACCAAACCAAACTTTATTACTATGTAGGTTAAGAAAATTGTAAATACAAATTATACGTATCTACATACGTATAATTTGTATTAAATGATTCATGTATAACTAAAAACATAATAACCATTACGGGGATATGTGCTCACCAAGAAAAGTATTTGTATAGTGAAGTATATTTAGAATATTAAAATCTGACCTATGTCCTCTTGCCATTGTATTGAGTGGCTGTCCGTCCAACATCCAAGTAAAATGGGGAGGAGGTGATCCAGCAGCTGAACACTTTAAAGTTACCACCTGTCCTGGACGCAGCACTTGCTCGATAAACGTATATTGAAGTTCTGGAGCCGTGTCTGAAATATTGGGATGTTCTCGTTTGAAGGTGTTATGATGTAGTGACAAGACCCGATTGTTTTGGTTTTCAACACGATCCCGTTGTTGTAGACTTTGATTGGAAAGTCTTTTGAATAGGAGGCAAACGGGCAAGAGGCTCACCTGATGTTAAGTGATACCCCGCCGCCCTGTGTCCATCACTCACACTGCCAGAAGGTTCGCAAATAAAAGTAGTACAACCTTTTTTGTTAGAAGTTGTTTTATTTTTGTCTTGACTCAAATCTGACATAAAGCCTGATAATAAGGCCTTGTCCAAACCTAATAAATAGATGCATCTATACGCAGAGAACGTGGGAGCTGTAGATACAAAATTCCAATTAACAAAGTGCTTTCGCGTTCAACTATCGGAATCAAAATAAAAAGCAAATACTTAATAATCATAAATATATTGTTTTTTGACACAGACATCCTAAGATATATCCCATCATGAAGAGGAAAACTATGTATATATATTTGCTACATTGAATTACATAACTCAGTTCTATGAAGTGTCTCAATAGGTAATCCGGCCAAACTAAAATTTTGCTTTAGAGCTAATCGCACTATTTGTTTTATTATTTATATAAGTTTTATTTATTTCTACAACTAATACCTCCTAATCTGATTTCAGCACTTGCTTGTGCGGAATCCCTCTCATTTCTCGCCATGCACTGATAGACTCCTTTATCCGCGCGGTGTACTGATGCTATAACAAGTTGTTCACCACCATTTTGTACACGTACACGACCACCAGCGATACCTGTGCTGACGGGGATACCGTTATGGAGCCACTCCAGACGCGGAGATGGCCATCCACCCCACGTGCAGTTTATGATTGCTGTTCCACCGCTATTTACTACCTGGAAAACAATTTAACTCAATCAGATGCATTCCTAAATTTTTGTTATAATGGTTGACTGTCATTATATGTTATTTTTACAATGCAACACGTTTTAATTAAGTCAAAGTTTAATTTAGATAACACAATACTAAGTTATTGTAATTTTCTATTAAGGATTGAAAATATATTGTTTTTGAAAACATATCAGGAATGTATGTAATGTAAATTTATATATAAGTACAAAAGTGATTCGCAATGTATTTCAAATGAAATAAAAAAAATATATTTTTAATTCATCTGAGTCCTTATCGGTAAGGGATATTTACTATTTATGCGGTCTGTGTATTAAAAGCAATTTTAATGATTTTAGAAGTCATTCATTTGTTTATATTTGCAACGAATTGCGAATAAATGATTTCAGCTACAGATAAGATCTCCACACAAATCTAGCCCATATCAAAACACTATTACATAAACTTTTTAATATAAAAAATCAATATCTCTTAAAGAAATGATTGACCGTAAATTGAACTTATTATAACAGTACTAAATAATTAGTTACGCTCATGTTGCGTTTGTGAATTATCAATAAGTTTCCAATTTACAAAATGATTCAAACAACCCAATAAGAGAACTGGAGTTTGCTATAAAATTTTATATCAGAAGCCGACGAAATTCGACAAACCTATTGAATTTCTGAGCGCATATTGAATTTAATGATATGAGAAGTCTCTTTACAGAAACAGGTATTCTCCTTTCATTCTTGTACTGCTTATAGTAACAGAATGTCATTATAATGACTCTCGTTATTTGTCTATATAAACAATAACGTGATTCGATATAGTTGTATGTAATTCAATATATCCCGTTATGATAAGAGAGCTTTAACAATCGTTACGTTGTAAAGCCCCCCATCTTACTGAGCTTTACACTTGAGGCTACTGTAATCGGACTTTTGTGGACGGACGGAATTAAATCCAGGGTATGCTCAGTATGCTATAACTATATTATCTACGGATAAACTGATGATCAGGTTATTTAATGATGTTTCACGTGAATTATTTATAAATTATAATTTCTGAAGTACGCTAGGATATCTTCTGTTTTCATATGCGCTTCTGGGCTTCTTCACGAAAACGTATATTTATTTAAGAGTGTGTAATCCATGTGAATAAAAAGACATAAGCTTTTTGATGTACAAACTTCTTTAGCGGCGTTGTACACTTTTTTGGAATGGGTAAAAAATGTTAAACTCGCGTCAGGACACGTGACCTGATCGAAAGTTCGTAAGACGGATGGAGAGTAGACAGCTGACACGGCGTATTTAATGTAATATAAATTGTCATGTTTGTGTCCGATAGCGCAATAAATAAATAATGTATTCTACCACATAAATGATAGTACTTTTATACTGATAATTAAAGCAATTCGTGCAAAATTATTCCCTAACCATTACAAAATATCAAAAATGCACAACGTTGATATTCAAGTTTTCACTTCTGCCGGCACTCCCGGAGTGCAACCCGTAGTTTTTTGTTTGTTAAGCTTTCTGTCCTGAACCAGATTGATGTTTTGGGTCTAAGACTTGCCAGTTTTCACGTTTTTTTACCATTAGAGAAAGAGCGATTGTTAATCGAGCGAGTGAGTCTGAAAGCATATATTCAGTGTTGAAACTTGCACGTTTAGGCTTTAGTCCAACACTGTATTTAAGTCTATTAAATTATTTTCCAGTTCAAGTCAGCTAAAATTTCATAATCCTCAACCCACAAATGAATAATATTCGGGCCACAGCTATTTATATCCAAATTTGATATTCCGATTCCGTCAGGGTTGTAAAAACATGTTCCGACAAACACGGACCTCGTCCTAAACAAACAACCGAATTTGCTCTGAAACCCAAAAACAATAATGCAAAGCGTGCCTAATCTTTCAAAGAATCAACTTCTTTAAATATTTGCGAATGTTTTCGAGTGATTCAAATGTATTTATTCTATTAAAATGAATAATTTATTAATGTGTCAAACGTGACAGGTGCGTGTAATGGGAAAATGCGCGGTCGGTTTTATTTGTTTAAAAATTCAGTATTACGTCAGGTTTACTGATGATGGTGGAAAACGTCGACTTTTATTTCTATTGTTCAAAATGCATCTAGTATCAAGAATAGATTTGTATATAAAACTAGCAAACTCGGCGAACTCCGTTTTGCCACCAGATGGCTTCGTTTCATGTAACATTTCGTTTGGTGATCCCGCTTTTCTGTTGAAATTTTTCCTGAATTTTCTTTGCTATAAACCTTTCGCCCGAGACCTTTCCAACGAATGCAAAACCGTGGAAATCGGTTTGTGAGTTCTGGAGTTATAGCGTCAGGAAGGAAAACCCGACTTATTTTTATATAGTAGATGAGATGGAGATAAGATTAAGCTGTGACTTTATTAACCTACTCTTTCTTAGATAAATCTATTTTTTAAATATGATCAGTGTGTAAGAGTGCCAAGCATCGTAAGCATGCGCTGGGTTACTGAATACACGGTAAGTTTTATTTTATCAAAAATATTTTGATAAAATAAAACTTATTTACGGATTTGTTTTTAACTGTGTAAAGCTGGTCATAGACGGACCGCATGTTGCAGTCAAGACCGACTGCTGTAGAGTGGCAGTCGGCTACGACTGCTTGGAGCAGTTGTGTTCGACCGCAAAATAATACTAATGCGAGCTCATTTACAAGATGGAATTCGATGAAGAAACACTGCTACTTTTACTATTATTACGCAAGCGTAGGCGTAGAAGACACCGTAGTATGTGGGTGCGTCCAATACTACAATCAAGAGAACAGCATGGAATATTTCATAGTTTGTATCCCCAGCTGAGATAAGACACTAAACTACTTTAGAATGTCCGTGGTTTCATTTGATGAATTAGTTAGTATTTTATTTTATTTGAGGAGCAACCGCTTGTAGCGGTCCGTGTATGGTGAGTCCGGCAGCTCTAAGCAGTCGACCGCACGGCGAAACTCGACCGCAGAGCGACTGCTCCGACCGCTCAGAAACTGGTCGTGCGGTCCGTGTATTGCGGATATGAATTTAGTATGGAAACTGCAGATCGCCGTGCGGCGACCGCTTATGGCAGTCGCTATCGACTGCAACATGCGGTCCGTTTATGGCCACACATAGACTTTGTTGTATATCTCTCTTGCGGCATTCGTAGATAGTATACGTAAGTTATAAAAATATGATACCATAAAGCGTAAAATCTGTCTACAAATAACAGAAAATACAAGTAATTTGTGAATTATTTTACTAACAATATTATTATTACCCTAAAGCTCTGCTTAAGCTGTTTATCGAGTACTGAATAGCTGGGTCCCTAATTAGACTATAAACAATATATTTAATCTGTAAAATACAGAATTATTCGCCTTATAGTAATCTAATACTATCAAGTTCTGGCATCATAGCCTAAATTGAAACCGTAATAATAATAGTTCATTTTACGATATTAAAAACAACGCTCCTGCCCTGCGATTCTGTAACTCACTTTTCGAACTCACACAGCGGTTTTCGCATCGGCGGTCGCTCTGAAATCAGTCGTGAAGCAGTCATTTTATGATTTGGCATTCTGAAAAGGTGGGAGCTTGTAGTTTATTGTTTATCAGAATGACTGCTTCACGACTGATTTCATGCGAAAACCGCTGTGTGAGTTCGGAAAGTGAGTTACAGAATCGCAGGGCTGCACTTTACCTGTTTTGAAAGTTAAAACTATTAATAAAGTTTTTGTGGGTGTTTACAGTACATCCAAACTACGTAATGAGCTCGTTACACAGCGAGAACTTTATTACTTTTACATGTAATTGTATGTAGTACGAGTACGTGTATATTATAAATATTAAATTAATTAAATTATTTTCTCAAAAATAATTAAATTAGTTATAAAATTGTATTACCTGAGTATTGCAGATTTTACACAACGACGCTCCAGCATATAAAAAAAAACTTTAGAGGTGTCAAGGGACACCCGGATGGAACGAAATTCCTTTCGATTAATTTATATGTTAATTGGTATCATAACAGTATGATAGATTTTCTCGACACCAATCTTACGACGAAAAAAAAAGCCAACATCACGAGGTGTTCTCAGGCGGTCACCCATCCAAGTACTGACCTCGCCCGACGTTGCTTAACTTCGGTGATCGGACGAGAACCGGTGTATTACAATAGCAAATAGCAAAAAAGTGTCGTGACAACTTTTCGTAAGAATTTTTTCCGTCCAGCCCCCTTTCACAACGCGCGATAAGGAACTTCGTTCCAATAATAAATCACTAACAGTCTCTTTCTCACTATAAAATACCATTTATGCACAACTGGGAATCGAATCCACGAACTCTGTGTTCGGATTACGGACGGACGCTTATTTAGTAGGTTAACGAATACTACTGTTAATATCATTCTATATTCAAGTTATGTTGTTATTACATAATATGTTTACAGCACGTCCGGCGTGTATACATTTAATTTGCAATGTAAATAAGTACCGACACAGATTAATATTATGATGTGTAGTGATAACTGGATGCTGTATAATTTGATACTGCACAGGACTTTTGAATAAACCGTAAAAAATTAAATTGATAACCTTGAAATTCTTCTTATTCATACATAAGCAAATAGTATTAACGACGTAGCAATGAAAATACTTTTGAAAAATTTGATCAGCGACCAGTGAATTTACAGGAAGCACCGACGTACATGTTTGTAATAGAAAAAAAAATGTAAATTTGTAAAAGGATTGTATGGATCTATTGTCTCTTGCCTCAAACATTTTGTCTACGAGTCAGCTTGTTCAGTATGGTATACACGACCGCCTTTATAGATAACTTTATGATCCGTAGCAATGACTTCTTATTTGGATATAGAGCCCGGAAGTTAATAAATCCTTACTAAATGCGAGCCCGTCCTGCTCAGCAAATTATCCGCTAAATTTGTCCTTTTAATATAATAAATGGAGAGTACTGTATGTTCCACAATTAAATGGCAAACATTAGTTTTATAATATACGGCTTAACTTTGACAAAAGATGTCATGCGAGAACGCTAACGTGGAGCTCCCAAATCTAATTTCCTCAGTGTCTGTATGAGCTCCTAACTAGTTTGCTTTATTCTAAAAGCTTAAAATACAAAATAATTAATAAAATTAACATACTAGGGGATAAATATGTATATCACTGGAAACTTCTTTACCTATTTAGATTAGAATGAAGGAAAAATAATGTTTTAAATACACCTCACTCAAATTAGTTATATGTAAATTCGCATCGATTTTTAAAAATGGAACTACGTTTGCCATGCCTGCAACAGTGGAACAAATAGCTGATATGAAAAAAAAGGGTGCGTGTACTTATGTACGCACGTAAGAAGTTATACTTCTTTGGCATTATTAAAAATAGTTTTTGATTGCATGCAAATAATTAATTACAATTAAATAATCAAAGACTGGAAAAGGAGTCATTATAGTCAATAAAGTTCAGTTACATTTAAAAAATTAAATAAATAAATATTTACTATTACACTCTTACATTAAGTGTAACATAAATTCTATTATTATTCGAATGTTGTTTGTAAATTATGTCCAATGCCGTAGCATCTTCCGTGGGCAACTTCATTCTGTTAATTTTGTGTCACGGTGCGCGCGCATTGTAAAATTTCACCCTCATCAATTTATCATAACGCGCCTAAAGAAGTATAACTTCAAAATTATAGTGCTTAAGAGTGTGTACTAATACTATCTCTGTTCCAGTAATTACCCAATCAAGAAGACCAGAGTACAGAAAAATTCAACGCAGGACCCAAAACTTCACGTGTGTCACGTGTGTCATTTTTGTCATCCACATGTTTTGTGTATTCAAATATGCTAACCATTTAACCAATAAACAAATGATGCATAAAAAATAGAACTACAATCCCATAAAACAATTTCTATTTTAAATAAAGTTTATTGTGGAATATGATTTATCGGTACACAATGCGGTCCAAACTGCGGGTAACAAATGTTACAAATTGATACATTTGGTTCAGAGCTGCACTGAATTTAAAGTTACAATACATTTGTTACAACAAAGTTTTAGCAGGTTTTTTAATTGTATGTGCTACATTTTGATGTTTTTTTTTATTATTAGTACTATTGAAGAATTTATGATAATATAAGGGAGCTTATTTTATAGAATGACTAGCTGAAACGGCAAACGTTTGGTTTGCCATTATTTCTAGGAAACATTTGTTTAGTTCAATAAAAATGAAAATTAGGGCTGGTATGTATCATAGAAAAAAAAAAAAAATGTTGGGGTTATTATTATTACTGAGGGGTTCGAAATATCTCAAGATAGTAGCCGATTCTCAGACTTACTGAATATGCATACAAAATTTCATAAGAATCGGTCGAGCCGTTTCAGAGGAGTATGGGAACGAACATTGTGTCTCGAGAATTTTATATATATAGAGATATATCACATTAATTATCTAAGTGGACTTTTTCTAAATCATAAACAGTTTAATGACAATTTTTTTTTTTTTCGACTAACGATACGATAGCGATATCGAATCCCCAATACATGTTTTGGAGAACCAGTTCAACAAAGATATACATATATGTATTAATTAGTGTTATAATGTAATGGGTCTTTACATGAATTAGATAATTTGTTATATATCAGTGCAGAAAGTTTTTACAACAAACTCCCAAGCGAAATTAGAGTATTATTACAAAATAAATTCAAAGCCCTCGTTAAACGGAAATTAATCAATAAACCGTTTTATAAATTTGAGGAATACTTAAATGATCCTTATCCTAGGGATTGATTTGCTCCTGTTCAAACAATTTATATGACAATACTTGGCGATTAAAAAGAGTGGCGGAAAGTTTCTTGCCAGTTCTTCTTACCCGCTCTACGCCCTTGACTTGCGAACTGGTAGTAAATGTAAATTTACAATTATTAATTTAACTTGACAATTCAAAAGTGTACTTGGTTACCCACTTGAATAAAGATATTTTGGGTTTGAGTTGAGTTTGAAGGAGACTTTTTAAGCAAACCGTCTTTTATTTTATCGTGATTTGGAGTCACAATGAGAAAAACAAAATTGATACAATAATGAGCTTACGAGTTCTTGACAAAATACAAACCATTACAACAATTACTTATAATATAGCTTTATTTACTAAAAAAAAGTGTTAGAATTTCTATCGATTGTTTCTTCCTATTTTTAAGACGCCCTTGAATCCAGTACATGTACAATGAACAAATTACTTAAAGTCCCAAAACCCAAACAAGAAAAAGAAAAGTAGAATGGAACGAAAATCTTAAGGTCCGTTGATTGTTTAAAATTGCAAAGAGCACATTCACTCCGCCCGAATTGTTACTGGCTGAATAAGGTCCCTTATAACTGGCCAACCCCTTACCCTCGTTTGCCCGACACATTTGTCGGAATAACAAGAATTTATACAAAACTAGTAACGAACTGTAAGTCTATTGTTATCGCTCTGTTGGAATTTTTATACAGGATTTGCACAATAGTTTTCTTTGCTTTTAGCTCGCGCTAGAATATACTGTAAATAACCTGGCTTAAATAGATTAGTAAACAAAAATGTATATATCATAGTTTTTTTTTATGTAATAGAAGACAAACGGGCAGGAGGCTCACCTGATGTTAAGTGATACCGCCCATGGACACTCACACTGCCAGAAGGCTCGCAAGTGCGTTGCCTTTCAAGAATTGGTACGCTCTTTTCTTGAAGGACCCTAAGTCGAATTGGTTCGGAAATACTTCAGTGGGCAGCTGGTTCCACATAGTGGTGTTGCGCGGCAAAAACTACCTTAGAAAACGCTCAGTTGTGGAACGACGGACGTCGAGGTGATACGGATGGTATTTTGTATTTTGCCTTGACGTCCGATGATGAAACTCGGCTGCAGGTATTTGTTCTTTTAATTTTGTAAAATTTGTTGCTTTATCTGATTGCGAAATTTCTCAAATTTAAAATAATTGTCGAAAAATTCAGTGCCTATAGTTATGCCCAAACAATAATTTTACGTAGCATATCTCGATTGAAAGTTGCGTCTAACTTACACAAATTTAAGGCAATGGAACTGAATAATAAACTACTCGTAAGTTAATATCACACATTATTTCAACAAATAGCTAATAATAAAAATAAGGCCGGAAAATATTTTCACTTTGGTAGTTTAAATGACACTTGGGTACAGTAAATTATGAAAATGCTTTTAACGAATGCAATTACACTTCAAAGACTTATTGATATTTGCGCTTCAATAATTTAATTTATAAACAGCTGAACTCCATAATTTATTTGACTTTTAATAATACGACATGAATCATTTAATAAAACAATTTAAAGTTCTTGTAATTATATAAACAAGTCACGTTTGACGACTCATTGGTCTAGTGGTTAGTACCCCTGACTGCGAGTCCTGGGTTCGATCCCCGGCTGAGACGATCATCGATGTGATGAGCATTTGGTGTTGTGCTTAGGTCTTGGGTGTTTAAATATGTATTAATATGTCTATCTATCTATAATATGTATGTATATCAATTGCCTAGTACCCATAACACAAGCTTCACCAGCTTAGCATGGGACTAGGTCAATTGGTGTGAATTATCTTTAAAAAAAAAGTCAATTCGTTAATAGAACATGGCGTTTATTGTGCATCGTTAATTGTTGAGGTGCCTTATTTTTTGAGATTAAATAATCTGTGGCCCTAAAATGGGTATGCTTGGGACAGATTGTATATATTAGTAATTTGTATCTTACCTATGATGAAGAAGGTCTGCTAAGGATAGAGAGACGTGGAAATAATTGGAGGAGGCCTATGTCGACAGAAAACCTGACCAAAGTTGCTAATGAATTATTATTTTCGCTATGTAAATTAGATTTAAGAATACTACTGTTAAATAAGAATAGCATGTAAGTTAAAAAGGTCAGCGAATAAAGGGCTTTTATTATAATTATCTTACCTATGAATTATTAATATTCATTCCACTTCTTAATCATAGGCAGAATCGATAATAAATAACAATACTCTAGTCACTACAACCAAGTAAAACCCTCTTTATTTTTATAGCCTCAAAAAGCGTGTTTCTTCTGTTTTATTCAAGTTGGTGATCAACTTTCTATTCTTGACACACGTCATTGATTTAAGGGTCTAAGACCTCGCGATGGTTTCCTTAAGCGTGTTAATGAACACATCAAAAGAGAAATCAATTAGAGTTTCAAAGCGTGAATCTTCGTAAGCATAAATACTTTTCTTTTTTTTAATGAGGTGAAATGGCGCTCGCTACGGATGTCGGACTTCACGCGGGGACCGTGGGACTGGGTCTACACGTAAAGCCTTTTGCTATTTAGAGGGGTAGCGAGCCTACACACTGAACACCTAGCCCTTATTAGGTGCCTCGGGGTTCACCAAGGCATTCAACCCGACATAGGGCCTAATGAAGATCTCAATACTAAGAAAACAATGTTATGTTTTTAATAAAAACAGAGGGGCAAACGAGCCTGCGGGAGGCCCAAAAAAACAGTCATCGCTGCCCATAGACACTCATTTTTAGTGGGTGCGTAGACGGCCTTTGAGGGACGAGTATACTACATTTATGACAAAATAAATAGAGAAAAATCATACCTATTAACTAATTATAAGGACTTACGCTATACACGACTGATGTTTTCTCGGCATAGGTTCGAAATAATTAAAGGCTTTCACTCCGAGGCTGGTGCTAATGGAAGGATATATTTCGGACGCTAATGCACAAACAACCCTCTAATTATGTCAAAGGTAACGCTTTTTATTTATTTAGTTTTTTCAATGTTACTTAAAAGTTGTACGTGAATTACACATACGTGAGACACCTTATTCTTCAATATCACATAACAAAGTTAATTTAATATTATGCAAATAAATGACATTATTACGTTCAATAGGTGTAGGCGTGTTGTCGTATTTTTTGAAACAATAAGAGGTTTTTAATAAAAGGCGTAAAAATTAATTTGTAAGTTTAAGGAATTTAAATATCTACACACTCAGTATGTAGATAGTATTATGTAGCTGTAAAAACAGCACACATCATAGAAACATAATAAAATACGGAAATATATAATCATCGAGTGGTAAGGCATTTTATTAGTTTTTGGTGGAGTAAATATACGAATATACAAAAATGTAATCTACTATATAAAAATAAGTCGGGTTTTCCTTCCTGACGCTATAACTCCAGAACGCACGAACCGATTTCCACGGTTTTGCATTCGTTGGAAAGGTCTCGGGCTCCGTGAGGTTTATAGCAAAGAAAATTCAGGAAAAAATTCAACAGAAAAGCGGGATCACCAAACGAAATGTTACATAAAACGAAGCCATCTGGTGGCGAAACGGAGTTCGCCGAGTTTGCTAGTTTAATGTAAAAATTATAACTCACTTGTGTATGCGGCTGTACATGTACGGTAAGGTGAGCGCGTAGTGCGAGGTGCAGTCGCAAAGTCAAGTGTCCGTGGGTATTTGCAGCTCGGCACGCCCAACGACCGTCATCACTCAACTCAGCTCGCCGGATGCTGAGTGCGTCTGCTATTATGTTGTACCGCCCTGCACCTTCACCTTCACGGATTTCTCTTAAGGCTCCACCAGATGTCTCTCGGTACCACCTACAAAAGTATAAAAAATATATGTTTAGTATGAACTTAGGGGCCGTTCAAGTATTACGTAACCAGATTTACTGCAATTTATCCCCCCCCCCTCCTAATGTCCGCAAATCTCTTAAAAATAATAGTACTTAAACGTAATATTTTGTTGATTAATTTGATTTAACTCGACTGTGTAAAGACCTTTTTAGCTTCTGCATGTATTACCTTATTTGTAATGACTTAAGTAGGCGTTAACTCTTGATAAATTACTAATAAATTTATTCATAATAGTCATAATATAATGAAACAAAGTTAAGCTTAAAATTTAAACCTTAATTAAATCTCACGTTAAAAATAAGCTGTGTAATTTTCTTTCAACACGCTATAATTTAAGGATTAGCTCGTCTTTACGCTGAGTGTTACCGGGAAAATTTTGTATACAAAAACAACAAATTAAATGTGGCTCTAGGTAAAATTAATTTTAATAAAATGCTCTTATAATGCATAATAGGATATACTCCAAATGTGAATCAACACTATCCTGCACCCAATTTGGATTTCGAAGCGGTTTAGGAACGAGAGACGCTCTCTTTGGCTATCAAGTGTTGATACAGAGATGCTTGGACATGAACAGGGATCTTTTCGTCTGTTTTGTCGATTATGAGAAGGCTTTTGATAATGTACGACATGGTAAAATGATGGAAATACTCCAGAGAATTGGCTTAGATTATAAGGATTGCTGTTTCATTAAAAACCTATATTGGAAGCAAAGTGCTAATATAAGGGTAAACAGCAAACATTCTTCATATATCGAGATTCAGAGAGGTGTGCGTCAAGGTTGCATTTTATCACCTTTGCTATTTAACTTGTATGCCGATGCAATATTTTCAGAAGCCCTAGATAATTGTCAACATGGCATAGCAATTAATGGCAAACTGCTGAATAACTTGAGATACGCTGATGACACGATCTTAATCGCAGAGAGCCTCGATTGTCTACAAAATTTAGTCAATTCAGTTGCCGCCGTGAGTTCTGAATTTGGTATTAGCATCAATGCGAAAAAGTCAAAATATATGACAATAAGCCGAACACCGGAGCTTTTCACGCAACATATATACCTCAACAATCAGACCTTGGAACGTGTCTCGAAAATACGATATCTAGGCACAGTGATTGATGAAAAGGGTGACCACAGCATCGAAATCCGCTGCAGAATTGAACAAGCTCGGAACGCCTTTTCAAAACTAAAAAAAGTACTTTGTGACAAGCGCCTAAATTTACAGCTTAGAACTCGCATTGCGCGATGTTACGTCTTCTCTGTGCTGCTCTACGGCGTAGAATCTTGGACGCTGACAGAGACTATGTCCAAAAAACTGGAAGCGTTTGAGATGTGGGTTTATCGACGTATGCTTAAAATATCTTGGACAGACCGCATACGAAATACAACCGTGCTGGACAGAATGCAGAAGAACAAAGAAGTGCTTATGACGGTTAAGAAAAGGAAACTTGAGTATTTCGGACACGTTTTACGCAACTCCAAAAAATATGAGCTCCTTCAACTAATCATACAAGGCAAAGTGGCAGGTAGAAGGAGACCTGGCCGCAGACGTACGTCCTGGTTGAAAAACTTGAGACAATGGTTTGGTCAAAGCACCAAGTCATTGTTTAGAAGCGCGGCATCCAAAATTAAAATAGCCATGATGATCGCCAACCTTCGCAAGGAGATGGCACTATAAGAAGAAGAAGAAGAAAATGCTCTTAATAGCAGCTAATATTTTGCTGAATAGATAAAAAGGCTTTAGCTGTAGGTTCCATTATCATAAATGATATATTTTATAAAAACACGCATTCAATGTACATTCAATATGTAAGCAAAGAGTTTCATATATCATCAAGACCTCTATAAAAATATTACAACCGTACAGCGCTTTATCATGTGACACGGTCACATCGCTATGTCTGTAACTTTTACTTACACTCAAAGTTAAAAGAATTTGATACCTAATTCATGTTACTTGAATAGAAATAGTCACAATATTGGGTAAGGAATTTTAAAAATACTAGCACTGAATATGGATGAAATAAAATATACACGTAAAAGACACGTTTGGCCCGTCTCACCTTCTTCGGACAAGCAAAAAATCTGGGGCAGACGCAGAGCAGGCAGAAAATAAACGGCACAAATATAAGTCTTTCCTCAAACTTCGATGTAGTTCCCTTTAGAGTAGAGACTCTTGGGCCATAGGGTTTAAGTGCACAGGCGCTTGTTAATGATTTAAGTTGGCGCCTAGTACATAGTACCGGTGACCCCAGAGCTGGCACTTTCCTGGCTCAACGAATAAGAATCGTAATACAGCGAGGAAATGCTGCCAGCGTTAAAGGTACACTGTCACAGTAACCAAACTTTTTAAATTTGTTCTGAATTTGATTTTAATTATTTCTATTATTACTTTGTAGGTTAAGAGAATTTTTTAAAGAAAAGCCTGCCCGAAATCACCTACTTCATTGATGAAATGTTATTTACGAGACTAATAGAAATGATGTTGTCGTTAATATAAATAAAAGGAAAGAATATTCTTATCTAATAGAACTATAAAATATTAGATATTTGCGATATAAAGAGAATTCTTACTGTATAACTTATCACAAAGCAATTGGCTCTCTGACAGCAAACGCTTGGTTAAAGAATGTCATAGGCTTAAGCACAATATCAATGTTCAAAAGCGCGACAACCAAAATCAAAGTAGCCGCGATATCGCCAACCGAATGGATTATGAAAAAAAAATTAAGAAAAAATATAACAAAAATTCCATGCAGTATCTCTCAAGATCGTTTCAAACGTCTACATAATTTGCACTGATATCCATTGAAGTTCTATTTAAGTGTAAGGAAATAAACCAAAGAGAAAATTAAATAAACACAATAAAATAAATATATTGCAGTCAACAGAACGCCACCCACGAACCTGCATCGCATATATGAAATTTACGCTACTCAATGCGCTCAGTCACGTTTTGGAAACCACTAAATAGAATGTGTTTTTGTTACTCAAATTCGTATTTTGTAGCCCAATTGAAAATTTATTAGATTGCACTCCGTTTTGTTCGCAAAATCAATGCTTCAATATTGTCAATACATTTGCATTCGAATTTGAATTTATGATGGACTAATTAATACTTAACAGTATGGAGAAGTGTTTGTTCAATGCAATCAGAATATAAATTAATTTATTTCAAGTAAAATTATTTCAATATTCGTGTGTAACAGTGTGAGAAAAATGCGTGTGTCAGGCAAATAAAAAAGATACAGAAGTCTGAGGTCCAAAAAGGTTGTACTGATATTTTTTCTGTGAGTTAACTATATATTTTGTATATCATCATTGCTGACATTACTAATTATATATATATATATATATATTTTTTTTTATTTTATTTTATTTTATTTTAAAAGGCACACTAACGAAACACATACAAACACTTACAGAGAACACATAACACAGAAAACAAGATACATGCATGTGCATCAATAACAAATGTGCACAGCATTTAAAGGGAAACATTACAATGAAGAAAAGAAAATAACTTAAACATTAAGAGTAAAAAAAAAACAATCTAGATTAAAAAAAAACATGCAATTTACAATTATGTATATATATATAAAAAAAAACAATAATTTTTTTCTTTGCAATAATCACTATTGGTCACGGATCAACAGTGGCTGCAGCATCTTACGCCTGAACACATGGAGACTGTCATTAAATGGATCTGCTTGGCATGTACTCAGAGCGTCGTTTAATGTCGATAGAGATCTATGTAGAGGAGCATTACAACCGACGTTGGTCCTCACTGCCCGAACGTAAAAAAGGGTTGAAGTGTTTCTTGTGTTCCTATTTAAGAGGAAGTTTACTTGGCTTAAAACATTAGGTAAATCTACCAAGTTATTTAACATTTTGTACACAAATATAATGTCGATAAGGCGGCGTCTATCGCGGAGTGATTGTAAGTGAAAGAAAGCTAGTCTTTTTTTATACTCGCATTTATAACTAATGTTATTATTTAATCGGCATAGATGTTTGGAGAAATGGCGGTTAATTCTTTCGATTCTGTCAACATGGACAGAATATTGAGGGTTCCAAACCACACTACCATATTCCAAAATGCTACGGACCAGAGAATTGTAAAGTATGATTTTAGGCTTCACATTTTTAAAACACTTAGTCGACCGCCTTATGAAACCTAACATTCTAGAAGCTTTATTTACTATTGCATTATAATGAGGTATGAACGATAAATTACTATCTAGTATTACTCCTAAATCCCTAATTTCATTGACCTGCAGTAGTAGTACTCCGTCGATAGTGTATTTAGAGGGGACTGGTAGTTTCTTTTTAGAGAAAGTAATTTGCGAACATTTTTTGGCATTTAGAACCATTTTGTTATGATCGCACCACCTCTGTATACCCACTACGTCACTTTGCAATAACTCCACATCTTGAGCGCTATTAATTACTTTAAAAATTTTCATATCATCCGCATACAAAGAAAAATTACTATATTTAACAAACGAACCAATATCATTTACAAACAGAGTAAATAGGACAGGACCAAGATGAGAACCTTGTGGAACACCTGATGTGGAAATGTATGAATGCGATTCTATACCACCAACTGCCACAAACTCAGTTCTATCTGTCAAATATGACGCAAACCATTTTAATAACCCCCCTCCAATACCATATAAGTAATCCAACTTTTTCAATAAAACACTATGACTAACTTTGTCGAAGGCACTAGAAAAATCTGTGTAAATACAGTCAATTTGTTTTCTCTCATCAATTGCATTTGCCAAAAAATTTACATACTCAAAGAGATTAGTATCAGTAGATCTTTTGGCACAGAAACCATGCTGAGCAGTATCTACAAAAACTTTACAGTGTGATTTGAGTATTGGGCATAGAAGCGATTCAAAAATCTTAGAAAATGTATTTAAAATAGAAATAGGTCTGTAGTTCGTAACAATATTTGTCTCACCCTTTTTAAATATTGGTATGATTCTAGCTTTCTTCCACAGTGTCGGAAACGTGCCTAGTTCTAGTGATTTATTGAAAATTAAGTATAATGGTAACGTTAAAGAAGATAAACAACTTTTAATAAAAACTGGGGGAATGCCATCTGGACCACAACCTTTACAAATATCTAAAGTCTTAATTTTGTTTTCAATTTCTTTCTCAGTAAATCTAACATTGCATAACGGTAAGACATTACATATTGTGGGATATTGAGATTCACTATTTATACTAATATCATTGCTACTGAAAACTGATTTAAAGTGCTCCGCAAATAAATTAGCTATTTCGCTAATTTGTGTGGCTTTTTCACTACCTCGATACATTTCTTACTATATAATTACTGGATGAAAAATCCATTTATTTAAGCTAAATAAATGCAGTGTGCAATGTCATCAAATTAAAAAAAAACCTCAAGCAATGTCAGTTGTAAGTTAAGCCTTATATGTCGAAGCGTATTAGAAAAAGTTTAATTGACAATCAATCAATAGGTGGTTAATATAAACGGAGATCTTACCAATCAACCTCTTAGGAATTCAAACCAGCGATTACGAAATAATTTTGTTACATAAATATAACCTCACGAGCCTACGACTCACGCGCCAACACCATTGTGGCCTAATGAGTTGGAAGCCGAGTGGCAAAAACATCCCTCGTTTGTCTACATTTGCACTTTTTGCTTCGTCTCTAGGGATACAGTGAGAGTAATGTTTAGAAGAAATATATTTTTGGTAACTGTAATAGTAAACATATTTATCACTACATAGCATAAAACAAAGTCACTTTCTCTGTCCCTATCCCTATGTATGCTTAAATCTTTAAAACTACTCAACGGATTTTGATGCGGTTTTTTTAAATAGATTGAGTGATTGAAGAGGAAGGTTAAAATGTATAATAACATCCATTAAAGAGTGGAGAAATACTATTATTTTTGAGGTTTCTAATGTGATGCGGTTCTCCCTATAGCACTTTGAATTTTGTATCAGCATTGAACCCGTGCGAAACCGGGGCGGGTCGCTACTCGCTAGTAATGTATAAAATTATTGCCAATCAATTGATTCACTTCTTATCTTAATCTGATAAACAATTGACTTATATAAGTATAATTGGCGCCAAAATTAAAATAACCACAGACATTACAGTTTCGATATTACAATTATTTTTTAATAGTCTGTGTGGACTTACTAAAGAATCGATTGTCGTTTGAAATTTAAACATTTCGATACGTGATATATTTATACTATTTACCATTTTGAATAAATTCCTTACAATAACTTATATTTCACATTACATTTAGTTAAAGATATTTTCAAAATCGTTTCAGCAAATAACGTCAATATTTGGCTCGAACGCTCAAGGCGCCAAATATCTAGTGTTGATGGCTATGCCCCGGGATCACGTTACTTTTTATCGGTAACCTAATGTAATGAGGAATATTTTGGTAGATATATCATGTAGGGTCTGAGTCGAAATGGCAGATTACATATATTTATATTAGTATAAATAAATTCTGAAATATAACTCGATACTTATTAGAAATAAAATGATATGAATACGCCAAAAATACTATCATTGAATAAATGCTTAGAGCATAACATTTTCCGATGAGTAGACTCCCCGCGGGCTCCGAAATATGATATTTCTTATCAAATTGACAATTGACATGGATCAAAATGGAATATTCTTCAGCTATCAAATAACGTGACCAGGCTTTTTTGAAATTCTATTTTATATATGATAATAATCATGAACCTCATCATTTTTATTTAAGGGCCAATAATTAAAATTATTCAATACCACGTTATATATACAATGTAATAATGTACGATTGCGCATTTAGCTTAACTTTTATTCAAAGAGATCGTGACGCGTGTCTGAAGAGTCTGTGAAAAATTTAAAGACATTTTCTTCTTTTATTACCCCATTATTTCAAATATTTAATATTAAAACTGGAGGAAAATATAAGTTTTAAAACCATTTAAATTTAATGAAATAACTTCGCTCGGAACTTTTATGAAATAAAATTACTTATTAGTTTCTTACAGAGGTATTTACAGTTTGAAGTTCATAATTATTGTCATGTATATTATTGTCAAGATTTTCTGCTTATTTAAATTAAGGGTCACAATGTACGGATAAGTTCTACATAAGTTTCAAATTAGCTACTTATTACTTATTGGTAGGATAAACACTATGGTTGCGTTTTACGACTGTCAGATAGCGCTATTCGTCACATAAAGTCCATCATAAGTTTTGAGTCCGATGAATGTCAAATAGCACAATTTATCTTCCAAATAATTTATGTGTTGCATAGCTATTTGGTACTTTATCCATACATTGTGAAACAGACCCTAAAACAGTCATAGTAACTCCTTAATTATCATTTCTTATATCTAAGACACTAAGACACGATAACAACTCTTAGCAGCGATACATTAATGAATTAACACGTTGTTATATAACTGGCAGTTAATAATAAAATCTATATTTCTGATCGCGTTTGCAATACTAATACGATGAATAGACTTCGATTTCAAATGGGATTTCATTATAAATTCAGTTTGAACTAGTTGATAGACGGCATACGAAAGTCACGATGTTCGCGCACCAATTTCTGTGACCCTAATTGTGTATTCAAATCGTGTCTCGTTGTATTTGCTCGACGTAAATATTACCCAGCTCTTTAGTTTATTTATATCCGCATTTATTAAACATTTTAAGCATTAATTGCATTGGAGCCTAAACAATTTAACTAGAAATGAATCATTTACCAGTTCGTCTAAATTTGACACCGCAACATTTAAACTTCATGGCTATGGTAATTTTGCAACAAAAAGTGTTAGGTGAGCGTTACTGAATACCGTTAATTGTTGTAATTTTCAATTACTAGTAGGTAAGTTTGCTTATTTGTTGACACACGTTGTCAATTTGGAGGCAAACGAGCAGTAGGCTCATCTGATATTAAGTGATACCGCCGCCCATGGACATTCACATTGCCAGAAGTCTCGCAAGTGCATTGGCGGCCTTATATGAATTGGTACGCTCTTTCCTTGAAGGACCCTACGTCGAATTGCTTCGGAAATACTTCAGTGGGCAGCTGGGTTCCACATAGTGGTGGTGCGTGGCAAAAACTGCCTTAAGAAACTCTCAGTTGTTGACGGACGTCGAGTTGACACGGATGTCAATTGTATTGAATTCAAGATTATTAAGGCAAAAGCCGTACGGATGATCGCTAATCAGTTGGTGGCCCTCTAGATACCTCAGGAGCTGGCCGTTTATAATGGTTTCCACTAATTTGGAGAAGGGGTTATAGCTATTGGGCGATAGTTAGACGGATCAGAACGATCGCCTTTTCTAGGGATCGGATGTATTGAAGTGGTATTAAATGAAAACGGTTTGCCTTCAACGAAATTAAAACTCCTTTAGTGTACAGCCAGGATTACTTATTATTTATTGGGCTATCTATGGAATTTGAAACTAATTTCTTTTATAAGAAGTCTATATAATTGTTGGCTAGATTAGTTTTAGTTGACTTTATAAAGATTTATGATGTTGTAGAAACTGTAGTTTAGTACATTAAATTCGATTCATTAAAGTATCTAATACATATACGATGTTTGTTAAATATGTAAATTAATAACTAACACGAACCTTCTAATTAATATGTATGTAACATAAATTAATCTCGGCTATACAAACTGGGGTCGTAATCAAAATATGGGAACATAGTTATTAATTACATGTTTTTACTAATAGTGTAAACTTAGACTTTTTTTTTACTAAACATTTTAAAAATGCCGAGTGGCTATGCAAAAACCGTAGGCTCAGTTTTCCATTAAAGTTTCCTTGAACGAAACCTTTCTACATAAGTCGGTATCTTCAGCATAAAGTAGGTATTAATTATCGAAGTTGGAACACACGACTTCAATATTGAGAAGCACTTAGCCTTAGGTTTTCTACTAGGTTTTATATCAATCTAGTGATTCAGCGCGAAGTCCAGAGGTTGTTGTTTGCATTCCATCACCATTTGAATGCCATTGCCATTGAATTTTCTTTTAGAAGTTTTTCTTCTTGAGGCGCGTTATGAAAAATTTATGAGAGTGAAATTTTACGATGCGCGTGCAACGTGACACAAAATTAACAGAATGAAGTTGCCCACGGAAGATGCTACGGCATTGGACATCATTTAAAAACAATATTCGAATAATAATAGAATTTTTGTTACACTTAATGTAAGAGAATAATAATAAATATTTAATTTTTCAAATGTAAACTGAACCTTATTGACTATAATGACTCCTTTTCCAGTCTTTCATTATTTAATTGTAATTAATTATTTGCATGCAATCAAAAACTATTTTTAATAATGCCAAAGAAGTATTGGAAGAACTTCTTACGCGCGTACCTACATAAGTACACGCACCCTTTTTTTATTATTAATTTAACCGGTAAAAACACAAATTTGAGCCATAAATAAAAATAAAAAGGTTTTATCTTTATAAGTTTAAGAAAACATCTACATTTTGTTTGAAAACCCGTACCAAAGCGACATTTGCAACGAAGCATGTGACGCACGGTACGTTGCCTTTGGAGCGCCTCCAAGCGTCACGGCAACTTATAGCTGATTGTGCCTCTCTTGTATAATCCTAAGACTTATTACATCTAACTTTATACCTTTAATGTCTTAAACAACCTTAATAAAATGACCTTCATCGATACACATTTAAATAGAGCCGTACTCCAAAATCTGGAATTTAATTATCAATAAGCGTATCCTTACCTATTACTTAATGTATATTTAAAATACCGTACAACTAAAGTGTCATTATTATTATTATATTTAGACTAATGATAAACATAACCTGACACTTAATAAAAGTAGGTACATTATTAATGTGTTGTAAGTGATAATTTTTATATAAATAAATAAAACAAACATTATAAATTTTTAAAGAAAAAAGCTTTTACAGGATTAAATTTATGTATTATTATAAATTTACAATTATTTGACATAATTTTAAATTTATCCGACGTTTCGCGTGCTTTAAATGTGTAAAGGTTATGTTAATCAAAGACAATATTATAAATGTTACACAATTATAGTAATGTTTCAGTTAATGTATTATAAAGTAGTAGATTGATTTTCTTTTATTTGTTGGAAGGAGCATAAAAGTGAGCTAACGGACATTCTTGTTACGACGCCGGCCTTTTTAAATTTTCTGAAGGCCAAATCTACAGCTCGCTAGTAAAAGGATAGGCCTGAAGAAGTGTACTATGGAAGACTTCCAGCCAGGTGGTGCAGATAAAACCTCAACATTTCGGCTCGTACAGTAATGAAATGAGGCAGCAGAAATAAAACAATTCTTCACAACAATCTCCATAATACGAGTAAAAAACGCATAGTGACGCAACGCTTTGAGAAAGGGAATCAGGTCAATCAGTAAGAAATTGGAGACTAAACATACCACAAGCCCCCTGGTAGTCTCTTGTTAGACTAATATTATAAAGAGGTAACGTTTGTTAGTTTCGGTTTACGGATTACGGTTGCCGGCGCGAATCCGTAGCAGTAGTTGCCAATCACCAAAATCGATTCCATACAAATATTAAAGCAACTAAATATGCAAATCATTTTCCGTCAGCCGATACCGTTTACTATTCTTGTAATAGTATTATCTTTAGTAGTTCCAGAACAAAAACTAATTAAGCCGCTAAAGAGCACTTCAGTCTGAACATAGCAGATTTTGTATTTCTGTTTTAATTTTCTTAATGGTTTCCGCACCCACTTCTTGTTTCTTTATCTTTTTGTTTTGAAAGTGTCTGAGCTTTCATTGAAATGTAAAATATTTTAATGAAAAGAATTTAGTGTGTTAATAGTTCAAAGAGTGTTTTGCTTAGTATTAAACATCAATTCAAATAAATGTTAATTTATGGTTTAAGATGGTTGTCTTTACCTATATATATCTCATTTTGTTTGTATTGCTGAGTTTTAAAAACTACTGGTGCAAATTGAAAAATTATTTTGTATTGTAATCGAGCAAGGCTTTAGATATTACGCTATATCAATAATAGCGCAAATACTTACCTAAGTAAAGATATAAATTATTCTTTAGTATACTAGTGTTATTGCAATGTTTGAACTAAATTACTTTTTTGTCTCTTTCCATAAAATTGTATTAAGAATATGATGAAAAAGGACAGGTCCGTGCTTTTGTTAAACGGTGTAATGGAATTGATTATGTTTTTTATAAATAAGCAGAACAAATAACAAAATACATTTAACTTTAAAGAAAAAAAATGAAGGTATTTCATACAATATGGCACCGTCTACTCTACTATAATTACAATTTGTATACATTAAAGATTTATTAATTAAGAATGTTAAGTTAAAGGACGAGTAATAAACATGAGAAGAAATGTTATTGTGGAAAATCTAGTTGAAAATAGAAAAGCAGAGGAAACTTGAGTGGATGTAGGAGGTAATGTGAGGCCCCTTACTTCTATTTCCGGTCTACGTTCAGCGAACTAAGGACGTATTTCATATAATATTTTACATATACGATTTTACCTAACTTATGTTATAACCGTTTTGATTTATTAAAAAAAATCCTATTATTACTATAAATATTGTAAATTATATGATAAGAACATCCTACAATAATGATTTGCTTTTTTTAGATATCTTTGTTGGATTACGTACATATTAGTAAAGAATTTTGTGAAACTATTATCAGACCTTTACTTAATATTTTAACCCATGGGGTTAGACTTATCACCTGGATGTCTAAATCCAATATGGTTTTGGAGTTAAAGAGCCAAATCTCGAATCTTACCCAAAGTCTTAAGACGTCTCAAACCATTATTAAAATATTGTGTAAATAATTAATTATTCTCTGAGGGATATGACGTCCAAATTTAAAATAAAAAACCATATACCTCCCTTCAATGCCGGCGACTTACCCACTAACATGACTGTCCATGGGCTGCGTTATCTGCCTTTTAGTTATATTCCGTAGGCTCGTTTTTAATCAAATAAAAAAAATACCTATTACTTTACAATAGATTAAACATATCTTCTGTACTTGTGTAACTTTTTTAATGTTGGGCTCAAACCATTATTTAAATAATTTGAGCGTTTTAGCAGCAAACATATTTGTGACTTATGATAGGTTTTGGAATGCCTCAAGTTAAGATTGAGTCGAGACTTAAGCGCGAACTATGACTGCTTTGTATCAAAATTCAATACATTTTTGACATATGGGAGTCGAATAACGCGTGAATCTTACCATTATATTTTATAATAATAAAACCGTTATTTCTATAGTAAAACCTTATCATATTACGCTACAATAAGTGCATTGTATACGTAATATTACACGCACAAGTTAACAGCAGCAGAGCGTAATCCAAGATCGTAGATCACTAAAATTATTGGCTGCACGCAGAAGAATCGTTGCCAAGAGACTACCTACTGGCTAAACCGTTATAACTATGATATATTGCTCCCACCTACAATCTAGTATGAAATTTATGGCTACACTATGAATCATTTTATTCAATTTTAAAATTAATTCGCAGCTCTGGATTATTGAAAATGGAGTCATGAAAAATATTATTCTTTATAGGTTGTAAATATTCTATTATACATTAACTGTTGGTATCGGCGGTGTGAATCTATTTTCTCAAGAGCAGTTGTGTTAAAAATGTAAAGGCCGTTCACCTTTACTATACACCGATTTGAAAAAAATTTATATCGTATAACTTAATATTATCTTCAATACACTCAATAAAAAACTATACGTTAAATAGTATGTCTAACGCAAGAACTCATCAGTACCAATCTAGCGGATATTATGAAAAAGATACAGGGTGTAGATTTTTTCGAATTTTAATAAGAGTTAGTAAAAAAAATGTAAATTTTCTTATAAAACGCAAAATAAATTATAACTCTGCAGGGATTGAGCTTAAGGACCTCCCGTAGAAAAATTTTTTGTAGCTGATGATCTCATCTATCCCCTATTTGCGTTTGATCCACGACTTTTTGACCATCCTGTATGATTAAAAATAAACGTATTTAATTGATGCACCATGTTTTATAGCTCTAAATAAATTAAATAACATACAATTTAAATAGAACACAAATTATTATTTCATACAAGAATGTTCCCGTGACAAGTAGACGTGTTCCAAGTGACCTCATAATGTCACACTGTCTCCGCATTCTCACTTGGCAACACTTATTTGTCACGGAACTATCACAAGATAAATAAATATATATAAATATATTCAATAGTTGTGTTCGAATACAAAAATGTACTCTCATTATTATAGAATATCTACCTGACCCCGCAAACGTTGTTTTGCCATGTATACCTATTATTTCTAGGAAACACTTTTTAGTTAAATAAAAATAACTATTACTATAGTTAAAATAGGGGTTGATCGTAGAGGGGTGAAAATTTAGGGTTGTATGTATTTTTTAATACCACAGAATAAATAAATTAAAATAAAAGAATTATCCAAAAAATGAAAAAAAATTCGAGGTCGAGCTGTTTCGGAGGAGTATGATGGGAATTATATATATAATATATAGATTATACCCTTTATAAAATAATAATACTCAGAATACAACAATACGACAGAATCTTTCACTCACCGTTTCATAAGTGAGACAGTTGGATATTAGAAGAGAAGAGAGAGGAAAGAAACATTAAGGTTGCACTTTATTTATAGACAGGCAAAAAGTTAAGACTATAATAACCTATCAGCATCAACACAACTTTTCCCAAAGCACAGCTTACACTCAGGATAAAAAAAACATACTAGGTATTTCGTATTAATTGAAAGGCAAATATTAAACAGATGCAGATATTAAATGCGTAGCAAATATGAAACAGTGCTGGCGTTCTTAAACATAACGTTCTTGTAATGCCAAATATAAAAATAACACATACTTCGTAAGTAATCATTTCTATCTTGACTAGTCACGAAATAGTGGGTGAACAGAAACTAAGTTCAAAATCACGTTCGTTTTAGGATTACATAAGCCTTGAGAGGATTTAAAAGCCTTCTACGAAAGAGTTTCCGAGTGTGATACTTAAAAGTGTAATGTTTATGATGTTCGTGTCGATCCTATGCGCTATATTGGAGACTCAACTCAAACAAGCACTTGTCGTAAACTTCAGCAAACTGTCTTGCGTGTTATTGTCGTGTCATGCTCCAATTTACGTGGTCCAAGACTAAGAGATATTCAATATATTTACGTGTTCTTACGCTATTAATTAATTATTGGTTAAATTAAATTAATAATTGTTTAAATGTCTGTGTAATGTGTAACAAACAAATGTGCTAAACTAATGGCGATAACAAGGCTGGCTTATAAGGTAGCCTAGGCATGCATTTTTTGTAAGACAACTGTTGGATAATTAACAAATAAGTACAATACGGTACAGTTCAGAAACTTCAATGTAAAGTAGTCGGTGTCGTGCTAGAGCCCAGTTAACAGTTACAGCTAGTATTTTAACACATTTAGAAATTATATGCATCAAAATGAAAGTAAGACGTTCGTTTAGTTTTGTCAGTATATAACTTGTTTATAGGTAATTAATAAAATAAATGACCGGCAACGCACTTGAGAGCCTTCTGGCAATGTGAGTGTCCATCGAGGGCATCACTTATCATCAGATGAGCCTCCTGTCCGTTTGCCTCCTATTACATAAAAAAAAATATTTGCAGCTTCACAACTTCTAATAGCGATTCTGACATCAGCGCTACGAGTATTGAGAATAATACATCAAACTTGCATAAAAACGCTGGGACCGGTATCGCTTTCAAACTTAACAGATTGTTTCAATAAAATCAAATTAAAATACGTTTATTCAGTTTCAACAAAACAAATTACAACAATATTGCCACGCGTTTTTGTCTTTTAAGTAGTTATTAACTGTGTAGTGTGTGTTACAAATTAATGTTTAAAAATGAATATATTATTTTTTTATTTAACCAATTCAGGGCAATCAAAGCCTCTTGTTCCTCTAGTTATTTTAATAATTCCAGGGACTAATTTTGAATGAAACTCCAGCGCTTATGGCATGTACCATCGAAGTGAACGAGTAAACGAGCCGCTGAAGTAAATCGACTCAATAATAACTTGAACAAATCTTATCCCTACAATTCTGAACTTAGAACATTAAAATAAACTTATGTGATCCAAGTGCAAACTGTTTTACTGCAGTTTTCTACAACTTATACTTCCTTGTAGCTAAATTAATGTTCCACCGACAGGTCTACAAGCAACTAAGTTATTTGTATTGTGTAAACGTACCGCTAGTTATAAAACGCATACAACCAATATAATTTTTCAATGTAAACACGAAATGTTAATGAGGAAAACGCGTGACCGGAAAATAAACTGCAATGGTATATATGTACGAAATATTTCAATTAAAAGCCTAATTTTAATCAATTGAACAGTGCTCTGTAAAATGTTAATAAATCAAATGTTTATAACATGGAGATTTAAACTTGGTTAATAGTGTTTAGCATTGATTGAACAGGACCGGAAAGTCGGACCAAAAATCGATATCCGGCTTAAAACTGATAAAGGCCTCCACTGCCTCTCATCAATATATAATATATGTCTGATAATCCGAGCATTCCCTGACATATATAAATAATAATTGATGAATATTGGTACTCATTCACGTAGCGCTGTAAACCTTTATTGTTCTTGGCATTCGATTTTAGTGATATTTTTTATGATCCGCGGCTATGCACCAATGGTTTTCAGTATATGTGAGCATCGAACACTCGCACGTTCGGCGAAGAAACACATCGTGAAAAGTCCGCCATGTCTCAAATCGTTAAATCGAGTTGGATATAAAATACAAATTATCAAAGACGCAATCTGAGTCTTTGACCCATATAGGTATGTAGCGTCACTGGATTATTACTATTAAACATAGAAATAACAATTATTATTAAAAAAAACACACAAAACTACAATTTAAAAAAAATTAGAGATGTCAAAAACAATAAAAAAACTTGTGTTCTTAAATCAGTAAACAGAGAAACAGGATATATTCCCTTCAAAGCCTTTTGTTTATTATGTAGTCGTGAATATTGCTCCCACGAGGCGTTAGATTACTCTTTATTTCGGCCAAATAGACCGAATTAGGTTATTTCGACACTTAAAACGTTTAAATATTCTGATAAAAATATATTAGTATCAGTTAAACGGGCTACATTATATATAATTTCAATTAGTAAATAATATATTGTTAAAAATAATTGCGTTGAGTTCGTAGGAACAGACTGATGTACTACTTGATTTAAATATATAGATAATAGAACTGATCTATCTGTTTCATTACATATTTTACAGGATCAGATTGGTGATGCCAATTGATGGCATACCCCATAACAAAATTTCAGAGGAAAAATTAATTCATCAGATACTATTTCACTAAAATTTAACCTTAATTAACGTAAAAGCGAACATTGATATAAACAAAAAACTGAGTATCTAAAAATAAAAGCTCTTATATAGCATTGAGTGCGACACTTCGCGCTGTAATTTATTTTAAATTGAAAAGTTTTCAAAGTATTTATTAATATACTGACGAATATTCGCATTAAGTTAGAATAAAAACGTGCTAAGGCATAATGCTATTAAGGTCTACATTGATTAGATTTTATTATGTTGACCCATTGCGCTGCAAAGTGTCGTTTTAGTTATGCGTTCTTCCTAATTTTGCGATTGCGTATTTGCGTTTTAAGATTGAGGTAGAAATTATCAAAAAAAAAAAAAAATAATCTGACATTTGCTTCACCTTAAACGCTAAGTCACCTTATACCGTAATCATTTACCGATTTAACATATCTACTGACGGTTCTAATAGAAAACACAAGTCGTAGCGCGCAGCAGAATTTCAGGTAAAAATCGGCTGTCATGTTAGTACGCTCTGTAAATGTTAATAGATTAAGGTATATATATGTATTGGTTTGTATATATACTATAATAAGAGTAGAATTAATGATTCAATAGTACAATCCCTCAACAATCTCACGGTTTCATCTAAAAATGTATTATTTGTACCTCGTCGTTTCGTATTTTTAAGACAGTGCGAGAGGTCACGGTGGTTTTATTGTACATTTTCAAAGATATTAGCAATTATTTACCTGTTTACAATCGTTTATCAATTTTAAAATAATGTAATTCGATATTGTAAAATTAAAATCGTTATCGGCAAAACTTTGAAGTACCATCAATCAGTGAATTACGCTGAACCACCCTTCATACAACTCGAGTGAAGTGAGTGCAATTTTATCTACTAGTCAACTTATTTCAAGCTAATTGAAAATTATTTTTGAAGACTTACGTACTTATAGGTTATTATCCTGTTAGACATATTCTTTATTATCTCACTCTTATGCCACTGAAAAAGCGATTAATAAAAGATTATTTGTTCAATAGGATTTTAGGTGATTTTAGGACAATAGGTGTTGCCAGTTTTTAATAGAAGTAAATAAACAGAAACATATGGTATATAATGAGGTTAAAGGAAAGAACAAATGTGAAGTAAAATAAATTACTTCTCAGATTAAAATGACTTATAACTCGGAGTAACATACATTTCCAATAAGCAACGCCTACATCTTAAATACGTACCTTAAGAGACAAGGATTTAAAACAAAATTAATATCATTCAATCAACCATCATTTATCATTCAGGGTGTTGGTAGAAGGAAAAATCATGGCTTCGGAAGGCTTGCTGTATCTGGCACAGGACAAGACACGCTTCACGAGACTGAGGGCCAACCTCTAGTAATGGAGAGACACCAATAGGAGAAGTAGATCATTAATTTGTTTCAATTGTAAGAAATAACATTTACTCAAAAAGTCAAAAATCATTTAATCACAAATACACTTTTGTACGTCAAAAAAAGAAATATATATGAAATGCTTCTAAATTTACATTTCGTGCCAGTTCTCAAATCAAGGGCGTAGAACGGAAGAGAAGAACTGGCAATAAACTCTTCGCCACTCTTTTTAATCGCCATGTTTTTTGTTTTATACAACCACCATGTTCCACATGATTAATTAATAATAATAAAATAAATACTACCATAACATATAAATCTTGTCTTAAATCCTATATATATTTCTATTAAACTCCAGTACCATAGTATTTGCTTTACAATATTGCTTTCACGACATCGGTTCTGCATTATGGCTGATAAGTGGGACAATCGATATCCATATAAAAGCATTTATGAAAACAAGATGTGCACGTAAGTGCCTGTTATGGCTCCTATCGGTCGTACTGTTCGTTATGTTATGAAAGACTTTTAGTTTAATCAAACGATGAGTAGTCTTGGCGTCCATTTTATAATATATTCCCTTTTAAAAATTATTTTACGTAAAATCTTTCGCGGTGGACCTATACTAAATACATGATCGCGAAAGAAAAAGTTTTTTTTTGAACGCACACTATAGAATGGACACTCTCAATGCCAGAGGGACCGCGAGTGCGTTGCCGGCCGTTTAAGAATTGTTTACGCTATTTTTTTGAAGGACCCTATGTCGAATTGATTCGGA
Source organism: Pieris melete (assembly GCA_963693345.1). NCBI lineage: Eukaryota > Metazoa > Arthropoda > Insecta > Lepidoptera > Pieridae > Pieris > Pieris melete. The sequence goes on from CAVNZK010000119.1 coordinate 225,594, forward strand.
AATACTTTAGTGGGCAGCTGGTTCCACATAGTGATGGTGTGCGGTAAAAACTGCCTTAAAAACGCTTAGTTAGTAATGACACGAGACCTTTTTAATTTTTATATGTACAAAAGCTTATAATATTTGTATGAAAAATTTTAGTTCTGCGCATAACCACCATTCGTATAAATGTTTTCCGCGAATATGGTGTTTAAATATAAGGGTTTATATTGAATATTTTATGATATGTTACTATTTTATTTATTATTTAATTATATATAAACAAATTAGTATAACTATTACCCGGGAAAATTGTCTCGGGTCGGTACGGCTGATAAAAAAACATTTTACTGATATATGACGTGAGACTGTTAGACTCATATTCCTCTGATAAAAGAACATTAAATATGATATATCAACAAGAAACCCACTCAATATTCGCATCGCAATAATTTATGCAACTCACAGTTTACTATTTGTCTCGCTTTGAAACACGAGAGTTTCACCAAAATATTCGCTTCTGTTCTTTGCTTGCTTTGTCCAGCTGGTTTTGTCAGTGTTAAAGTATATCTCTTTGAACGAAAAACAAAATTCACTTCAAAGGCTTTGATTTTTCGCTTGGCTTAGTTTTGTGTTGCTTAAGTGAAACAGTGGGCACACTACTTATATGATGTCTGTTTGGTTACGTAATCCTTCGATCAATTAGCTTTATTCTTTTGTTTGTTTCTTTCTTTTGTTTTTTTCTTTCTTTCTTTTATTTATCTACTAACTACTTAATTAACTTATGTTTTCTGTTTTGTATATTTTGTTTAACAATTTGGCTTTGTATATTGTCTAAGTCATTTCTTTTATAATGTATATATGTAGCTGTAAGAATACATATACATAAATAAGCCAATAATACGTATTTTACCTATCTTCAGTCTGACAGCCCTCAAAGTGTGAATATGCGAGTTTCCATACATCTCCAAAATTTAAAATTAATGTTTCTCATGTTAGTACGGCAAGTGAAACTAATTGCGTTCCGTATCTAATATTATGCAACACAAAATATAAGGTAAAATATAGTTAATCTCAGCTAGGGTTGGTAATCCAATAAGCTGCTTTACCTCACTCGCTACAAAGTTCGGTAGCGATCCCCCGCGGCCCACTAATTGAGATCAGCTTATATTAGTCGCGTTATTGCATTCTGGAATGGCCCCGAGGAAACATTTTTCCGAATATGCTGGATTTTTAAAGACCTTGGGACTATATTAGGATCGGTTAGCCGTTTAATATGTTAGCCGGAGGTTGAGGTTAATACACAACTAAAGAAATTTATTCTATAAATCGATATACAGTAGAACCTCGTTAAGTCGAACCTCGATAAGTCAAAAACCTCCAAATCTCGAAAAAAATGTTTTGTTCCCTTCCCATAAAACACAAAAACCTCCATTACTTGAAATCTTGACCCTCTGTTAATCGAAATAATCACCGAGTCCCTCCAAGCCATTTTGGTACATATTTTCACTCTATAACTCGAAAAATTAAATTTGACCTCTGTATCTCGAACATAGGAACGTTTTATTTTACAACTTAGGGTCCTTCAAGAAAAGAGCGTACCGATTCCTGAAAGGCCGGCAACGCACTCGCGAGCCCTCTGGCATTGAGAGTGTCCATGGGCGGCGGTATCACTTAACATCAGGTGAGCCTCCTGCCCGTTTGCCCCCTGTTTTATAAAAAAAAAAAAAAAAAAAAACCTTTACAACTTGATCATTTGGAATTTATTATCTCTATTATTCGAACAAAAATAAGTTACCGACTTTAAGAACTTGCCGACAATGTTAGTACACTATTGTTTCTTAGAAAACATTTTAGGAGTATACAATAATAAATTTATGACTCATGGAAACACGTCAGGTTGAAATTTAGCTTAATTTATAAGAAAAAACCTCAAACTCTTTATGTCGAATCAAAGCCCCCTAAGTCGAAATCCTCCATAAGTTGAAAACTCTCTAACACGAATTTTTTGGCGTCTCCCTTGATGTTCGACCTATAGAGGTTCTACTGTACCAGCCTTAAAGGCAAATATTGTTAAATATGTTAGATAAGGTTGTTTCGAATGTCGACGTTTTTATCCTGTAGCCAGTCACGTGATTAAGATATGATGTCTTTTTCCTAAGCTGTCTATGAGCACATATACTAAATACGTCTGCTGTCAGCTGTCATCTGTCAGAGATTCCGCCAATATCTCTTAGACTGTCAGAGACTGATGAGCGAAATTGGCAGAAGGAAAGTAGGAATTTTAATTACTATATTGACAATTGTTTACATTGAAACATTTATTAATAATAATTTAAACATTGTTTATTCAAAAAAATCGTTATTGTTATTATGCTATATACAATGTCTACATTCTCATCACAAGGACTTTCCCATTTTACGATAATGTTAAAGAAAACACTTTTTTCATATAGGTCACGCCATAATTACTCGTTTCGTTTTATTATTGCGTTTACGACTTTGTTGGAATTACGTGAGATTGCATGGCAGCATTGCCATGCTCAAGGGTCTCAAGGGTCAGCTTTAAGGTTAGTTTTTTGTCAATTTCACAGCCGTATTCAGTTGTTTGTTAAGAGCCAACGGTCACTTTAATTTAGTGAAAAACTATATAACAAAAGAAAAGTCACTTGGATTTAATCGCAAGTTAAATAGGGTCTTGTATTGGCTTTCAATTTCAACGTAATCAAGCATTCAGGACAAGAATTAGCGTTGATTGGATTTAGCAATTTCCAATACGTTATTGGCATATGAGAGTCATATATAGTCTCTGATTTGAGAGCGACCGCCGATGCGATAACCGCTGTGTGAGTTCGAAAGGTGAGTTACAGAATCGTAGGGCTGAATCTTAACCAAAATGTTTTAGTGTTATTATTACTAAATTTTATAGAATGTTGCAAATATACTCGGTAAGCTGTATATTTCAGTAACAGTGTTAAATTCTATCTACTTATTGAGGTAACATAGATATCAATAGTCAGACTCGTTTAAAACATCCACAACCTTATTATAACATTAGTAACATTTTTTTTACAGTAATCGTTACCATGGTAATCATTATTTTTACATAAAAGGACCTTAACATCGTAACCATGGCACCAAATATGGTACTTATTCACGGTATAAGGCCAGTAAAGCTCCAGAACAAAGTAGGGGTTTGGGACGCATTTCTAACCGCAGGCTCGCAGAGCAGGAAGAGCGACGCGCTCACTAAATCCTCGCGGCCTAAAAAATGCCCATGCGTTCAAAAGAATGGATCCATCTCTGCAAGTACTGGACCCGATATCCCCTAGCTAAAAGTGAATGTCTCGGTCTGTAAAGGATACTTGCTGTGTCAATTATCTTCATAAACTAACAATTGGCGTGGCGGACGCAAAACCGCATCGCATGTCGGGAAGCGGATAGTGCTTTGCTGTTATCGCATCTCGCCTAAGGCGATTATTGGTGGCGCCTTGAGGTTTTAGTGGGTATGCACAATCGCGAGTACCACATAACTCTCCCGCATTAAGCAGTCGCGCCGCGCTAGGGTATGCGCAATGCATTTCCCCAAGTAGGTACAAAAGACGCATTACTGTCTTTTGTTTCATTTAAGTAAGAATTTTGTGTCAAACAAACACAATTGCTTCGCCGGTAATCGAATACCGAGTAACCTCTAAGCTACGGCGACTCTTTTACACCTTTGTTATTTATTCCGTTTAGATGATTCACTTACAGAGCTCTTAAATCCGCCCTTATAAAGATACTCGTGTGTCCATAAACGTAATACTAAAACTTTAATACGTAATTACGTCCAGCATTAGCTCAGTTACGTGAGTTGTTAACCCAGTTGTTCTATATACCAGTATTGGGTAATTAAATACTGAGTAATTTTTAATAGATGGAAAGTATTCTTAAATCGTTGAATATATTTGATGATGTGCGATATTAATAAGCTGAGATGCTTTTTCATATTGATGCCCCACTCTTGGGAGTGAGAAAGAATTTTTTTGGCAAAGAAATGATTTTTAGGAAGATATTCTGACAACGATGAATATAACAAGTGATCGGTCATTATAAGTATACAGTACATTATATATTAATTGAAATCGACTTTAGAGCGTAAAGTTCCTTATGTGTTTGTGATTAAATATAACGACAATTGACCGGTCAGTACTGGACCGGTTATACAAATCTTAATTGAGAAATCACTCTAGCTGACGAACGATTTCATTCTTTCTACCTAAGGGAAGAAGATGCTATTTATAACAATAGGTGTCTCATTTAATCCAAAATATGATACACAATAACAAGAGAGAATAGGGATTTATTTCTCCGATACGTCTTGTAAAAGACGATACCTTGGAATCCGGAAATAGCACAAGCTTTGTAAGTAGAGCCTCCGGCATTATCCATTAATCCAAGTTTCACAAACAGTATCGACTTACATCAGATTTTGATATTCTAGTAATAATACTTTTGTTTATTTTTATTGATTAAAGCTTTTATGGTACGGAGGAAATATATTATGTATGAAGTTACTCTCCAATATTTTTCTTTAAGCTTCAATCAAGAAGGTAAGCTTTCAATCATCACACGCCACTTTTTGGGTTCAAAAGAGGATTTCTCTGTTCCTTGGATGTATGAATGAGCAATCTGCGTTTATAAAAAAATCATTGGTGCAAAGCTCTGTTAGAAACCGGAAGTATTAGATGCGGCACCACAAGGGTTCCATATTATGGTAACATTTCAAAGGTTAGCGAACATTTTTGAAGTTATACTTCTTTTGGCGCGTTCGGGGAAACATTATGAGAGTAAATTTTTCTGATGCGCGCGCACACCGTCATAAATAGCCGACACCCTGAAGTTAGCTATAGTTAACATTTTTTTTAATAAAAATGATGATGCTGTATTTAAATTATATTTAGACAACGATTCTAGATTAATATTTGTATCATACTTTATCTATCATAAGCCTCTTGTAACTCACATGTCTACTGAACTCCAACCAATGGACGTGAATTAAAATTAGTAAATATCAATATGACGTATAAGTTTCCTTCTAAAATAAAAAATGTCCATTTCTTTAACTATGTAGAATTTTTTTGATTTACTTATTCATTAGTAATCTTACATATTATAAAACGAAACACTTAGACAAAACAGAAATCCAAAACAGATAACATAGATAAACAATATATATATGAAACAGAAAACATAAGTATGTACAATATATAATTTTTTTTAAAGAAAATTGAAATTTAACATTAAGCAAACGATAAACGATGCAACGAAAAACTAGAAATTATATTTAAATAAAACATGTTTTAACTAGATAATGCGTTATAATAAAACGTTCAATGTATTAAATACCATTTTTTATGTTTAGTGTCGCATTTCTACAAACCTAGAAAAAATCTTTTCAAAAATTGAAAAGATTTTTATCTTGTTACGCCAAAGAAGTATAACTTCTAACGCATGTACATAAGAACACACAGGTTTTTTACCGTTAGGCTAGTCATTTTCATGTCAAACCAATTAAACTACCCTACAATACAATGTTAGAATAAATAGGTCTAGAAATAGTAGAAACTAAATGTATGAAATCACCAAGTTCCTTTGACTCTCAGTACTTAAAGGGTACTTGACCTAGCGAGTGGAGACGCGAGTTGTGGTGTCGTGTGGCTTAAGCTTAGAAGCCCTTTGTTTATGTTAAAGTCTGTACTCAACACGATTTTCATAAAAAAATCCAGGCAAAAGAGCATTAAAAGAAACCTTTCTCGAGCAAACGTCAAAAGTCAAAGTCCAAGTCAGTATTAACATTCTCATTTATTTGCTGAGAGAGCAGTGTTGGGTTAGTGGTTATGGGTACAACTTTGAAGTCACGATCCGAAGGGGAATTTCTTCCTTTGTGCCCAAGCAATAAAGAAGGTGAGGAAATCAGAATGGCGCAGTCCTAAAAACGTATCGTAGTGGATAAGGTATTTCGAACCAATTCCACTTAGGGTTCTTAAAGAAAATAGCGTACAAATTCTTAAAAGTCCGGCAACGCACTTGCGAACCTTCTGACAATGCGAGTGTTCATGGGCGGCGATATTACTTAATATCAGGTGAGAATTCTGCCCGTTTGCCTCCTGTATCATAATAAAAAGGGAAAAAAGGGAAAAGGGGGGAAAGGGGGAAAATGGATAAAAAAGAGGGAAAATGGAAAAAAGGAAAAAAGGGGAAAAAGGGGAAAAGGGGAAAAGGGAAAAAGGGAAAAAAGGAAAAAAGCATTAAAAAGCGAAGTCGGAGTCCAAGACTTAGAATGTTTGTAGCGCCAATATACTATTTATTTACTTATAATAAAAAAATTCAAATGGTAAAAAATATTAAACCGATTAAAAAAAAAGATATTAAGCTACACTACCGATGAGCTAATTTTGCTATATCCAACAAGCGAAGACATTCCTCATGAAAATTATAGACATATTTTTTTTTATTTCATCGTGTTCAAAATGGAAAAATTGTGCGGAAACTTTATGCCCTCAGCACGATACTCAATACCGGATATCTTGTTTACAAAGCGCAGCACTTGGAACAGGACTCTCAAAGGCGTAAATGCCTCGACGTAAATTAATCTTTTATCTAATCATAGTAAGCAAACTTTCGCGAGTTTTAGAACAAATTAAACTTAATGCTTTGTTCAAAACACTATTTTAAGAAAAACTTAAATTTAGTTTTGAGTTTATGCTTTTGACAGAAAACACATTAAACAAGTTAGATTGTTAGTTGGATGTTTATAATGTTCTGTGATGTGAAATTTATATATTATATTATGTTATAGCACCGAGAGAGCATTACCGTTGGTCATATTAATAGCAAATCTTATTTAAAGATTAGTTTTTAAAACAAAAACTATGTACGACTTTTAAAAATTGACTTTCAATATAATTTTAGCATATATTATACGTTAGTAATAGGTTGTATAGGATATCATAACTAGTATAAATAATATTAATAATATCGTTGTAATATTGAACTATAGATTATTATTCTTTATGTCTTTTCCGCATTCTGACGGCGTCCTTATGAATGACACTAGTGATCACTATGAGTACTATGATTAATAGTGAAATAACCTACTTAACCTACAACGAGTTTATGAGATATTTAGTACTCACGTAATGGTAGCAGGAGGGTTGGCGTGTACAAGACAAGGCAGCAACACATCCGCGCCGCGTCGTGCACTTGCTTCCCATATTCCGTGAACTATTGCTCGCGGCGCTGACGGCACACTCAGTGCTGTAATAATGAGAAGCTTGTTTTGATTATTTCTCTTTGGTTATTTTGTTATCGTTCTGCTTCCGTTTCGTATCTTTCTGCTGATTGTCGCGTGACAATCATAATGACAAAAATATTTTTATAAATATAAATAAAAAAATAAGAAAATCCGTATAAGTTTCATTTAACGTAACATATAGGTTTCGAACTTCATACACTTCCCTGAATTGTTTTATAATTGTTGTACTTCATTACACTGAAATAAATGTTTCTACCCGTTCGAGTATAACGTATTTGTTTAAGTTATTTAATGTATGCAATAAAGAATTGATACTTAAAAAATAAATAAACGGTAATCAGATATATATATATTTTTATGTAATAGGAGGCAAATAAAAAATAAATAGCCTATGAATATTATGCCTATATATATCCTATAGGTAAATAGACAGAAACATTCCAGGGCCGATAGTCTGTAACGTCCTAAAGCGATACTGAAAGATATGCCCATCTCAATTAATTTTTGTTTAGAGGATTATCAAGGTCGCGACATTATTCCTACAATAAAGTCCGAATTGGCATTACTATTTGAAGTTACACAGCAAGGACTCTGGGCCCAATTTATGGGTTAATTTGGGAGTTAAATATTATTATTGAGTTATATACATTGTGTGAAACCAACTGAGCCTGAAACTGTTTTTGTTTGTTTCTTAATTTTCTTAGCATTGCGAAAGTAAGGCTTCAGGACCTATAAGTAAGGCTTCAGTTTACAAGGCTTCTTCCTTTAATTTGATATAAAGTGTCATTATTAAAATACACCTAAGTATTCAATCATGTAATTAATATTAATGAATATAAATTATTAATAAACGTCAAATCAATGATCTTAATCATTATTACATTAATAGGGAAAATATGCCTGCAAGTATTCTGTAGCTTTTTATATATGTTTAACTTTAAAGTTTTCATTTGAATCTTTCTTTGTACGAAAAATTACCGTTTAGTACAGTGAAATATGTTACATGGAAGAGCATCAAGTCACGAACAACACCCTAGTGTGTGCTGCAACTGTCATTTGTTTTATAAATTATTAAATAATTTTCTACTCACGAGATACATCTATGCTAACCGGTGTACTTCTCCGTCGCTCTCCAGTCAGTGAATCAAGGACAGAACAAGAGTAATGCGCTCTTGAATCATCTGTACGTACTGAACGTACAACTAGCTTCCAACCTTCGTCCACAACCAGTGTAGGGCCGGCTGAAAGAAATCCATAGTAATATAATAATAATATACGTTATATTGTATTGTGCATTATTAATATTTCTTTAACGTGTTTTATGCCGTCTTGGACGTTTTTAGGATACCTATTGTTATTATTGGTATCTGTTGTACAAAATAGGAAAATAAAATATTTATCTACGTACAAACTGTTAAAAAAATGTTTCAAGAAAATATCAAAGTTGATAGCGGTTATACAACACTCGACTCTGCGGTCGTGCCTTCTGCTTTCTTCTTTAATTCTGGTTGAAACAAATTTTACTATCTATATGCAATCAACACTCGTTAGGTGAAGAAACAAAAAGGGCTGGCATTTCTAAGACCGAAAATCGGCGATGGGTTAAAAGGCTGCACATTTACTTTCCTTTAAAGAAAAATGAGCTTAGATACAGATTAAAACTGAGGCTGATCTCAGCCTCGCTTTAGATCAGCCTCAGTTTCGATCTTCAAAGTACCACTCGATATTTGAATAAAATCTAAGAACCGGAAATAGATAATATCCGGTCCTCGGACGGTACTACGGACGGGCTACGGACTGAAGCTACGGATTGCTACGAAGTCCATTAAAGTAGGAATGAACATAAGAATAAATTTGGTTTACTGAGCTAAAAATATCATACATGAAAATAACATAAATTTCGTTATTGTTCACGCTTACGACTACAATATTGTCACACAGATTTGATCCATATCAATTCAATGAACACTAGCTGCACGATGGATTTGTCAATGCGATAATATCAGGTTCTGGCAGCCTGAATGCCGAGCTTCATACGGATTTCGTTATTTATTTTAAATACTCGCTACGTATTCAAAAATCTCAAGAACTAAGATATGCAATCTTGTTGAAGGCAAAAACTCCGTTCGATACAAAAACATTTGATTTAAGTGGAATTGAATTTTATAGTTGAGCTGCGCTTAGCAACAAATTAAGCCATTCATTTATATACATTTAAATGCAAAAACATTGATTTCGTTCAGTCGTTCTTCTCGAGGGAAATTATTTTAATTCACGGAACAAATTTAATAAGCGCACACAATCAATCTGCGGCGCAAACAAATTGCTCGAATTAATAAAAACTTTCACAAAAATATAAAAACAACCGAGATTATTTCGAAGTTTATTGTGGGTAGTACTTTTTGTTTGTTCTACTGGAAATTTAATTTTGTTCGGTTATTAATAGAACAAATTCAATTCAGTATCGTTTTAATCTTCGCTATTCAGTTTTATGCTCCGATGATGAAAAATAAAGAAATGTGATATAAATAAAATAAAGTTGAAGAATTCGTCTCTCTCGTCAAAGAAATATTTCTTGGTATGTTCAATGTACTGTTTATTTATTTATGTGAACCAACTAAAGTCTAACAAAGTCATTATAAATATTTAATTTTAATAACTTCTTTGTGTATATCAAAGATTCCAAGTACTGAATAAAATATAACAAAACACTGTAATTTTACACATATATTAACATCTTTTGAAATACAAAATCATATAATTCTAATTGCTTACTTATTTAAAAAGATACTACGATTTAATCTATCTTTATGTATAATTAATTAAAATAAACATACAAATTTTGACTAGGGGTTCGCAATATGCAAAGGAAATAAATTAAAAGTGTATAATGTTATAATGCTGTTTTATAATGTACTTACTAAGTTGATCTCCAGCCGATACTACGCTTTCGTCCCTGTACCAAGCGGCGACGGTGGCATGGTCTCTCAAAGAAACGGGGGCAGCGCAAGTCAATAGTGCTGGTCCACCCACCTCAGCTGGAGTGGATGTCACGTGAGCTTGCCACTCTTGCCATACCACTGTAGACAAAATATATCAATGAAGTATAGTTGTATGGGCACTGTGCTTTGGACTGTGATTAAATATAGGGTATGATAATTTATTTATTTATTTTATTTATTTATTTAATAATATTATGATAGGAGTGTAACACAGTTGAGTGAGAATGAATTCTTTTCTTATATTACTTTTGTAATAGGTTAAAGGCAGGGAAAAAATACAGACACGGAGGAAGATTGCCGTGTGGACGTTTTTGATTTTAAATTGTTCAGAAGTCAAAGTAAAAATCATTTTATCATATATCAATGTACACTTATGAAAATGTTTAAAATAACTTTGTGGGGAGTATTTTTCTTTAATTATTAATGTAGGATTTAGTTTTTAATTTTGTTGTGAAGTTATATAAAAGGTTTTTTGAGCATTGTTAAATGCCCTCAAATTAGGTGTCCATATGATAGTAAATAACCATTTCTTCAGTCGGTAAGATGAACTAAAAATCCTCCTGGCCTTTATTTATTTAAGTTAATAATGTTATATTGTACAAAAATAACCCATAGCACTTTATAGTTAAGTCTAAACAAAACTGCAGACCAAAACTTTTAGTAATAAAATTTTACTGTAAAAATACCGTACGCTACAATAATTATATTTGTTTTTAATTCAAAATATTCAGATTTAAGCTTTGAATTATAAACTTTGATAATCATAATATGTGGGCCTACACCCAAAAGAGACTCGAATTACATTACAAAAGACAAGCTCAAGTCTTAAGACCATCTTACTATTTTCCGACATTCATAATAAAAGACCCTCACTCGAAGCTCTATCGTATGATATTCCATAAATATTACATGTTCACCAAAACCGTAAACCTCTTAGCTGCGACCTTAGTTCACTTAATATTCCAAACCTTAGTTCTAAATCTTCACAATATTCCTAAGAAATAATATATGCTTTAGTATATGTATGCTGTATTTCAAAGAACCTCAACAAATTATACAAAATTCACTTTCCTTTATGGCGAAGTTTTTTTATCTGTGAAGGTAAGTCAAGTTTTATTTCAGGTATTTAATCAAAGAATTCAATCATCTCCTTCTGGCAAACAGCGTATACGATGTGATAAAAAAAGACAGTTACAGTAAAACGACGTAATTATATTGATTTCATTTTTATGAATTAGCAAAAAACTTTAAAAACAATCAACTTACTTAACACTGGTATTTATCTCTAGGTATTTTATTAAATGCTTATTAACTAAACCTATTGATTTCTGGTACCAATTACTCATGTAAAGTGAAATCTGTCATTCAGATATTATGACTGATTTATTTTTTAACATTATAATATCCTTAGAATAATGACGCAATAGTTCATTCCTGACGTAACAAAGTAACTAAGTTTAAAACCTAATAAACATTACAGTTCCGAGTGCATTGTTCTGGAATAGACTTACATGAAAATTCATGCATTCTTTTTCGCGATGCGGGAACATTTGGTAGCTCAAAGACATACTTTGTCAACTAAACTTGTACTGTAATGATTAACGTACCCTCGCCTAAATATGTAGTAAAGAAATGTCAAATCAATCAGTGAAAAATACTTTTAAATGGACATTTCTATGATAAATAACAACAGTTTATGAAAAAAAATGTATTTATTTTAATTACAGTAATTATCAATTTACCATGGACAAATTACTAACCAAAGAATAATAATATGATAAAGCGATCTTTGCCTCACATGGCAACCTATAATTACACAGATTTATTCCAGATAATATTTTGCGAGACGCTTTATTCACCCTTGCAACACTAAAACGCTTTTCATACAAACGATTTTTTTTTCTGTTAATTAGAAGTGCTAGTTCAAAGCTTTATAAAACTAACTACAGTTTTTTAATCAGCGGAGAATCTCGAGTTGTGGTTGAAGTTTTACTTAGAAATTTAAAATTAAATATTGCATGGTCCATAGAGAAATATCCTTTAGATTAAAAAAAATTAGACTAAACTGTAGTGGATTTGTTCAAGGTAAGTTTAATACAAAACAGGTATAGCGGTATTATATCAATAATTTGACTTCCAAGAGTAGTCTAATTATCATACCCCTTGAATATGAATAACCTAATGTACACTTAATAAATTTAATTATCTTAATAGAAGACCAATCCATACATTTTCTTTTTAAATAACGGAGGTGGAATTTCATTACGCATCTCCTGCCCGCAATACCCACTAAAACCACTTCGGGTAGTTCCCACATGGCCGCGTTAGGCTCCACTCGCTCTCGTAATCTACCCGGACATCAACGGCATAACTATTACGCTTAAAACCTCAGATTCTTAAACTATATAGGAGGTAGCAGATGGGCATATCTTCTCCTCGTGTCTGCTCGTCTTATGATCCTAGGATTCTTCCTAGTGCACTCTTTCCTTCTGCAGCATTACTTGCTCTCAGAAGAATACATTACGGCATTGCTGACCATTTTATGGATAACATAAAACAGAGCAAGGTTCGAACTCTCCCAGCGGTTTTCGCAGCGGCAGTCGCGCTCAAATCAGTCGTGAAGCAGTCATTTTACGATTTGGCATTCTGATAAACAATAAACTACTAGCTCCCTCAGCTTGTCAAATTGTAATGTGAAATTGCTTAACAGAATACCATGAGATTCCAAAAATGACGTGAGTGACGAAGGGAGTTGCCCACAGTTCCAAAATTTCACATATAAGAAAATCAGTAAATTGCTTCTTAGATTTAAACGATTTTACTGGATTATATATAGTCATTATTAAAAGAATGAACACAAAGATCATATATGCCTTATCCAGACTATTATATAATTATTATTAATAGGAGCGTACTTCTTTGACGTTTGCACGACCAGAAGAAACGACGGAAGACGAGCTGGAAGAAGCCAATGTGTCACAGGACACGCTAATTACCAAAAACGGGTCAGATGATTAAGTTAGGTTATGTAATTGAAATACGTGTTTATATAATATACTGGGTAAGAATAATAATAATGTAATATTATTAAAATTTACACCTACATATTTATTAGTCTCAGCAAAAAATCTAAAGATATTGTACCCAAAATGGCCACCTTTGGTTTTTATATAGTTATATTAATTCAATTTAGTGCTGTAATATGAAATAATTTAGTTACACGACTAACATCTCAATTAAAGTTATTTCTTGGCGAACGAGCATCTCGTTAAAGATCCCTTTGAAGTATCAATATAATCAAGTCCTGATAAAGTATACGCAGTTCGGATAGCGGCCAAGTTTCTTAAGAGTCGGGATTCAATGCGAGCTCGTTAAGAATGATAAAACATACAACCTTAAATTTCGTGCGTGATTACGAATACCAAAGTACATTGATTTGAAAATACTTTCGTGCCTTGTATAGAAGTTTCCCGTCTTTAGCTTTACAATGCGTATTCTATATTGCACAAAATGTACAAACCTTATATTGGCCTAATGTTATATTTATGATCGATTCATTTGTATGATAATTTTACATTTTAAATGTACTGCGCGAACCGGAACCGCACGTTATTAAACGGCGTAAATTTTCACGTTCAAAATTAATTCAAAGTAAAGTTTTGAATTACCGAAGTGACCTTACCTCGGGTTCTGTTTAATTTTCAAGCCTAACGATTCAATTAAATCTACCTCATTTAAGCGTTATGAATTTTCACAACTTTTCCTTATACGTTTATTTATATAAAACTCCGACACTTCCAACAATTAGAGTCTCTTGATAATATTTTTAAATATTAGAGGTAGGATAAGGAATATTGTACTGCACTACCACAATCTTTGAAAAGCATATGGAGTTGTACTCTTATGTCAACGTAAAATCCGTCTGTTTCGTATACGTGTAACAAACGTGTGGCGCTCGGGGACGGCCGCGGATTTTTTTATCAACTTATGCAGTTAAAATTATTTATTTATTTTTTTATTTATGCAGTATTTGTTTTTCTTTGATATTAATTCAAGTTTTTTCTTTGATATTATTTCAATCTACCACTCTACTTTTTTTGTTACGGAATTTCTTGATTCGGTCGTCGCGCTCAGAGCCCGCAATAAAATCTATGCCATAGCTTAAAATGATATGCTCGTAATTACTAAATCGTTTTTCAAATAATTGACGAATAATATAGCGTTAAATAGTCTGTATAGAGAGTGTACATATCGTTCATGCAATAAAATACTGATAAAGGAAATGGAAGTGACAAATTATAATGAAAATTATGGCAGTACGCGTGAAACAACTTTCAAGAAAATTATACAAAATATTAATATATAATATATATTCCAAAAAATATATGATAATAAATGTAGAAACAGAATGCATTTATAATAACCTCAAATTATTTAATTTGATTCACTTATATTAAATAAAACCTGTAGCGTATATACAGAAAAAATAGTTATAACAGCTCATATTATGTTTCTCAGCGAAGTGAGCGGTCCGCGTTTTTTCATCCAGAACAGTTTAATTGGGAGCAAGAGAAACTTCAAATGTTCCACCATTACTGCGACCTGTTTTCTATCGTATTATTTCTAGGGTAAATATCCTATTAAAATCTATCTTCATAAAAAAATTGATGGTCATAATATTTAACAGATAAAATAAGAACATCAGTTGAAAATTAGTCATTGTGTCGCCACGAATCAAGGTAGGTTACAAGGTTATATATAATATAAGCTTGTAAATATAAAAGTTTACTTTATATATCCAAATTCCAGCTTAGTCGTAAATTCATGATTTAGTTTTATATTTAGTGATTAAATAAAGCTTTTTTAACGCAATTTTACTATATAATTAGGCAAATGAGATATCGAGTGTTTCATCAGTGACTGTCATAGAAAGTTGACAAAAATAAACGACGGGTTGCAGTCTGGGAGTGCCGGCAGAAGTGAAAACTTGAATATTAACGTTGTGCATTTTTGATACTTTTGGAATGGTTAGGGAATAATTTTGCACGAATTGCTTTAGTTATCAGTATAAAAGTACTATCATTTATGTGGTAGAATACAATATTTATTTATTGCGCTATCGTACACAAACATGACAATTTATATTACATTAATACGCCGCGCCATCTGTCTACTCTCCGTGTTACGGAACCTACACAAAGTAATTAAAAAAATTCACTATTTTTGTTTGTGACCACCCAGTGACTCTTTATACCTAAAAGTTACCATTATGTGGTGTAAAGTACTGGAAAGTCGAAAATAATATTAAAAAAAACGCGTAATTCAATCCCCGCCCCGCATTATAACGTTTTACAAAAGGAAACCCCCCATTTCATTACGTAATACTTGAACGCTCCCTTAAGGTCCAATTCCACATGCATCAATGTATCTGAGGAAAGAGACAAATGAAGGTTCATAATCCTTTAAAAAAACATCCGTGTTACGAATTTGTTCTGACGCGAGTTTAAAATTTTTTATCCAATCCAAAAAAGTGTACAACATCGCTAAATAAGTTTTCACTTCAAAAATTCGATGTTCTTACTTTTGCGTATTGAAATGTTACTACTGTGATGAGAGCATTCGATATAATGCCACAAAGTTGGCATCGGTTTCCGCTTAATACTTTATACTTATTATCTCCTCGTGTTTTTCTAGTTAACATAGCAACTATGTATGACATTAAATTAGTTTAAAAGGTATATTCGAAGCTTCAATTATAATGAAAATATATGTTGATAAGAAAATACGAAAAGTCCCAAAGGTAAAGAAATTAATGGAACATCGATTTAATCTCAGAAAAACATAGTGTGAGTGACCAGCTCAGCGTGACCCTTACGAGGTCAAAGGTTAAACACGTAACTGAATCTCAAAGGATTACAAGTTGTGACAAAAAACTTGTATGTTGAAAATTTGTTCGGAAATTGAGACTTGGTACAATTCTTCATACAATTTTACGAAAATGATTTATGAATGAATTTTGCTTCACCTACTATAGCAACTGAGAGTTAATTGATCTCATTGTTACATATCAGGTCTAAATCAGACTTTTTGAATGGCAACACAAAAGTATATAAAATTGCTAGTTTTAACATTATAATATGGTAAAACTTTTATTGTAGCGGGACTATTATAATGTCTCTCATATCTAATGTGCTCAAAATAAAAATATCAAACAGTAGTTTATGTACACCAAAATTCATTTCAACACAACAAGTCCTGAAGAACAATAAAACGATTATTTTCTTGTTTAACAATAAAAATATTATTATGTACAATAATAGAATGTAGTGCATTTAATAATATTTGACACTATTGTTAGAAGGTTTCATAAGTATGTATTTGTATTTTTTTATATATATTTTATAGAAAGTTATTTAGTCTAAACACATTTTTTATCTAAAGTACTCTAGTTTTTTTTCTTTCTTTCTTTCAAATAATTTGATGGGAAGGACAGAGACGGACCACTACTTTAAAAAACAGTTCTAATAATATGTTTTTACTATTAACTTACCACAGTTAAGAATATATTCACAAAGGTTATGTGAACGTTACTAGTAGATTGTATAAAGGAAAAAATAATTTCAAACTTTATTTATTACCAAATCTAACAGTTATTACGATACTGATATAAAATATATTTTAAAATCAGCAGTTACCCGTTAGTATAAGCTATTTAAAACCCAAAATACCGAACAGTTAACTGCATTTATTATTTATGAAATTGAAACAATATTTTAAATTTATTAGAATGAAATTGTTGGGTGTTTATAGATTTTTTCCTGAGTTTCGATGCCTAAATATTTTTACGTTATCTATACTTCACTGATCGTGGTAAGTGGAAAACAACATAATACACAAGAACAGAGTGTTTTCCCCTTAATAGAGACTGTAAGAATTGTTATTGGACACTTTCTTATGTTAAATATATTTTTTAGTAAATTAGGTTAGACAAGTGAGGCTAGAATTAAATGATGTCTTTGTGCAGAGACATTTATGAAATATATATATATATATATATGTCAGAGATTAGGTTATAATAGAACACTGAGTATTTAATTTATTGTTTGATTACAATGGCAATAGACATCTTACAGGTTGTAAAGTGTCTTTGATTTATTAAATGTGTCAATTGTCAAAGTCAAGCTGTCAGTAGTGCGTAGAATCGGTCGTGAAGAGCTTCAGTTGCTTTCCGATCGGCGCCTGCGCCGGATGTGCTCACGGACTGTGTTTAAATATTAAGTAATTAAGTAATAATGTCGGGCGACGGTAGTGATACCAACTTTGTAATTATTAATCGCGTTGAATCTCTGACATCGGAAGTGGGATCGATACAAAATTCATTCTGCGTGCCTACCGCAATGCCTGCTAGTGGAAATTGTGAATATTTCACACCAGATTATGAAGCTCAAGGAAATAGAGCGGGTGTGGGTTCGAGTGTGGGTGATAAAAGGACGCTAAAATCTAGTGAGATTTATCTACCGTCGTTTGTTCTGTTGTTGTCGTGGGCTCCATGTTCGTACTCGTTGTGGGTGTTGTGTGTGTGGTGTGTTGTGTTCGTACCTGGGAAGAGTTAAAGGACCGACTTGCTCTTCAGTTTGTTGGAATAAGGACGTTTCACGACTTGTTTCGCGATATGGTGGACTATACGAGTGACCATGTGGTGACCTACATTGAATATTCCACCAACAAAATGGTGCTGATCAACCGGCTGATGACAGGTTTGGGTGAGTCCAATAAAATTGTAATGTTAAGGTACGCACAGATTTACTTAAAAAATACTCCGACGAGTTTTGTGTCACATTTGAATACGTAGCCTAACATTAAACCTTAAGTGAAATTCACATGTGAGGTCCGTGGTGAATATAATGCTTCTAAGCACCCTAAAATATGCGAGTTAACTACAGGTCGTTGCCATTTTATTGATTAGGTAGGACATTTAAAACGACATTGTTTATTTTTACGTATAACAATCAAAATGAGGGTACCCATCCTCGCACGTCTGTTGATAAATCTAGTGAACAACCAATAGTTACTTGGACATTCTTATTTTATTTGTTTTATAATGTGGCGGTTAAACTGATCATGGGGCGGGTTCAGGGATCGGAGGCCTGAAGGCCTGTAGGCTGTAGCGCCTCTGATTTATTTATTTTATTTAAGGAGAATAAAAATTTAAAGATTGCAATTTACAATCAAAATTGGTCAACGTTTGTACATCCTCTAATCAAAATTTACATAAGGCAGTTATACTTTGCAAGCACTGATTGACAGTGGTTCCGGATGTTCCCTGATTAAAAAGAAGTTTGTAGGGTTCCATACCGAAATAACGTTTGTCATTGTTGATTCACATTTGTTGCAGTATGACGTAATCTTAGGTAGAGAGATATTTAAAACACCCGGTTTGATGTTAACCCTTAATAGCGACGGCGCTAAGATTTTACGCGATACTAGTGTCGATGCGTGTCGTGCTTTAAGCATAGTACAGAGTTAGGTAAAATTTGCACCGACTTAACTGAGCGTAACGATATTGAAAGACTAAGGGCTATTGTGACAAAATATAAAGGGAATTTTACTAGTGGAAATTCTAATACTATCGTTAATACAAATTACGTTACAAATTAATCTAAAAATATCTTAACAAAATTGTACAACGTCAACCGTAAAGGTTGGCTCCTTCTGAACGTAGCGTAATGCGTGAGATTATTACTGATTTGGAACGAAAAGTCCGTGCGAGCTCTTCGCCTATTTCTAGCCCTGCATTTCTTGTTAAGAAGAAAGACGGGTCCAACCGTCTTTGCGTTGATTATCGGGAACTTAACTCCAATACCGCGCGTGACAGTTACCCATTGCCATTGATATCGGAACAAATTGATGGTCTTGTGCGAGCGTTATATTTCTCCAATTTAGTCGTGGCCTTTAGATTTCATCAGATATTAATAAGATGATAGGACGATGTTTAAAAGACTGCGTTTATTACTAAATAGAGTACCGAAAGGCTGAAAGGATTCGTACAATTCGATTCAATTCGAATTCGACACGTAGGTTATTTGTGTCGTAACCCTTATAATTGCAAGGAAGTAAATGCTTCGCGTGTGAGTAATGAATGGTTGCAAGCCGAACAAAAGTGCTGACGTTAATTTAATTATAGAATTGATCTGTGGTTAAATCTTTGATTTATTTGAACAATGTTGATGCTGAAAGCTTGGACGCTTAGCTGTGGTTTAATCTTTGATTTATTTGAACAATGTTAATGCTGAAAGATTGGTTGCTTTGCTGTGGTTTAACCTTAGATTTATTTGATCAATGTTGATGATGAAAGCTTGGACGCTTTCCTGTGGTTTAACCTTAGATTTATTTGAACAATGTTGATGATGAAAGCTTGGACGCTTTGCTGTGGTTTAACCTTAGATTTATTTGACCAATGTTGATGATGAAAGCTTGGACGCTTTGCTGTGGTTTAACCTTAGATTTATTTGACCAATGTTGATGATGAAAGCTTGGACGCTTTGCTGTGGTTTAATCTTCGATTTATTTCAACAATGTTGATGCTGAAAGCTTGGACGCTTTACTGTGGTTTAATCTTAGATTTATTTTAACAATGGTGATGCAGAAAGCTGGGACGCTTTGCGATGTGATTGATGTGCTGCTTGTAAGAAGTGTTGAAAGCTTAAACGCTTTTCTATCCAATAAAGTTATAATACGAAGGCATCTACGCCTTGATTGGTGTGAAGTTGAAAGCTATTAAAAGCTTTACTTATGTTTTGCGTGGTGAAACGGAAATTAGGCTGGCTGTGACATGCAGCAGCAACGCGAGAGCGCGTTGGTTATCAGAATGGCCGTGTCAGAGATTAGGTTATAATAGAACACGGTGTAATTGTTTGATTACAATGGCAACACCACGCAATGGCAACACCACGCAATATCATAGACATCTTACAGGTTGTAAAGTGTCTTTGATTTATTTAAATGTGTCAATTGTCAAAGTCAAGCTGTCAGTAGTGCGTAGAATCAGTCGTGAAGAGCTTCCTGCTTCAGTTGCTTTCCGATCGGCGCCTGCGCCGGATGTGCTCACTGACTGTGTTTAAATATTAAATAATTAAGTAATAATGTCGGGCGACGGTAGTGATACCAACTTTGTAATTATTAATCGCGTTGAATCTCTGACATATATATGTACAGAACCGATCAGTTGACGTATATAAATATCAACGAAAGTCGAAACAGATGAATATGTCTTTAGTTATTAATTCATTAAGAAGCTGAATGACTTACATATAATGTTGTTATTGCTACATTAATTTGACACTATTAAACTCACGTAATAGTGGAAGTAGCGGGACAGTTGCAGAGAAGTTTAGTATAAATTTTTGTATGTTTGTATGTTTCTCAATTTCAAAGTACGTCAACTTGGTGTGTTATTGAGTTAAGAGAAAGGTCTTACTGGAATAGTTAGTACATTATAGCAAAATCAATTAAAGGAACAAAACAAAATATATCACTCATCTTCGATTCTTTTGCACAAAAAGCTAATTCATATCCCAAGGTCTCCGTCGTATTCAATTACACTTATCCGGGAGATAATAAATTACCCGGAATCACATCCGGGCTGCTTAACGTCACGCCGGATGATTTATTCGACCCGGACAAAGGCACTTGTGGGTGCTCCCTATAGAAAGAGTAATGCTTTTCCAAGCTTTAATATCGTGTAATATTTGAATAATGTACTAAATTTTTATTTAGCGAAAATAATTTGGAAAGTAAAACAAATACTTATGACCGTGGCTTATTGTTTTAATTTATGCCAATAATGTTGAAAATCAATTATTGAATTTACAAGCAGTTAGCAAAGGTGGCCACAAAAACATACACACCTGATTGACAATACCTGTAATACTACTATTAGTAGCATAGGCTTATATATATTACAAAATGTAGCAAGCACTTTTAATCAATTACCACAAAAGGAAATATTGTATGATACCAAAATATTTTCTGTTCAAGGAAACGGAGCATGTAATGTTTCATCATTTCACACAGAACAGATGACATCACTTCACATAAACTTACTATGTGCGTCATATTTGACTTAACATAAATTCATAATCGTTAATTTTAAAATGAACATTGTAGTTTTTGTTTATGATCCAATTTGAGAGCAAAAAAGGCCTTTCACTGGAATCTTCTTTAAATCAGTCGTAAATTATCAGGCATTAAATTTGGCTCAGTCAATTTCGTATATTCATAATACCATATGAGATAATTTAATGAATACGGCTGTTAATATATTAAGTGTGAATAATAAAATTATATCTATATGTACGTAGGTTGTTAATTAGTGCAATAATGTCAGTAGCAGATAGGACGATTCTGACACTGCCTAAATGCTGATAGCATTTTACGATAATTATCGTATTTAGCATACGAATCTTTGTTAATTAGAGAACTGCCATCGGCTTATTATTAGGCTGCAGATAATTATTCAAATAATATAAGCTATTTACCGTTTGTTTTAATTTGATAACGTAATAATATATTTTAATCATGTGATATTTTACCACTACAAATAATATAATAATTGACTATAATGTTATGACTCATAATGTATGTAACTTCAATTTAAAACTCCTTTAAAGACGTCATTATGTGTGGGAGAATATTATGTGACCTTTGCTATTTTAAAAGAGTACCGAGAGTTTTTAACGCCGGTTTTTTCTCTCGGCCTACACCCTCTGTCTTCTTTGCCGATGAGTAGCGATGCCTACAAATTCAAATTTAATTACGTGGAATGAGTATTACATGTATCTTATGTTCCATGATAAACATATTTTATTTTATTTTTTAATTATTCTTTAGATTGTACTGCTATAACATTTTAGTACCATATTAAATAAATTATTATTATTGAAAAAATGCGGGCATGAGAAATATCCATAAAAAAAAACATGCAAGGCAAAATGGAATTTGAGATAATATGTAGTTCATAGCTAATCCGATCGATTCAAAACTAGAAGCTAATTCCTTATTATAAAATTTGATGTACAGAAAACATCTAATTGCAATCATTTCTAAATAGAATTGCTTGCCTACAAATTAAATATGTATGCAACAAAAGTTTTATTTCAAGAGAACGTGCAATTCAGATATATCATAATCAGGTATTTTGAGATATATTGTGGTGACTGATAACTGTTTGACGAATGGAGACTGTTATTCTGTATATATATTTTTTTATTACTCGTAGAACCTTTAATGTGTATCGTATATATATCTGTGTAATCAAGTAGGGTGTCTTGTATAATTGAAATGATTTAATTAGTATATCGGATCAAAGCCACAGGCTATAATTAACCTGTCTCCGAACGTCACTGAGTATGCGAGACCGGAATCCTGTTTGGAAATACATTCTATACTAACTGAGCCTGATTCGTAATCAAGCGCAAATGTAACACCTAGTTTCCAGATCCATTAAATTTTAAATCTAGATTTGATACTAACTAGATACGGGCAACGGTTTTTGGTTTTAACTTCGAAAATATGTTTTTTTACTATCCTAGTTCTTTCAAGAATGTTCTGGCGGACAGAAGAGCTTATGAGACTGCATACCTTATACGAGAAGGTTTTCTTTCATTAAAAATTTTGTTAATGCATCTTCATTAACGGTGTTTGTTGATGCATGACATCAAAACCCTTTTTCACAGATATTAACGGGTTAAATAATTGTGCAACGCAATAGTATTATTAAATTGGAGAAAACTTTATACGTGAACATTGTTCCCGTCGATGGTGATATTTTCAGGAATAGGGGTTTCAAACTTCCAAATTATTCTCATATTTAAAACCATATAACTTATAATTGTTTTTTTATGAACTTACTAGCTGGCCTGGCGAACATCGTACCACCTAACAGTCGATTCTTTATTTTTTTTAAATACTTATTCTGCTATTCGGGACACCGGTCTAGCTAGTAAGATAAATAAAGTTGATAAGACAACAAACACATTATGTCAAAAAATTAAAATTTACCTTCCCGGAACCCCTCCACTAACACTTGAACTTTATGTTATGGTATTAAAGTTCAAATTGACTTTTAAGTATTATTGTATGGGAATATAGAAAAGTGTTGTTTTTAGACTTTTTCATTCAATTTTTTTTAATTTTTTTCTCCATAAGAACCATCCTCGTACTTCAAGGAATATTATAAAAAAAATCTGACAAATCGGTCAAGCCGTTTTCATGTTATGTCGTGACAACGGAAAATGGGTTTCATTTTTATATATATAGATATAGATTAGTAAAGTATTACGCAATCAATCATTTATATTACACGAAAGCATATAAATTGATATTTTTGTGTTTGAATATTCTATTCGCTCTTGTTCTATTAGACTATCATTATATATGTTAAAACGCGTATTTATAGCAGGTTGCAGCGCTAAATGGGATGTCTAATGTGCTGTCCGATGTGAAATGCTGGCGGAACGGACTAATGGACGGACACTGTGGTGCGTCTGATTTATTGTTCGCCTTACCTCCTTGCTCTATAGGCTTGTTGATTCGGGTTTATTTGACCACCTTTAACCGATATACAGGTAAATAGGATTTTTATCAGATGCGCTACAACCTTTTAATAACTGGGCCTCAGGTTTCTGTATCTTTTTCATCATCATTTGTTAATCTAATAGGCAAGTAGGTGATCAGCCTTCTATGCCTGACGCACACCGTCGACTTTTTGAGTCTAAGGCAAGCCGGTTTCATCACGTTTTCCTTCACCGTTTGAGCGAATGTTAAATGCGCACATATAAAGAAAGTCCATTGGTGCACAGACGGGGATCGAACCTTGCGACCTCAGGAATGAGAGTCGCACGCTGAAGCCACTAGGTCAACACTGCTCTAGGGTAAATAAGATTAACAGTTTATCATACGTATAATGTAAAAAAAATATCACTTTCACTATATAAAGATATAAAAACACGATTAAAGTTCTAGGTGTCCTGTGATCACTCCTCGTCAAAACATTTACTTTAGGTTAGGGTAAAAAGCTGGAACAATATATCAAACAGGTACAGAAATGTGTCTGCCCCACACATTTTATTTCCCCACGGCATTTTTTCTTAACTCTACCGCACGGGTATCTAACGCATTTGGCCATTACTCGAATAATCATTCTATAATTCATATAAATTACTGGCTAAGAGCACAGTTCTGTTTATTGATTAGCAATAAAATTAGGGAATTCAATAAAAATGAGTGAAATTAGTTAAATTAGAGAACAGCGAACGTAATGCAAATTGCGAGTGAAAAAGTTGGAAAGAAAATTATCGGACTAATTGGACGAAATGTTTCATTCGTGAGCTGCGGATTATTCTGTTACATGTTTTTTTAATGGAATCTTAAAAGCTTACGTTGTATTAATTGAATTTTAATTCCTTAATATCAGTACTAAGTATCTAGATGATATTTACGACTGACAAAATTAATGTCACAGAGTCAAACTAAATCATTCTAGTTGCTCTTTCCTAACTAAACTGACGCTATCGTTATAGTTTTTACCCTATGAGGAAAAGAGACCGACCGATAGAGAATATATAAATTGAATTTGAGGATTTTGTAATAATGTCAATTAAAATTCGCGATACAGTGCGCCTGTCCAGGCCATGAATCCGTCCGTATATGTCAGTCGTGGAATATGCCATGAAAATCTACAAACACGTACTTGCTTGGTCAAGAGCTTATAATACATTAAGTATATTCACTATTTAATATACCGTCATGTGCAATAGACAGTACCAAAAACTGGCTTTAACGTCGCTTATAAACTAAGGGCAAAATATGTATTTAGTGAAATGACGGTTGCATAAAACGATTCGTATTTAATTAGCGTATCTTTTTGCGCGTAGTTTTCTCCGCAGTTCCTCTTACGATGTGGTATTTAGAGGTTTATTGACGATATTAGACAGTAATAATTTTAATTATATCTTCTCAAAATAAACTGCGTCTAACATAAATTCCTTATTCCAAATCATGATAATAAAGTTACTAGGGATTCAAATATTGTTGTAACCTAAATCAAGTTGGTTTTCAAAGTACAGTTCCGCTTTAATATTCAATAACGTTTCATATACTGCTATTATATAGTTGATAATTAAATACTGTTTTTTTCTTTCTGATATTAATACGTCGGGTTGTCTCTCTCCCTAAAATATAACGAGGGGGCCGATGGCTGGCCATGCGTCATGCTCGTGAACGGGTGCTGCTTGTGGTGACTGGTCGTACTTGAATTCGTGTATGCGTTGATGTTGGTTATTTCGACTATGTGTTTGCGTGTTGTTCCCACGAGAATGTAAGTGCGTGCTCCTATTTCACCATGCCTTCTGCTGATAGAGGACAAATCTTCGTTTTTAATTTATGTTATTATTATTAATTACTTAAAATGTCACATGAGACATGGTGTAATGGTTGCAGCTCCTTACAAACATTTTGTAAAACAAAAAAATGACGATTAAAAAGAGTGGCGGAGAGAGAATTACCAGTTCTTCTCTCCCGTTCTACGCCCTTGTTTTGAGAACTGGCAGTAAATGTAAAATTAGAAGCATTCAAATGTATAAAATCTTTACTGACAAATCATAAGTGTACATTATGTTACCTATGTGATTAAATGATTTTTTGTTTTATTTTTTAATGCTGATATGACAGACAATTATAATTACAAAGGAGTTGAAGTGCAATAGTATTGTTTACTGAGCTGGACTACCCGGAGAGAGGGCCAATTAAACGTTAGCGAGTTAATGAGCATAGGGTTGATTTTATTGTTATGAAGGTATTCCTTTGCATAATTAATCAGGACTTTGTTCATTGCAGATGAACAAAGCCTTTATGAAGAATTATTTATTTATTAATTTATACTTTATTACCTTATTCAAAAACATACACATAACAAAAATAAAAAAAGCAGGTTACAGAAGTTATAAGGCAACGGGCGGCCTTATCGCTAACAAGCGAATTATCATGTTTTCCTCTCTATATTAAACTCTCATTGATATGGACGTCCGAGACGACCGCAATCGCCACATTCAACCAAAATCAACTGAGACAGGCTGAAAGCAACAATTTATTAATCTGAGACATAACAATACTGTGTAATCACAATCGATACTGCCGGATTGAAGCCTTTTTTCTGTCTATATAATTTATGTTCTTAACAAGCACTCGTAATGTATTCCATTGTACATAGAAAAATCTACGTATAGTCGGGATCGAACGCTTCGGCCCAGGGTTTAGAATCGAACATGTAACCTTCTTAGACTTCTTTTATCTGTTTACTTGCACTGACTTGTCCAATACAACTTCTTAGACCAGATTCTACATAACTGCATGCATGTGGTTATGATGGGGGTGATGTTTTTACTAATTCTGTTCTGAACAAGATACAATAATAGGACAACGTAACGTGTAAATAAAACTGTTATCAATTTGACTCAGGCAAGCTATCAATCTTCACAAATAACACTTCTATATGTAATAACCACAACTAATACTATTAATTTAACCCTTTGAAGTGTATATAAGAGTATATAACTTACACGTGTATAACCCGTTTCTCAAAATAATTCAAATGTAGTAGTAGGTGTAACATACATTAGCACATATTCTCAATGAATTTTGCATGGAAACCATATTTTCCAGGATGTTAGTAATTTTTCTAAATGTGTTAAGCCTTGATCGTATTGGATGGTAACTATAAGACAGGGGGCCAAAGGGAGCTCATTTAATGACATCATCTAAGTGATGTGAAATGTAATGTGAGAAAAATTAATTTATAATAAGAGATCATTTCTATGTTTATAAAAAAACATGTAGCATAAAATATAATAATTATTTATCGCTTTGCTACATTTATTGTTTAACTTTGTCATGTATAGGACTTCTAAGGGTCTGTAAGTTCTACATGAGTTCCAAATTAGCTAATTATTACTTATTGGTAGGATAAACACTATCGTTGCGTTTCACGACTGTCAGATAGCGCTATTCGTCACATAAAGTCCATCATAAGTTATGAGTCCGATGAAGTGGCAAATAGCAGAATTTATCTTCCAAATAATTTGTGTTGCATAGCTATATTGTGAAACAGACCCTTAGTCTAGTTGTCGATATATGAATTGTTTCGTATTATGGTCAATAGTGATTATTGTAAATATTTTAAACTTTCTTATTAGTTATCGTTAATAACTAACTCCATTAGTACTTTTTGTCATATATTGTAGTCTTGTTGCATTAAGGTGTGTTGTAATGACAAATATTCCAATATAATAAAACAGTAGACAAGTTGGATTAATAAGTTATATCTTTAGTGGAAATGGATTTTATCCCTTCATCGGTTTAACGCATGTCTGATTAATATATAGTTTTAAACACATGAGTGACTTATTTATTGAAATATACTCGTACATAGTAAAACCATGAACATATAGAACTTACTTAACATAAGAATATCTTGTAATTTTCTACTAATTTCTATTCAATTATTTCATCCTAATTACATACAACTGACGCTTTTGCTTGTATAAACATTAAGGTATATTTGTCATAGGATTTAGGGAAAGAGCAGTATTGGCCTAGTGGTTTAAGCGTGCGACTCTCAACCCTAACTTTCTGTTTATTAACATTTAAGACTTGCTCGGCGAAGGAAAACATAGTTAGGAAACCGTCGTATGACTGGCCCAGAAGGCTGGAGAAATAATATGAGTCTCAGACCAGAGGTTGCGCCACTAGTTTGTTTACAGGATGTACGATTTTTTATGTTCCACATAAGGTCCAGGTATATTAACATATCTATATCTGTTAATATATGTGATGTTATATCACATTAAGGGTAAGAAAAATTATGTGGCAATAAATTAGTTATTAAAGTGAAATATTAATCGAGTTTTATTGAACAAAAAGCAATATAATACAAAAGTTAAATAAAATCGTTATCAGCATCGATTATAAAATGAAATAGTACAATTCATTTGGGACAACGATAAATGTAAACGACTATTAGATGAATAAATAATACACAGCTTTATTTGATTAGAGTACAATTTAAATGTTATTAATGTACTATGTATTGTTAATAATAATAATAATTAAGTTCACATAACAAAAATCCATTTTGATTGGTAGTTAAACAGTGATTTGAATACTTGCAAAACAAAAGCTTAAAAAAGTAAATAAATATGGAATCGCCTAAGCCTACACTTGTCGCTCAGAGCCCAAAATGCCTGTGCTATGTGTACAATCACCTATAGAACTGAGGATACTGTTCCTAGAGAAATGAGAAAGAAAAACAAAAGTAATTGGAGTATTATACATATAACCAGTTTGGTTACTCTTTATATACTTAAAAATTTGCGTCATTTTCATTCATAGATAGCCGTTTGAACCTTAAGCCCGACTGAATTCTCAATTTACAACGTTCTATAAGCAGTCAAATTTTTCACATTTCATAGAAAAATAATGGGGCGTGGCTGTGTCATGGACACGACCGTATTGTTCATGGATACATTTATACACCGGGATATAATTTATAGATTTTAATGACAGCTGATGATTAAAACTTAAACGTAGCTTCTCGGAATTCTTCAAAAATTCTTCAGAAATTCTTCAAAATGGCAGCGCTACCACCGATTCGTCACTGTTCATTGCAATGAATTTTTTTATCCTTAGCTATCCATTGGTATAATTTACTTTTGGATGTAGAGGATAGATTTGAAACTACAAACTGTATTCTCCTGATTTTAATATCATTAGGATTTTTGGATTGCTCCCGTATATAGCAAATTTAAATACGTATTCACGTCAAAAGTTTTGACACTAGATTTAAATTTATTTAATGTTCTTAAACTAACGTTGAGCAGTGTTGGCCTAGTGGTTTCAGCGTGCGACTCTCATACCTGAGGTCGTAGTTTCGATCCCCGGCTGTGCACCAATGGACTATCTTTCTATGTGCGCATTTAACATTCGCTCGAATGGTGAAGGAAAACATCGTGAGGAAACCGACATGTCTTAGACCCAAAAAGTCGACGGCTTTTGTCAGGCACAGGAGGCTGATCACCTACTTGCCTTTTAGATTTAAAAATGATCATGAAACAGATTCAGAAATCTGAGGCCCAGACCTAAAGAGGCTGTAGCGCCAGTGATTTTTGTAACGTTCTAAAATATGGGCCTGAGAGTAGGATTATGAGTTCACGTCACGTTCAGACTTAAGTGCGAATATTTAATCTCACCGTAAATACAAAGATAGATTGGTGACTCTTATTCAAATTATGTATTGCGAATATAATGCTATTTTATGATTATTGGTTTGATTTTATGCCTTTCAAACTAGTAAATATATATTGAGCCAAAGTGAGTTTTCAAGAACAGTTACTACTCTATCACTATCAATACGTCACACGAAGCACTTAGAATAGAGTTCGGATTGGCATGGAACAAGGACCGTTGACGTCACATCCGGGCCGGGTCACTCGAAATCAAAATAGCTCGTTAATTTCGTGATTCAATTGTAAAGAAAGGGTTCGACATCAATTAGTTTACAGAAATTCAATATCACACTATCAATTGTTACGTCATCTGCGTTTCACTTGTTTTTCATGACTCAATAGTCAATTTGATAAAATTAATATATTTACTGAGCACCGTTAATTATGTTTTTACTAGCGAAAAAAACGTTCAACCGTCTTATGCCTTATACCTTTTGTTATAGAATTCGATAAATGTATTCTACATTGTGAAAAATTGCCAGTTTATTTTAAAAGTCATAGTTCGCCAAAGATCTGCCGTTTGGTTTCGTAATCCATGTCACTAGAGACATATCATCTTTCCATCTACAATATTGCCTTCATTTTCTACTCTTTTTACATCTAGAGAACTTAAATGTATCTGTTCATATTTATCTTATGAAAAGGTAAATTATCGAAATAGCAAGGTTTTAACTTGGTAGATCCATAATAAGTCAGGAAAATTAGTTCTATAAATTTAGATTAATGCTCAGAAAGCTTAATAAACTCGAATAATGTCTTTCCAGTTTATTATTTCCAAAACAACACAGTACTTTCAAGAATTGATGTTCGAATTTCGAATAAAAACTCGGTGGATTTATACGATTCAATAGACAGGGAAGTAAAGCAATAAAACACTGAAAAAAACTCCCAAGAGGGTATTATCCAATGAAGCGAAATGTAATTAACTGCAATAAGTGGTGGTTTAATCAACCGATGCGCCATAAAAGGCTTCGGTAAACAGACCTTTACGTCAATGGCCCAAAGATGGTATTCAGAAAAATACATTGATTTTAATTCATTGATCTGTAATATTATTTAGTTCTATTTTTAAATTGTCTTAAATAACTGTGGTGGTGCTGCAATACTTTAAGTATAGGTAGTTAGTATAATAGGAAATTTACGCCAGCAGACACATCCATTGATTAAGGGCGAGGCCACACTAGTACGTTGCTTCGTCGCAGCGTCGCCGCTACGACGTTTCCCATATTATTTCTTATACATGCCCCATTATACCGTTGCGTCGTCGCGCGCGACGTTCCATCCGATTGACGGACGATAGACGAAGCCGGGGGGAGGGTGATAACTATTTCTTAATGCTATCAGAGAAGATATCCAGAATCTTCTATGGTTTTTAAGTTTAATTCAACGTTGGCGTAATAAAAGCAACAAAAGAACAAGTTTGTGTCTGTCCATTGCGAAGGCTGAGACGCAGATGCGACGGAGCGTATACCCTCTTGCGTCGCGACGTCATGCGTCGTCGCAACGCAGATGTGGCATACAATGCGTCGATCCGATGCAACGACGCGACGCAACGCAGTAGTGGGGCCTCGCCCTAATGCTTTACCGTCTGGAATTGTATGTGTAAGAAATTAACAGGCATTAATTTCTACATCTACACGTAACAATTACCTTCGGTATTTTGTGGATAGAATCTGGTTGTGCGCATTAAATACTCCCTCGTTCGGTGACGTAAAACATCGTGAGAAAACCGGTATGCCTCAAACTCATCTATCTGGTACATAAGACTGATCATCTCTTTGCCTCTTAGAAACAACAAATTATCACGAAATAGAAACAGAAATCTGAGGCCCAGGCCTAAAAAGATTATAGCGCTACTGTTTTTTTAGTCATAACTATTTTATTATTTTGTATTTTATTATTATATGTATAAAACGATTCTTTAACGCAGTAATTAGCACTGAAGCTTTTTGCTATCAAAAATTTACTTTAAACAGAATGACCACATCAATTAAAGCCCATTTGATTGAGCTTTTGTCATTTAATTTTACTGTAATGATGTGGCTATGCACGTTTCCATAAAATATATAGATTCATTGCTACCAGTATCGGCTGTCTGTAAACTAGCTCATACGTATATATGTAGTATAATCATTTGGTAGTTTCAGCAGAAAAAATTCGGTAGTTTTTTTTTAATTTAGATGTATTTTTATTAAATTGAGAAATATTTCCAAAAGCCTGATATTTCGTGTGTTTTTCCAATGTTTAATATTAATTGAAAGCAATTTAAACAAGACATAAAACATATCGGAATTTTTTGATGGAATTCGAAACTGTTTAATTTTTCTTGATTTTCTTATATAAACACAAACAGACCATCCTATATAAGTGTTGATAGCTTTTACAAACCAATCAACCTGTATATACTAGTTACATTGTTAATTCTATAAACACAGCACAAAGCTTTAAATTCAAACGCATTGTACATCAAACGCTCTATGCTATCGCATTCCGGTTAAAAGCTATTCAGAATTTGTCGAATAAATCGTGAACAATCTAGGCCAGAGTAAACTCGGTCCTGCCATTGTTATGCGACACGGTCATTTACACTCTACGACATTTCCATATAACAAAGTTATGCTTTCTACTAGCCACTCAAAGGATTTAGTATAGCATTTATATACAACATTATCACATATTATTCAGCTATTGTGACTCTGTGACAGAAAGGTTTCGGAGCAATTTCTCGTAGTCTAGTCTTATAGTATACCTGGGTAACACGGAAAATGTTTAGAAAATGAAAAACGGCTTAATGTAGAAAGTTGCCAATACTCTTATTGTTTTTCGAAGTAATCTTCGTTCCTCTCTACACATCGTCGCATTCGATGGAACCACTGTGAAAAGGAATAGGGCCATTCTTTCTTCTCTTCTATGACATTTTCGTACGCTTTCACCGCATCTACAGGGCTCGTAAAGCGAATACCTCGAATTTTATCTTTAGTTCTTTGGAATAACAGAAAATCACAGCCTATCATAGCTTTGTTGTTGAGAAAGCCCACAAAGACAGCCATAATAAATCATTGACCGAAAATTTTCTCGCGTTAGATTCATTTTTACGTGTAACAAGAACTATAGATTTGCCGCCAATTCACAAAAAAAATGACAAATGAATGCAATATGTTACCAAAGAGTTCTAAAATTTAAATTCAAAAAGTTTTCATTAGCAATGTTTCTAACTGGCCAGTTCTAAAGTTTTTCAGTGTTACCCACGTATATTCTTTTCTTTAACTAACCTGCTTGTGTGCGCATATCCCGGGATACAATAGCCCCGTGTGCGTTGTGCGCTCGGCACCGGTACACAGCACTGTGCACATCCTGTCTGTAGTGAACGGCCGGGAAAGGGAGGAAAACCAGCGTGCCGTTGTCCAAGACTTGTCTGCGGATGAAATATTGCTATTACACTACAATTTTAATACGGCATTTTAAAAAACATCGCTAAAGTCAATTTTATTACATTTACAAATTTAAAAGTATTGTTTTACGAGGTCTGTCGTTAATACAAATGATTAATTAAAGTTATTATAAGGAAAAAGTAAATTTTTGTTTATGGCCTGAATTTTTTTTAAATAAACTAATAATGTCTTACAAACAAGTTAAAGCTTTTGATAAACTAAGAGTTGAAGTTAGAAATTTCAGATTTCCACTAAATTTAGCTTCATATGCAAGGTATATACCAAATCGTGTTACGCCCTATATAGGTCGGATATGTTTCTGATCATCATTGACCATTTTTAGACCGAGTCTTTATTTCTTATTCACATCGTCTTTTTTTTGGAACTAGGATAGTCAATTTCGTTCACCGTATGAGCAAGCTCGTTTAATTGCGCATAAAAAAAACAACAGCACAACGTCATAGAACGCACGGACCGTTAGGGCACCGACACGATATTCTCGCCATCGTTCACGCAGAGTACATATCAAACGGTATTCGTAGATGACGGAACGGTCAGGACTAGGGATTTAGAGGAGAAGCAGGTCTAGTCAAAGAAGTACTTTGTCTGTCACAAGCCTAGCACGGCTATGCTATGCAAATCTAATTTACAGATTTGTACAACCAGCAAGTCCTGAATCTGTTCCTGGTTGTGACGAATACTTAATAAAACATTACTTTCAAATTATATCGGCGATAGCAATTCCGTAATATTCTACCCGAATACATTACCAAAACATGTTATATCCTGTCAATAACACGCACGATAAAATTTGCTTAGTAATTTTTTAATTTCCGGTTAACGGGAACAGATATCGAACCTTGATGACGTAACAAAAAAAGCCTTAGGGAGACAGTAATTGGTCTCGGGTAGGGTGTAGGGAGGAGCTGGAAAATTTAAGTCTAGTGCATATTTGAGGCAGTACAATGCCTTTACCTCATTTAGTATGTTAATTCTGAGATACTTCGGCTGATATTTGGCGAGATGAAAAAAGATGAAAGATAAATTGCCGTTTTAGATTGGTATCAGAGGAATTGTGTGAATGTAAATACCACGTAATTATTTAAGTTGTATACAAGTTCTTGTTGATTATGTAACCTAAAACCAAATTGGAATTTCAAATTAACTTTTGTGATAGATCCATAATTTTGATACTTTACATAAAAAGGTCAGGGTTTGACGATTTTATCTGGTTTGTCGTTCAGTCATGATTTTAAGTGGTTGTATTGTTTGGTAGCCGTCGATACACAATTGTATACTAAAATAATAAGTCCTGAGTACATACTTCGCTTTGATATATCCTTAACAAGAAGAATGGCACACAATTGTCAGTCGTAAGGATTTGGAGAAATTATATTAGTTTGAGAACAATAAAAGAGGTTAGACTGATAACCTACTGATACCTTGCCTTACAATAGTCACTATAAGCACAAAACACTCACTACAAAATTATAAAAATTTAAGGTAAAAAGGTAATAAAGAAAAACGCGTCCAACACAATCCGAGTGAAACAAAGCAGTAAGTCAATCAAACAATGTGACGATCGGCCGAGTTAAAATATTTCAGATCACCACAATTTATGAAACTAAAATTATGTATTTAGAACAGTGGTTATAGAGTACATTTCAATGAATATTAGAGGAGGTATAGAATGTACTTTAAAAACATACCACTTAGCATATAAGGGTAATTGATATAACGCTTTGACCTAAAAATAATACAACTTATGTAAATAGTCAAAGAATCCAAATCCTAGGCTTTCCCAACAAAACCTTTCATTTTTGATAAGTTTACAGTACTTGTCTTGATTGATATTGGGATTTTCTTGATTTAAAATTTCTATTTGATTATAATAATTATTATTATTGTTTAGTATTATAACACTTCTTCACAATTTTCTTCTCTGTTACCGATTTTTAATAAGGATTGCCTGGAAGAGATCGCTTAGTAGCGATGAGGCCCCCTCTCTCACAATATTTTTCTTCTAAGTTTATTGTTATTCTTGGAAAAAAAAGTGTAATTAAATAAAACCATATCTCAATGATATTCTTTGTGTCTTGGACATATTTTTTGTTTCCATATTGTTTTTTTTAAGAAACTCGAATCTACGTAGGTACTATATACGAATGGTGTGGATTGAATAACGCTTGTGATTGTGAAAAATTTAAATACCGAATTTAGATTTATAAAATTGCCTTATTATGAATTAACTTAACCTTAATTAATAATAAGTCATGAAACGTATTTTAATACTACAAAACTAAAGTAATAAAATTAATGGACAATCAACAATTCCTTGAAAACATAAAATCCATATTGCGTAGAAGCGCTTATCGCAAAAGCGAGACGAAGGAAACAATTTATATAACCGCATTACAAAGACAGAATGAAATGAGAATTTTCCGTATTTATAATTGATTTTAAATTTAATATTAATCCGTCTGCAAACAAGCTTCCTGCCAATTGAATTAGATTTTTTTCTTTATTAATTTCGGAATATTGTAAAACACAGAATTTATACTGTTCTAAATGTTCGGTGTCGTTTAAAAATATGTTGTTTGTTTTTTCTGAATAGGTACAACGTTTGACAAAATATCATGTCACTTTGTAATGGTGGTTGATACATAGAATTAAATATTTACAAAAATATCGCCAAGAAAGAGTTTTCATTGTGTATTTGGATTATTATTACAGAGACTAAATTTCGGTTCACACAGGTAAAACAGTATTTCTCGTGATGTAACACGAATAGAGCGTGCTTTTCTAAAATGTATTTTTATTTTACTTAGATGCAATCATATCAAAAACAGTTTAGTGATATACACGTAGGTCCACATTGTAGTGAATTTTTATTTATCGCAAAAGGCCAATGGGAAAAGATTGGGGAGGCCTTTTGCGTAATAATTCATGTCCTTTTGTCACAATTTACTTTCCAAATAACATTTCTATTACCTTTTTGTAAAAATGTATGTATAGTTGAAAATTAATGCAATAAAGGCAATTACAAAAGACATTAAATTATTATTATTTAACGGTACAAACATTCATAAGTGAAAACTATTTGTTTAATTAGGTGTGATTTTTATTTTATTTAGATCGTTAAGTGTCAAATTCTAAGTCAAGACTTAGCGCTAAGTATTAGTCCCGTATGTCAAATACGTTTGAATTTTGTGAGACTACCTTATACTTAATTAGAATCACCTTATACAATTGACCCCCCATGTAACGCGCGT
Organism: Pieris melete; assembly: GCA_963693345.1. Lineage (NCBI taxonomy): Eukaryota > Metazoa > Arthropoda > Insecta > Lepidoptera > Pieridae > Pieris > Pieris melete. The sequence continues at coordinate 261,912 of CAVNZK010000119.1, forward strand.
AACATTTTTCCATACCCAATAGTAAAACGTTTCGTGATCATCCAGTGACAGTTTATACCTAAAAGTTACCATTATGTGGTGTAAAGTAATGGAAAATCGAAAATAATATTAACAATAACGCGTAATTCAATCCCCGCCCCGCATCGTAACGTTTTACAAAAGGATCCCCCACATTCGTTACATAATACTTGAACAATCCCTTAGTAGACTTGATCAGTTTGTATAAAACTAGTATACGTTAGGCCCTATTTGAAGTTTAGTTTGCAAATATAATACTGAACAATCCTTGATCAAACCCATGAAGATCGTAGGGTAATATATCGGCAGGTGCCTAGAGCAAAGTTCAGCAAAACGGCTATACCGCGGGGAAATCAATGCGTCGTTTGCCTTAATCGAACTATCAATGTGTTTCCGACAAAAATATCTATCTTTTCATGGTGATATACGAAACTTTATCATCTACCTTTATCTACTAGGTAACAGTTTGTTTGTTGAATAAATGTTACTATTCGGATAGTAAGTATTAAAATGTATCTGTTATCCTTCCGATTAAATAGGTTATTCATAAAAAGGTTCATACATATTTATAGGCTGCAATAATATATATAAATGTCAAATAATAGACATTACTAGGGAGTCATTAAAGATGCCACATTTAATTGTTATCATTTACTAAAGAAAACTTTGTTTAAAATCAATACAATAATAGTGTAGGTGTCTCTTTGTATAGATAACTGAAGCTCACCTGATGAGCGCTGTTTATAATGTACCAACATCTCACGCAATACCTCGGCTCAAGAAATTCGTATTATGTAGGACGACATCATATATCGATTAAATATACATAGAGTCATAATTAAATAGGAATCTACAAATCAGATTACTGTTTCTTAACATTGAAATGTTTCCATAAAAAAATAACTTAAATTTTATAACACAATCAACACTTTCCAATAACAATCGATGATCAAAATATCTTGAAGGTTTCCAGTGTACATTGTCAAAGTGCATACCATTAGCCATTCTGTCAGACATGATGCAATTTGTCGAGCACTCTTTGAGTCAGCCGGAGAGCCTTCGAGATTTATACAAAGCGCTCAAACAAAATAGTCGCGTGAGACGGAAAAATTACCATAATTTCTTTGTAAATTTGATGAAAGACAAGCTAAACTACGTAATACACAGAACTAATTTATGCAAATCTATAGCTGTTCTCTTATTAAAAGTTTTTATGTTCACTCATTAACATCGCATATGTTTAATATTTCATATGTAAACAGTATGACAAATGTATACATCTATCACAATAGTGAAGCAGTTTCATTACTACTTTAATTGGGCTCTAAACGCAAAATGCTGAATTTATATACGTTTATATCCCGAATGGAACTTTTATTTAATTATCATCATATGGTCTTTTATTGGCATAACCTTTACACATTTCAAGAAATTTTTTTTTACCGGATTGAAGTTATGTATTATTATAAATTTACAATTATTTCACATAATTTTAAATTTAACCGACGTTTTTCGTGCTTTACAGCGTGCGTGGTCACGGTGACTGAAGACAAAAGGTGTTGAATGTCACAAAGTATCACAGCTGTAATAAAACTTTTTCTACAGCTGTGATACTTTTTGACATATAATATTTTGATAAGATATAACAATTTTAAGCCATGGATAATACAGAATTTCTAATATAACGGGGAAATTAGGTATTTACTTCATATGTCAGTTTGTATTTTGTTCAACGTAAGCCCAAGATTGTAAGGAAAACAAAAGCGTGCCCTTATAAGCTGGACGCTTAACTTTTGACATAAATTTCAACATTCATTTTCTCATTAAAATTGGGCACGCGACGCGAAAGGGTCCGAAATTGTCTTCCAACGATGTTTGCTACAATTTATACTAAATTGGACAAAGTTGTAAACTCGTTAAGTAAGTTATACACCATGATCTGATACAATTTGATATTATGATAGTGTTTATCAGACAAACAAACGAGATCTATGTTATTTGGGTATTCTCAATCTCTTTGCTTCAGATTGTATCCGATTCTTTGATATTTTTGTATAGATAAGTAACATCGTGCATGTGGCATGTCTTAGACACCGGTTTCCTTCACCGTATTAGAGTTAATAGTGAACAGCTGTCGAACGTACGACTTCGGGGTTGATAGTCGGACGTATGTAAATTTTATATTTTGTATACATATATGATAAATATATAAATAGTAGCGGTGTTCGCTAAAGCCGCCTTACATTTGTAAATAAAATAATACTTTTACATTTCATTATTTTGTGACTCGAATTTGATTCTAAATATCAATACGTAAGCATAATAAATAAGACCATTAACGATCGTTATATTTTTATGCAAATAAGGAAAATGTACGAAATTAATTTCACTTCTAATGAGTGGATAAATAATTCCCGAGACTTCGTCAAAACAAAACGCGATAATAATTATTTTTCTTTGAGAAAAAGAAAGCTTCCATTATAAATAAGATTTGTTATTTTAAGACGATTCTTTTTGTTTTGTTTGATATAATTAATTTGCTTCTCAGGGTAAATAATACAAATTGTGTACACAAAAAACTTGGCGATTAAAAAGAGTAGCTGAGAGTTTTTTGCCAGTTCTTCTCTTCCGTTCTACGGCCTTGATTTGAGACCTGCCTTGCGATTCTGTAACTCACTTTTCGAACTCTCACAGCGGTCTCTCAATGCCAAATCATAAAATGACTGCTTCACGACTGATTTGAGAGCGACCGCCGCTGTCTGAGTTTGAAAAGTGAGTTACAGAATCGCAAGGCTGGCAGTAAATGTAAAATTAGAAGCATTTAATGTATATTTCTAATTTGACGTTCATAAGTGTACATTGTTACCTATATGAATCAATGATTTTTGACTTTTGACTATTGTGTTGTTAATAATTTGTGTTTATTTTTATTCGGTTATTATTAAGGATACAAGCAGAATGTAATATTAATAACAATAAGAACGTCCCCATTGCTAGGATCCCTGAAGTGACACTGATGTGACCCGACGGATCCAACCTGATCGCTCCCACCCGGTAAACGACAAGAGCGTCGCTGTTAGCCATAAGAGATGGGCGGGATTATCAAAACCCTGCACTGTATAACAACGGTAATATAACTAGATAGTTTTACCGTTGTTTATATATTTAATTTAGATACCTATCCCATTATGAGTATGGATATGGTAAAGTACAGTGAAGTTGTTATTTACTTGTATCCTCCTATATAATTACTAGCTGACCGGGCAAACGTTTTTCCATGTATATTATTTCTTGAAATCGTTTTTTTAGTTCGATTCGTTCGTTAGGGGTTGATGGTAGAGTGGTGAAAATTTGGGGTTGTTTGTATTTTTGTATGCTGTATCATAGACACCTGGTGGACAGCCCTTATTACTTAAGGGTTAGAAAGATTCTTGCTACCAAACTTTACAGCTAAATATTTATAAAATAAATAAATTAAAATTAATAAAAATTATAATATATCTATAAAAATCGTACATACATAAAATACGAAATTCCACATCATCGTTCGTCGTTCCACAACTGAACGTTTTTTATAGCAGTTTTGGCCGCGCACCACTACTATGTGGAACCAGCTACCCATCAAAGTATTTCCGAACCAATTCCACTTAGGGTCCTTCGAGAAAAGAGCGTACCAGTTCTTAGAAAGCCGGCAACGCACTCTCGAGCCCTATGGAGCTGAGAGTGTCCATGGCACTATCACTTAACATCAGATGAGCCACTTGCCTCGCCCAGCCTTGCGATTCTGTAACTCAGTTTTCGAACTCACACAGCGGTTTTCACAGCGGCGGTCGCGCTCAAATCAGTCGTAAAGCAGTCATTTTTTGATTTGGCATTCTGATAAGGAGGGTGCTTGTAGTTTATTGTATATCAGCTGTGAGAGTACGTAAAGTGAGTTACAGAATCGCAAGGCTGTTCTATAAAAAGTAGTAACCGAGCAACAACCTATAACTAGATCCGTTGTCTCAATTCCTCGTCGTCAACGTACACGGACCAACACTCAAAGGGCGCATCATTAGGACTTCTCGAGTCATGCCTTGCTTATTCAATACCCTTGTTACATTCATATTTGACGAATATCATCGCTATTCATATGTAATAAAACTATATTTTACGGCAGATGAATTATAAGATCTTGAACTTTAACAGTTATAAAAGGGATTTCACTTTGTTTACATAAATCGATGTTTCAAGTGCTTTTCAGCAATCGTGGTCATCAAATCCATTCAAAATAATAATATATATAATGTTATAAATTCGCTATCTATTTAATAAGTGTATAGTACTCGCGTCTATAACTACAGTCTACAACACAAGAAGATAATGATTGATTCAAATATTTTATCTTGTCTTACATACGGAAGTCAAACGTGCATTTTCAACAGGAAAACAACTAGAAAAATCCTGTCTTGCCAGCATGCAATGGAAAGAAGCATCCTAAAGTTAAGGAGAATAAATAAAATAAAAAATGTTGACATCCGTAAAAAAACAAAACTTACAGATGCACTTGAACAAGCTCTAAGGCTAAAATTGAAATGGGCAGGTCATATTGCTAGAGCGCGGGATAAAAGATGGACACTAGAAATAACGAAATGGACTGGACCTACTGGAAAGAGATGTATAGGACGACAAAGGAAAAGATGGACAGATGACATTGTAGAACTAGCGGGGGAAAACTGGATGAATGTTGCTCAAGACAAAGAGAAATGGAAAAATATGGCGGAGGCTTTTACCCTAAAAGGGGCAATATAAAAACTAGCCCACTAAAAAAATAAAAATTAATCTAACTTAAATTTTGTTTAAAACTCATACTAACTTAACTAATACTAATATTAAGGAATGTAATCTAACCAATTGTTGTATGGATTAATAAAGCTTTAATAATATTAATAGTACTCGCGTCAAACAACGTCAATATTTTTTGTTAAAAGCATACCTATAATACATATAGGACAGAGTCTACTGTGTAATTTTCATAGAAAAATATTCAAACTCGCGATGCAGTTCTACTCAAAATATCTGAGGTTAAATGGGTCACCAGGTTCCTTGAGAAGCAGAAGCTAAAGAGTGAGTCCTTATACCCTTGGCCATCATGTCCAAATACATTTCGCGTAGAATATAAAAGAGGCTGATAAATTTCTGTATACTAAACCTATTATTCATTAAAACTAAATGACTCGAATTGCAATACTCTGTTGTCTCTTTCCACAAAATTGCTTTTACTTTAATAAAAAGAGACAATAGAGTACTTTAGTTGCTATGCAAGTCGGTAGATTGTTTTTAATATAAGAAGGTGGCAGTTCTATATGATCAGCTGTGACCATATTATAAAAATAGCTTTATTTAAAATGTTATAATAAACTAGCAAATATTTGCTTGAAAAATTCTACCTTTAACATTTTTTGTATAACACGATCCGAATTAATGGTCTGTCGTCATGATTTATGATGCGTTGGAAATTTTCGGCGACAAACAGGCGCTATGGTAACAACGATTATAATAAAACTATACCATTCTATTTAAGCAACATTTGATTTCGTATAACGATCCTATAATATATTTTTTTTGACGTGAAGTCTTATTATTCGATGGAGCCGGCTGCACGCACGAAAAAACATGACTCATGTGGCGTTACCTTGCTCTGAGGCGTTCCATTTAAGGCTTGAAGTGCAAGCGAGAGCGACAAAGAAGGACAATCGGCCTCCGCGTTCGGCAGTTCGGGGGGTTCGGGTAAGAAATTGATATAATTGTATTTATGCGTACAAATATATGTAACTTGATCAACTCAATTGTGATTTCCATTTACCTCCTTCTCTATATCCATACAAAATATCTATCAAACAAATAAAATTAAAATTTTCTTTTGAAAAATGCAACCATTCCATGAGTATTTTCTTATGACATTGTCACGTTCAATTATCGTAAGTAACCGACTTTACGGACAACCTATTTTTTTTATCGGATAGGGGGCAAACGAGCCTAAGGGACAACCACAAAGAGTAGACATCGCAGCTTATGGCCACCAATCGGTGCGTTGCCGGCCTCAAAAGGAAAGATTATGATGTTTTTTTTTTAAATTGGTATACAATAATTTTTTAACATACCGGCACTTATTTATTTTCGTTCCCAAGGTATAATGTCTAAATGAATGACTCTGTACATGACATATTATATGAATGTGAAACTTATTTATTGAAACTTAAATCTTAGACATCATCACAATCATATTTATTTATCTCGTTTCTCTACAGAACCAAGTTGAAGTCTGCAGCTTCAGATAAGTGTGCATAGGCAATGAAAGTTCGCATTCAAAGTGCTGACGCAGTTATTATAAGAAATAAATTATACATTCAGTTTTGTATAGAAAGTTTCAAATTAGCTTTAGTGTAAGCAAAGTCGCAAGTTAAAGCTATTATTAAATAAAGTCCTAGGTGTTTAAATTGCTCTTGATTACTACAAAAGTTCTAGAATATTTATCCTTACTATAATTATGATTTAGAAGAAATATCATATAACACTATATTTGACCAAATCACTCTGTACCACAAAGAACGGTTCTGTGGCCGTCGATACAAGAATAATAAGAATAATAGTTTGGGAGGAAAAAGAGGGTCGACTGATGCTGATACCTTGCCTCACAATAGTTCCCAAAAACGCACAAAATACTCACTATAAAATTCTAAATTAAGGAAGTAACTAATAACAAATATAATTAACAAAAAGGTATTAATAAAAATAAAAATGCATCTTACGTAAACCGAGAAAATCTCAACAATAACTAACCAAAAAATTTAACTATCGGCCGAGTAAACATATTTGGGATCATCCTCATCAAATTTTATTGAATTTAAATTATGTATTCGAACACACTTATGATCGACATGTGAGAAGAATTTCCATCGATAATTATTTTATGTTTATAAGTTATCGCTTAATGTTGCACCCAACAAATTGTGTGAATAATTCCATGCTATCTCAATTTAAACGCGTAACTGTAGGAGATGAACTGTCATTTAAAACCATCGTTGCGTATTGCAACAAAGCTCAACTACGCCAGGCATGACAAAATTATCTCCTCTTACATAACGCCCAGCAAAAATGTACCTTAAGCCTCAGTATTATGGCTGAATATTACCTAAATTACAACTCAAAGGTTGCACTTGCTCTTCATAATTAGAGAGGTTTCAGTTCGGAATGAAATTATTTACCCTTTTGACGTGTACTTTGAAGCCCGAGTCTGTTACACGGCCATTAACCCGCTGAATTAAATTTTCTTTATTTGAAGTCAGTTCACTGCAGTTTTTGAAATTCGAATATGCGACACAAATTTAAGACGTATAAAATTTCACCTTTAATATTATTATGTAATGAGAACGTGAATTGGACTTCATTCTGTTTTTATAGGAAAGTTATTAGGATATTTTTTCAGTCATATCGAAAAAAAATTATATACGTAGAAAAACCCTTTACGAATTTCCACACAGCAAAAAAATCACTTCAAACTTCTTCTAGACAACTTTGTTTTTTTACCAAACTATTTAAAAGAGCCCTTAAATTTCCTAGTTTTCCTAAGCGTAAAAGGCCACCAAATATTCAAAAGACTCCATGGAGAGTTATAAAAACCTACATCACATGTATTTCGTATCAGACGTCTAAAGGGCACTTAACACATGAATAGCCGGGGGCAAGCATGAATCTCATTCCGTCGTGTTGCGGTGGAACAAAGAGTACATTATGGAAACAATAGAAGACGACGGCTTTGTTACTTCAGGATTTCTTTGGTTTACGCGAGTATAACACTTAAATAAAACATCTTTTTATAGATTTGGTCATGGTCAGGCAAAAACGCGCGTGGTTGAGTGTAAATAGTGAATGAATAAGAAGACCCAAGCCCCTACAAAATTCTTAGTACCTCGATGTAAGAAATAACGCTAGCCACTTTTAAAAAATAAATGAAGTCGTGACTATTTATTGTACTTCAAATTTCTCAATTATTCTAGCTAACGGTATTATGCGAATTCAATTTTGTTAATGTATTTGTGTAATTATAATCCCAGATACTGATTTGAGGTTATCTTGCACTGGCAAGAATTAGATCTATCAATACAAAATTAAACATTTATGTTTAAAGAACTTTGTTCACGTGAAATACATAACAAGTAACATATATAATATATATATATATGTCATCGTAAAATTGTAAACACCGATAGTTGTTTGAGTTATCGATTACCTACTAAGTAATGAATAAATACTTGATGTCACAATTCTTGAAGTACATTCAGTTTATTTGACTGATACCAGTGTTTCATTTGTAACTCTATGGACATAGAATTGTCTACTATAAAGCCGATCAATCAGGGACAGCCTTCGGACAGTTAACAATTTGACAATTTTAAGATTTAATTTGACGGTTTCACTACGATAGATTAGAAACTACCGAATAATAAAACGTTAAATTGTAAGCAGTGCCTTGAGGTTCACAATCTTTCGACAGTTCACAATCTCGCGAGGTTGATTACAATCTAACTGTGTTTACAATTTTACGGTGACATATATATCACGCCACCTTCGTACGCTACAACTGCATCAAAGTTTATTACCAAAATCATTCGCAGACGTATTTGGAACAGTGGACCCACTGCTACTATTTCCCGTATCTCAAAAGGCAAACTATTTTAAAGACTTGCTAGTAAGTTATATCAGTGCGACTATATTATTCGATTTGATTTTAGGTAGATGTGATTAGTGATAAAACCAGCTACGTGTGGGATTGAAGTTAAATTTAATGCTTGTACTGAAATTTGCTAGGCAACCCATATGGATTATATTTATTGACATATTAAATTATATATAAAATAAGTTTCATTAAATAAGCATCTCGGTGAAGGTCGTTGTATAGCGGGATCTTAGACCATAATTTGACGTAAAAAGTAGAAATTAATATAATAGTCGTTTAGCCTTAGAATTTAAAAGAATCGGCGTATAGAGAGGAATTGTTTTGCGACTAGACCAAGAGGGCCACAACATTGTCTTGTAATATTGTCAGTGTTGTCATATTATTTGTAGGAATTATAATATATACCACGTTGAAAGTTGACCTACTTTTATCTTTTACAACATAAAATGGTAAACTTTGGTTTAATAGTATACTGTACTTGTAGTTTATAATTATATATATTATAAGCTACGAACATATATAGTCTGTATAGATAACATATATACATAGATAATATGATATTTAAATTGTACTATAAAATAGGAATTATAATTAGAAATTGCAAGTAAATTTAAAAGGTAGTTTAAATTACTAAAGCAACATTTCTTAAATATGTTAAAGCTTCTATAGACCTAACTAAAAACAATAATTATTGTTTGCCATAAATTGAACCCTGCGCCACTGAGATTTAATATGTTTTAACCACTGATTCATGGTAACATTATTTACCTTAAAAGTATAAAAATATTGTTTCATTCACTGTTATTGTCAATATCACACTCCCTCCGATATTAGATTAAACATGTTACATTTCGCAAATAATAAAGAAAACAAAAGGCTTGACCTATATAGTAACAGCATTTCCGCAGCAAAAATTAGCGCAGAAAATGCCGCGTTATTTTTGTATTGTAATATATAATATTGTTTTCCTTTCCATTTATTTCAAATATATGACTGTTGAGGTCATTGCTTATAAAATAATGTTGTGTATATTTGATTAAGGTTAACTTTAGTTTACATTTGTTTTCTGGATACTGTTATTATTTATTTATTAAAAGTAACACCACATGTGTATGTATGTGTACATACTAACACTTAAAAAAATATATCCACCCTGGTAGTATCATTACCCAACATATCTTTTTACTACTCTAGATACAAAATAAAAAGCATAAATTCTATGTACATACATTATTAACATTGTCTCGAACGGTGAAGGAAAACATCGTGAGGAAACCGGCTTGCTTTGACCCAAAAAGTCAACAGCGTGTGTCAGGCACAGGAGGCTGATCACCTACTTGCTTATTAGATTTACAAATGATCATGAAACAGATACAGAAATCTAAAGCCCTATAACTGAAACATAAAAATATTTTCAAGTTAAACGAATGAGTTGCTTATCTAAAACGGCTAAAATTCAAACAGTTCAAAACAATTTTTTTCTAGTGTACTAGATAAATTCGGTCGTGGTGTCGTGTCGCCAAAGTTTCCGACATGTCGTAAATCTCGCTGACGGATCATTTGTCCGGCGACCTCGTTGTGTACTTTACAAAAAATCGTGCTTGTTAGCGCCGGGGTGTGGTCCTTGTGTAATCATAGGATTTACATACAGTATTTATACCTTGTATATTTTAACATGACAAAATGCAGTTAATAGTCTATTAAATAGCGGTGTCTTTGCGGTTCAGTTTTTAAGACTAATGTATATATTTATAGAAATGAGGCTTAGTATTATAGTTATTTGGATTAGAGATTTATTTAGATAGATAGATAGGTATACATATACATATACATTACAGCTGCGATTGAGAAATAACGAAACAGATATGTTTTCGCTGGTAATCGAATTTTAACTTTCTAAAGTACTCTTTACTCTGTCGCCGGCTTGTGAGTTAGAATGTTATATACTTTAAGTAGTATAAATATGTGCATATAGCTTTTTTAAAACCGAAAAATTTATCAAAATTCAGTGGAAGACTTCGTTCTTCCAAAAAAATAATACCAATACTTATTGTTCCTTAGTCACAATTTCTGAAAATTAAAATATATGTAAATGTATATTGTAAATAATATATTGTAGATATATGTATGTCATATTAAAGTTCATCATAAGGTTGACGTCATAAAATATATTCATTATATTTTCTTAATTCCAATAAATGTAATAATTACTTTAATTATTTTTTAAATTAAATATACTGAATCCCCTGAACCATTTAAAACTTGCATATTCCGTAAAGTTGCGATTGTTTGGAAACGTTTTCTGCTTCTTGCGACATTACCTTCTTAATACTTTTAACCTGTTTACAAAGTGTTAATAAGAATACTGAATTAAAATGTTTTTAACTATCACACTAACAGTACAATTATTTATTTTAAATTATAAACGAAGTTTTTATTGCACACTACAAGCTATGATAGAGATACATTTTAAATTCTAATGATAAAACCCTACTGAACTTTGAGTTAGCACAAGAAACAGAAATAATACTAATATTAATTAATAATCATGAAAAGGACATGTTTTAAATATCACAATATTATTTGCATGCTATTACGTCATTATATTACAAAATCGAAACAAGTTTTTTGTCATACGACTGTAGTCCGATCTACGATATGCTACGAGATGAGCTACGGTCTACGATGTCTGCTCTTGAGATGTTGCCAGTGACAAAAAGTGCTGGTAGAAATATTTTCGCATTTCAGTAACTAACACTTACAGTATAATTTAAAAAGAAAAAATTGTGTTAGCGACTCGAGGAAATACACTGTCCGAGAAAAGAAAAATTACTTTGAAATTAAAATGTACGTTAAAGTTTTCAAGTGCAGAATTCCAGTTTCAACACAAAGTTGCTTTAAAACCTTAAGCTCTCTGCTTATTGCTTTCCTTCTTATCGTAATTCTCTTTAATACAAAAACTAGTTGTGATTTTCTTTATATAAGATTAATTCAATTATTTATACAAAGAAAGGCTTTTCTTGTGAATTAATTTACAAAGATTATAAAAATTCGCCGTTATACTTTTATAATGCTGTACTCAGACTTATTAATTTGATTTAGCAAGTTACTTTGGCATTCTGTAGATGTTGAAATAAGTTGATAGATCTAAATGAAAGCTAAAAATAGTAAGGCTTTCTGAAGGACCTATCTGGTCGCCAAACTCCAAAAAAGTACATTGTTTTTTTCCATTTTTCGTCATTGTTTCTTGAAGTAAGGTAAATGGAAAATATATATTATGGAGTCAAGTAGTTTATGTATCCATTTTTAAAGATCGATAAATAACTTCGCTCGATAGAAAAACCTCCAAACATAGCCAATTTTTGACACTTTGAATTCAGTTAATGACGAAAATGTATATGTAACATGATTTTGAAATTTACATGGTATTTTACCGATAAAGAATTGATAAAATTACATTAATTTATTACATAACTAATTGTTATTATGCCTCAGTGCTACAGCTCTCCCTGCGCCTCGCAGTCCACACCGATTCACTGACACAACAATTCATGCTGGGTACTATACCTTAAAGAAGTCGTTCACTCACTTTGCATTGCATCCTATTTATAATACTTAATCACAGATAATTTAATTGAGGAACATTAGTCCGGTAAAACAAAAGATAATTAAAGCGGCCTTATCCCATGTGTTCATAACATGAATATTTTAATACGCTTAAACCCGCCAGTCAGGAGTCAGAAGATAATGGCGTACGCAAAAGAATTTAAAAGGTAAAATCCTCACGCTACGTTAATAATATACGAGCTATGAGCAATATGTTGAAAGGGTCCATAATTCAATCCGCCTTCGTCAACGGGCTAAAGTACAAACACTAATTCACCACGTTTTATGCGAGCACACAAACTTGTGACACTTGTTTAGAAAACATTGTGAAAACGTCATCAAGATACTGTGTGAAGTCCCGTTGGGGCTTGGGGCAGACTTATTTTCGTATCTGTTTGATATACCATTAATACTTGGTAACTTTCTTGATTATTATTTTATAGACAACAACATGCAAACAACAACGTTTCAATTTCATGCAGAAGTTGACTTTACGTAGTAAATACATACATTTTGACGAATCATTGGTCTAGTGGTTAGTACCCCTGACTGCAAATCCATGGGTCCCGGGTTCGATCCCCGGCTGAGATGAACATCGATGTGATGAGTATTTGGTGTTGTGCTTAGGTCTTGGGTGTTTAAATATGTATTTATATGTTTATCTATCTATAATATGTAGGTATATCCGTTGCCTAGTACTCATAACACTAGCTTCACCAGCTTAGGATGGGACTAGGTTAATTGGTGTGAATTGTCTTTAAAAAATAAAAAAAATAAAAACTTTAGAGGTGTCAAGGGACACCCGGATGGAACGAAATTCCTTTCGATTAATTTATATGTTAATTGGTATCATAACAGTATGATAGATTTTCTCGACACCAATCTTACGACGAAAAAGAAGCCAACATCACGAGGTGTTCCCAGGCGGTCACCCATCCAAGTACTGACCTCGACCGACGTTGCTTAACTTCGGTGATCGGACGAGAACCGGTGTATTACAATAGCAAATAGAAAAAAAGTGTCGTGACAACTTTTCGTAAGATTTTTTTCCGTCTAGCCCCCTTTCGTGACGCGCGATAAGGAACTTCGTTCCAAAAAATACCAAATTCTATTTTCCTTCACTATACGTTTTTGTATTTATATCTGCTATATCGATAATACACAGCTCAACATATAAACCGACAATGTAAATCAGTATATATTTGGTAGGAATTGAAGTCACGTAGGACAGAATTGTAGGCGAGAGGGAACTTGGATTAGTTCTAACTCGCTTATCTTCGGCATGACGTTCAGAAGACGCAAATTGAACTTCGCCGAGTTCTGAACCACTCCACAGTACGTATGGCTCAACAAATTATAACTGGCTTCATGGTTTACGTATCGAGCGTATATAATTGGATTCTTCAAACAAATTTTTGGAGTTTACTTACTCCAGTCAAATTACGAAATAAATAAACATGAGCGAACACAGTTTGGGGATTTTGAGGATCGATAGGGGGGTGTATTCTGAGCATAAATTCCAATTTGAGGGGTTGTACTGAGGTCAGCTCAAGGTCATTTCGTTCGAAACGCGTTTAACTCGATATCTCGAGAATGGTTAGTGTGAGGCGAAAATTATAGAAACCTTTTCTTTTCCCAACAAAATTTACTAACTTTTTTATCTGAAACTTTTTTATAACATTAATATTTTTCAAGTTATTACTCCCGCAAGTCAAAAATTTTACTTTTTTTTTCAATTTTTCGTCGTTTTCTCCCCAACCATTCAATTTTATTAAATTTTACCGATCATCGAAGTGTAGAAGTTTTAATTATGAACAATTTTGTTTTCAAACTTTTTTCCGTAATGCCAATACCTTCGGAGTTATAGATTACTTTACCGGGCGAAATCCGCGCCACTGTCGCAATACAAAAAGGTCAATCGATTAAACTATTTAAAATTAGGTATTTAATTTGGGTAAGAAGTAAATTAACAATTAAAACTGTTTCACACATTGTGCCAAAAGAGGCCGGCCTTTCTGCATCCGCACGCTTTACCGCATTTGGTTTTGCATTTGCGCGCAATCGATCACAGTAAATTATCCGGAGCTGGTTTCGATGACATTTCGCTGGAGCTGGTTTTGCTATCGGCTGCAATCAACGGGGGGTGCGACGCCAGCCCCATTCCTCGGGTTTCAGATAATTTTCCAGCCAGTATTGAACTTGGTAGAAACACCTCAACGAGTGGAAAAATGCCGCATCAGAGGTAGGAGGAAGGGATTCTAATTTAACCCTCCCACTGCCTGCCATTTTTTTATATCCCTTATATCGGAGCTCGTTGAGATTGGTACAATTCGTGTCATCTGCCTTGCGATACAAATTCAAAATGAATTGTTCGCCGTATGAAGCGATAGTCTTTTTATCTGCTTTGTCTTGCAGAAAAACTTCATTTAACAAAAGCAAATCCGGAGATTTTTTCAATGCGGTCATTGTTTTCATCTTGCCTAGGTTGAATGGTGCCGAAGTTGTGTCGCAACCACTAATCGCGTGCAAAAATAAAAGGTTTTTGCGGCATTCGGCCCATATATCGGTTTAAGGCAGTATGGGCTATGTGTAGCGTCCGTCGATTTGCCTCGGCCAGGTTTTCTCAAGTAAATGTTGTTGCACGCGCCGGCTGTTGCAGTCAGCAAAACCAGCAAATCCACATCCTCACCAATAACAACCACAGCACTATACTCCTGCGAAATTCTATTAGCCGTACTGATAATTAGACCATCCGCATCCTCTACGGCTTGCTCCACTTCTATGTCTGATTTGATGAGAACCGTTTTCAGTAGTGAGATGAATCTGGTCTTATTGCTCTCGTTGCCTTAAAACTTATCTGTGGATACACGTTGCGACAATGGCGCGGATTTCGCTCGGTAAAGTAATATATAACTACGAAGGTATTGGTATTACAGAAAAAAGTTTGAGAACAAAATTGTTCACAATTAAAAGATCTACACTGCGATGATCGGTAAAATTTAATAAAACTGAATGGTTGGGGAGAAAACGACGAAAAATAGAAAAAAAAGGAAAATTTTTGCCTTGCGGGAGTAATAACTTGAAAAATATTAATGTTATAAAAAAAAGTTTCAGATAAAAAAGTTAGTTAATTTTGTTGGGAAAAGAAAAGGTCTCTATAATTTTTCGCCTAACACTAACCATTCTCAAGATATCGAGTTAAACGCGTTTCCATCGAAATGACCTTGAGCTGACCTCAGTACAACCCCTCAAATTGGAATTTATGCTCAGAATACACCCCCCTATCGATCCTCAAAATCCCCAAACTGTGTTCGCTCATGTTTATTTAACTTGTTTTTAGCCATAATTTGACTGGACTAACTCCTTAAGAAACGATTTGAGTTATAAGGCCCGGTACGGATATTTTATGAGGAGTAAAATCAAGTGTAACACGAAAAGTTGAGGTGTTATGTAGAAAGAGACAAATGGATTGAACGTGTAAAAGAATGAGATGGAATACATTACACAGACTTTTCTATTTTGAATTCACGTTTTGACAGCCACGTTACAACATTGTCAGTGTTGACAGGTGTAAAAAATAAAAGTAGATTGTCTAGTGTGCCATAGAGTTTTGTCAATAGTAATGGTCAGTGAAATTAAAACTAAAAAGATTGTTCATTCTTATTCTTCTCTTACTATAAAGGTAACTTTGGTCACAGAAACAAAATCCTATTTGGGCATAGATGATGTAGGTACGTTTTATTACCACTACAAACATTTATATTATAAAAACATATATTCTTACTACCTTTAGTATGAAAACATGGTCGACAGCCACAGAACATTATCGCCATTTTATCGTTCGTAAGGAGTAAACTCCAATCGTGCGTCGTAGCTGACACACACACACTTTTTTTTTGTCTGATTGTGTTTATTCTGTGGTAAAATTGTATATTTCGTTTGACTGTGGATGGTACCCACCGTACTCTATAAAAGTTTGGCACGGCATTACGTGCAATACCCATCCCTGTTTATTTTGCCTAGTCAAATCCCAGTTGACATAAACGTTACGTAAAACTGTCATTGCGGTGCGGTAAATTAACAAATAAATGCTTACAACATTGGCTCTAATATCCTAGATAATAGTGCAGAGATTTCTATGCAGGCTTTTGTTACGATATAACAGGCAGTTAGTGCTTGTATAGAATATTGCTATAATTTAGTTGGATCACTATGAATTTATATTGCTGTGGGTAAAATCTTTTTTCGTTAAACAAGGTTTCTTTGAAGAAAGAATAATTGTTGCCCTAGCTTTTATAGCTAAAAAAACAAATGAAACTTTTGCCTTAAAATATATAATTAGGTCGTAAGTTGATTAGTAGGCAGTAATCTTAAACTAATGAACAGATTTTAAGAATTCTATAGCCAGCTCTTTATTCTTGTATAACAGAGATAGTGACATATTTGATAGTGGTAAATCATGCTATTTTCCTGATTACACATGTACGAGGATGAGCTAGATACAACTAGTAAACTATGAAACCATAACCTTAGGAGGAAAAATTATATGAAATCCTGTTACCCCGAGGCATAGGGCAGATACATTTTATTAATAGGAAAATATCCTTTTGTGAGGATTTTTGCGTCTGAGCCCCTTGTACTCTGTTTTGCTCAGTCTCTTCTGTTACAATGGTTTATTTCACCATACCAATAATTGTTAATGTCGCATATAAAAAGACAAACCAATTGGGGCACATAAAGAAGATTCCCTTTTCGTTTTATTTTTATTTTTAATTATGAATTATAATATTATGTACTTTTCGAAGTAAGCAGCAATGAAAAACTTCCGGAAGAATGCAACCTTCGACATTGCGATTATATCTACGAGTGCAAAGCTTGAAAATAGAGTGATATCGATTGCGCACAGCGAGCCCGCCTAATGCTACAGAATTTATTTTTAAACTTGGGCTTTTAGGAAATTGCAACTTTATACTTGTTTATTTTACGAATTGAATTTAAAAACACAGGACAGTGTATTCTGAAGTGTCTTTGTGAGTTGTTTTATAGGATTTGTTAAGTTATGGAAGTAAATACACTAAATTTAGGGTGGTATCTAAATGTATGACAATGACAATGTTATATCAACTTCTAAAAATCAACACTTACCTACCTTTTTTTTAACAAATAATTAAACTAAAACCTGTGTACTTAATAAAGTTGCATAAAAGAAGGATCAGCTATTGTTAAGGCCATTCACCACCAATAAAATAAAATGCGCGTGCGGCTTTCGGACACTAAAAACAGTAACTGAAAACAAAATCAAAAAATAATTAAGAAATTTAAAAATAATTAATAGACGATTAAAGCTGTCAATACGTGCTTTAGCAATAAATTGCAATTATTTTTCATATTACTAATTTGATGACCGAACAGCTTGTAGAATCTTCGAGTTATATATCGCATATACTACGGGAGCGTGACAATTCATTAAAAATCATTTCTTTATTTATTTTTCTTTATATCTTTTCTAGTAGACCATTTTAATCCTTCGCATATACCTGTTTATATTTCCATAGTTGCCTAGAGGCCATAACTTGTCAGCGATAAGGCCGTCCGTCAATGTAAATGATAAATGATTTATTTTATGTAAGTAGGTTTGTACAAACACTTTTACACGTCAAGCATATTTTTTTTTAAAACTAGATGAGTTCGACGTTTCCTATCTGACTACTCTGAGAAGAAATGCCGAAACAAGCTCAAAGGTCTCTTTTAGAGTCCAGACATAAGAAGATTATGTGAAGACCATATAGATTGCAGTCTGAAATGGTCTTTTGAGGAAAGAACCACACAGATTGAGTGGACCTGTCAAGTCAGTGCACGCATTTGTCAGTATTCGTGCTCAACTCAAAACTTAAGGAGCTTAACGTTTCGACGAACAATACCAAAGAATTGTATTTAAGTGTAAATACAGTAAAGTATTAAATAAATAACAAATTAATAAAACATTTTAAGTAAACAACATACAAAGTCCACCATACGTTATGAAATATACAAGACACTTTAGAACCTTATAACACGGGTTCAGGAAATAAATCATAATAATAATAAGGGTGTTGTGGTACTTTGAGATACCCGGGAGATGTGTTTACTCATTTTAAATTTATTGTTTGCCGTTATAATGTTATTGCAATATTTTGTTTAGGAATCTGTATTCTATTATTAAAACAAAATTAGTAACGTAGCGCAAACCAGTTCTGTCTATAACGTGAATATTGAATTTGAAGATATATCAAACGTCAATATAAAATTAAAAAAATCTGTGACATAAGCGAAATGATTAATGTGATGTACGAGTACAATAATACAAACTAGAATTGGTTAAACTTGAACAGTGGATACTGGATAGTAAATATTATCCAGTATTCCATCCACAATTTCAAATATATTCTTAAATTACTTGGAGTCACTTAATGGAAGTTGTAACTATTAATTATTTGTACTAGCGGTGTTTGTCTAGTGATATCAGCGTGCGATTCTCATTCCCAAGGTCATAAGTTCGAATTCCGGCTTGGCTCCAATCGACTTGGGTCTTTGTACGCATTTGACACTCCCCCCTACGGTGAAGAGAAACATCGCGAAACTTTAGACTCAAAATGTCAACATGTGTCAGGGGCAGAAAACCGCCACTGAATAATCTCGTTGTTGTAAGCAACCTATCCACCAAAGTTAACCGTTTGGGGTTTTATGTCCAAATTCAAATATCAAATAGATTCTTGGTTGATTAACAATATGAAACGCTGTCACTTGCCATAAACGTTAAGCAAATTTGACTAAAATACGATGGATGTTTCTAAAATACATAGTGAAATGCTATGCAATCACCTTGGGAAGACACAAAACTACTGTGAAGCATATCTCAGATATATAAAAGTAATAAATAAAAACAATAAATTCTCATTGTTTAAAAAAAAAATCGGTTGTCTGTAAAGACGGTTTACTGACGATAGTTGAACGTGAAAACGTCATAAGAAAATATTGATGGAATGGTTGCATTTTTTAAAAGAAAATTTATATTTTTTTTGTTAGATAGATATTTTGTATGGATATAGAGGAGGTAAATGGAAATCACAATTGAATTGATCATTTTTTTGTGCCTCTTTGTCGCGCTCTCGCTTGCACTTCAAGCCTTAAATGGAACGCCTCAGAGGTAACGCCGCATGAGTCATGTTTTTTCGTGCGTGCAGCCGGCTCCATCGAATTATAAGACGTTGTCACGTCAATAGAAGAAAATTGCTTGCGTCATATTGGAACGTGTTCTTAAACTTGTTACTAAAATATCCCTGCTTGAATTTATTTACAAAGGATCTGAGAAATCCAACCATAGAGGTTCATGCTGCTCCATATCATACGGTTGCCCATTTGTGTGCTAAGTTCAAGCGAGGAAGAACTTCAATTAACGATGACCCCGCACGGGACGCCCTATATTGATAGTGAATTAACAAATGATTAAAAAAGTTAAAAACATAGTCTTAGCGGGTAGTCGTAATACTGTTTTTTTTATAGCAGACGAAATCACGTTTTTTAAAAAGAAATATCCAAAAAAGTATCAAAGCACCGAGTGCCCAGAATGCTTTCTGATGCGCAGAAACAAACGAAAGAGAATTTGAATTTCATAAAGCTTTTTGGGCCTATTACAAAGAGTATAAACCTGGAAGGTAACGTAGTCAACATTGAAAAATAAATGATAAGTACTTCATACTCATTATCACTTTTTTTAACTCTCCTAGTATATACAGACATGTAAAAAGCTATGTATAAAAAGCCCAATATTAGATGAAATGTAAAATGAGGTATTCTACAGAGGTAAGAAGATTGCATAATGTAGCAATTATGAAGCAGGAAAATTTCCCTTCATGCTTACATTTGAAATAGGGCGTTGGTACAAAAACCTTAAATAATTTTTGATGATATATGTATATATTATGAGATTAAAATTGTACGAGTCTTTCAAGAATTATTGTATATAGAATTATATAACATCTCATTTATCTCTTTATGAATATGTTTAATTAAGAAAAATAATGCGTTTTAAATGTGAACAAGGTCAGTTATTCTCAATTAATGTAATACGAAGGAATTAGGATAATTTCACGTCTTGGATACTTTTAAACTAATTTATAAAAAGAAAATTATCCATATATTTAGATTTTTTTAAATTACGTAATTTGTCGAACGAAATGTTTCGTGGCAATTAGTTATTAGTAATAGTTATTTTCTACTTCAATACATGCAGCTGAGTTTCATCATCAGACGTTAGGGCAGAATACGAATTCCACGACGTCCGTCGTTCCACAACTGAGCGTTTTAAAGGCAGTTTTTGCCGCGCACAATCACTACTTGGAACCAACTACTGATGTATTTCCGAACTAATTCTAATTAGGGTCCTTCAAGAAAAGAGGGTAATAATTCTAAAAAGGCCGGCAACGCACTCGCGAGCCCTTTGGCATTGAGAGTATCCATCACTTAACATCAGATGAGTCTCCAATTTACATTACCTTTAACTAAACATTGAATTATTATATTAGACATAAATACAATTAAGCTATTGTTTCTATAATCTATATTTGTTACTGACATTTATATTCAGGGCAACGTATTTAGTAATGATTTTCACGTATAGATGAAACCACATTTGAAATTGTGTTGTGGTCTGGGGTCGTCGCGTGTGGTTGACGTATGATGAGGTTTCAATTTAGACATCAACCGATATCATCTAAATTATTAATCATTACACCCGTAGTAATAAGTAATCACTTAGCTAATCGTAGTCACTCGTAGCAGTGAAGCGTCGTAGGGCGCCGTAGTTACAAAATCATACATTCAAGGTTGCTTTTCGCAGGCTTGCGGCTGTCTATACTAATATTATAAAGAGGAAAGATTTGATTTTTTGTTTGTTTGAAATGATTAGGTACCGAAACTACTGGACCGATTTCAAAAATTCTTTCACCGTTGGCAAGCTACACCATTCCCGAGTGACAAAGGCTATGTTATTCGTTAGTCATTTTCAAAAAAATTAGGGATGCTTACTAAAACTTGAATAATCTAAGCCAAGGTGTAAAAAAATAAACAAAAAACTTCCTTCAATCGCGTGCGCTGCGAAAACTATTAATAATTTATAAGTAACAATTTTTCAGGACACATCACTATCTATAAAAAATGTCGCGACAGCATGTTCTATCTTTTATAGTTACGTCACATTAAGCGCCCTTTTATTAATTCTTTTTTATTGAAATACCACCGCTAGAAAAGGCTCTTTATTCGTACCTAGGTATTGATCCTGATCAAAATAAATACCAACGTTTCACATAAGCTACAACTTATTGGCATAACTACCAAAAAGCATGGTGGATTGGTGTTCTCCTGCCATTTCTCTTCAATAGTTTACTACTACGTAATATAACAAAAATCTTAGCCACAGCAACGCTTGGCCGAGTCTACTAGTGTTAGATAAACCCGATACTTCTTGAGGGTATTGCACGGATTTTCCGAGAGTCTGATTTCCATCAAGAATAAGGCTACCATCAGAATGGTTCGACTATGTTTGCCGAGGCTCGTTTGGCAGCAGTAACGGCATTCTGAACATAATCGCAGACAAGGCCAATTGTAGTCTGGTTGACCTCGTTCAGGGAACATTATCGGGTATTATTTTTAATTGGTACACAAATGTGTTGTTCTATTGTTGTATTTTTTTTATCTGTTAATTAAATATCGTATATAAGAATATTTTTAAACAAAAACTAATAAAAGAATATAGAAAACTGCGTTCTTTCAACTTTAAATTAACTGCGAGGAAATTGAAAAGTTGCACACAAGACATAAAAAATAGCATTACTTTAAAGTTTATTTCTAGCGCGGAGTTGTAGAGTATTCTTCACGTTGTTAAGTTTTGTTGCGAGAGGCTTGCCATCGATCCGCCTACAAATTTTGCAAACTTTACGTAGTGTGAATTTCATTTTTAAAATACGACATAAGTCCCTAACTCTGTGAAAAAGAAATGCCTAGATATCTTATGTAAGACAAAGAGATAGATCTAATTTTAATTGACTGTATAGGTACAATGTTTAGCATTTTAATTGAAAGCTATGTAATATTATGGACTATATTATAGCATAACTTCCTCCTGTGTTAATCGCCGTCTTACTTTAATACTTTATTAGTGCCACAAACAAATTTCAATAGCAGCCGCGCTGATAATATTTTTATTCAATCGAACGCTGGAAATAACATTAAGATATTTGCATTTTTATATTTAAACTAGCTGACCGTTACCTAACGTCGTTTTACCATGTATATAATTTATAATAAAAATAGGAGTTGATCGTAGAGGGGCTGTATGTATTTATTAATGCTGTATCATAAAAAAATAAAAAAATATCGAAAAATAAGAAAAGAATTTCATAGGGGTGGACTTCCCTTAACATTTAGGGGGATGAAAAATAGAATATCCAATATGCACACAAAATTTCATGAGAATCGGTCAAGCCGTTTTGGAGGAGTTTAACTACAAACACCGCGACACGAGAATTTTATATATTAGATTACTACCTCTTACTGCTTAGCAAACCTAAGAAAGTACATAATAAATACGTTATAAAATACTGAGCTGAAATAGTAGTTGAAGGATCAGCAATAAATATGTATATGATGTGGAAGCGTAGCCTTTGCTTGATCCGGCTTTGTTCCTTCACACTTATGAAATATTTACATTTCTATCGTCTCTTGTCTTTGTACTGCGGAACGTTATTTCTAGCCGTTATTATTATAGTATGTGTTGATATTATATAGCGAAAATCTTATGCAACCGTTCTAACTACATACTTTTTAAAAGCAAATATTGGAGTCAGTCAACTAATTACATCTAGGGTAGATTTTTTAGTGGAATAGTGGTTTGTACAGAAGCTCTGAGGTCTGGAGTTGATCCCATGGGGACTTAGGACAATATGAAGAATTTCATTTCCCTTATTCCCTAATAAAAGATTCGGGTAGAAGTAATCTTATAAACAAGTTTACATTAACCAAAATAATTCTTGGTTACTTTTTTTTTTGCTTTAGTAAACTAAATGATGATGAATGATAATTAATTTTGACCGCACAAAGGGTAAATATTGTAGCAGCAGTTAGCAACTATGCATCATAGACATAAATCTTTATCAAAATATTTCGTGTAAAGATGAAGACATCAATAAATTAATTACAAACTTTAACACTATCCAACAAGTTAATTATCACAATCGATAGCTGATTATAACTTTGATAAAAGCTACATAATCGATTCAATCTTCAAAAGCTCGCAAAGGTATAAAGTAGGTTATCTTTAAAATTACCCGAATATAGAGACGCGAGCACACGAAGATGGTGAAATATGAAATATGGAAAAGCTACTTTGAATTGCTGTCGATTCAAGTGGAGAGACCGAAAACGAATTTCGAAATCTTCGAGTTTTAAATTCGCAACTACTTTAGCGAAATACGTTCCACTTTAAAATTTCATACCCTCTTATTTGTTATCATAACAGTAATGCATATTGGATATCGTATTTTTTAGACTACATTCATAATCATTTTATATCCTGGAACAAAAATAAAACAAAAGAAATGTAAATTTAGTGCTTTGACAGCCTTTTATTTCTATATTCGTAACTGGGTATCAATTTATTGTATTTTGAATAAAGAAGCAATGTTAATATTACACAACAATTTAATAAAATGCGAGTTATTTAACCCTAGAAAGATAACCATATTTTGCTATACACTAAAGATAACCATACGTCATTTTGACGTATAAATGTTTGAGTGCTGGAATTTGTATATCATATGCTTATGAATGTTATTGTCAGCTTTAATATATGCAATCAACTTAATAATAAATAATAAAAAAAAACTGTATACACTATACACATATTTTAATGAGCTAATCTTAATAATAAATCTTAAATAAACTAAACACAGCTCTTTTAACACTAAAAAACTTAAACATAATGAGTCTCTTCATCAGCCTTATAATTTAAGAATTTAAGAACTTTTTAAACTTATTATAAAATGATCAACCTTATTTAATATTTTTTTATTGATGTATAAGGCTTCAATGCACTTAGGACAGGCGCTCGACTTATGCTCTCCAGTAGGTATATAATGACGAAAGTATTGCACTTATCTAAAAAACACGACTGTCATCTGGAAGCTACTTGGGTCCACTGAGTTGACAGGAACGGCCAGTGCCTTGGCGCGTATATAGAAACAAATAATATAGATTTTTTAAATCAACTACGTCGATTCGACGTAGGTTATCTTTCTAGGGTTAAAAATAAGTATAATCTTCCTAACCTTAGTCCTGGCGCATCATCAAGCTGCGTGCCATCCGGTAGCTGCCAGGATATCTGCGGTGAGGGAAAGCCATGTGCTGCGCAGGAGACTCTAGAACCAGTACTATTTGAGAAGACAAGACGCGGTGGTGGCTCCATCAGGAACACTGGCCCATGTTCCTGCCCGTCCCCACCTGAAATATATATTTTAGTCCATTATACTGTATTATTTAAATTGAATCTATTTAAACCTAATTACTAATAATTTGGTAGTATGTGCTATAACGCAACAGAGCTTTTATTAGCAATGGCTATTAGAGGGTTCTGTTCGCTACTATACGTATATATCCATAGACAATTTTCGTTAGGATTTCCTAGTTCTACAGTAGTATAATAGATAATCCTTAAATAAACTGCACTGAAATGCTACCCTTACTCCCCAATTCAAGCGAACCAAAATCGAGCAATACTATGAACCTATTATTAGTATCACTTCACGTGTAGAATAAGAGTTAATTATTCATACGAAGCCCACACTTTACAATACAAGCCATAATCTGGCCGCTATCAGTACAGTTAACTGACGTTTGAAATTCAAATAGCAGAGTGCAGTGCAGTGGTCATTCCAGTACCGCTCTCGGCTACGGAATCTAAGCTTTAGATAATATCTCCGGGGTCTTCTAACGACGTGATTTAATTAGGTATTTTTAAATAAACCTTGTTTGATCCAAATAAATCGTATTTATTGATTTATCCTCGACATCTTGAGTCAGCAATGGACCAGTAAAAAGTCTCCCTGACTGCGTATTAATCAAGTAAACCGAACACTTATTACCTAAATTACTGATTATACTCCAAGTATATATAATTATTGCAGTAAGCTTAGCTGAGTTTCTCAACCAACGCGCATTCTTTAACATGGCGTTGTAATCAAACGGAAAGCTAAATGATTGTACTAAAATAGTTATTGTTTACGCACAAAATCAAAGACGATAACAATTGTTATTGATTGATAGCACCTAATATGTGTTTGGAACAGTATATAGAGATTTTTTTTTTTTTAAACTTCTTATTTATTTAGTTATAAGCCCAAAACATCACACACAGACCTAAGTCCACCAACTATTTCACAAAATCCCACATCTAAAATGTGTGACAATTAATGCAAGCATAAGTTTCTCAGTAAAAAAATCAAATAGAAATTTAAAAAAAAACACAACTAAAACACACACGACAATGCAGGCACACATTAAAATAAAATCATTTTTTTTTAATAATGTAAGACTAGACTTTTATATATTAATCTGTTTTATTATTTAAGAGTGTTCGTTACTGTGTCATTCAATTTTAGACAACACGACCGGGAGTTCCAAATAATTGCTAAAAACTCACGCGAAACTATCGTATCAGATAACGTTCGTAACATATCAAATAAAATGGCTTTCTGCTACATATTTAGTTTCAAAACGTGGATTTGATAACACGGGAGAAAGTTTTGCGATTGAAATAGAATATCCGTTAGAACATTCAGTACTTGTTATATAAATAGAATTTATCGTTCAATCATAAGTAATCTAGAATGTACGAATTTTTATTATATCAAAATAACATTTTTTAAGACACCTTAAAAATGATAACACTATCAATGTTCCGAATAATTCTTTAACTAATATAATGTTCTTCTAATGTATATAGCTGTAATAATATTCACAATATTATTACAGCCGTGCGATTCTGTAACATACTTTTCGAACTCACACAGCAGTTTTCAAAGCTGCGGTCGCGTCAAATCATTCGTACATCAGTCATTTTACGATTTGGCATTCTGATAAACAATAAACTACAAGCTCCCTGTGTGTGAAAACCGCTGTGTGAGTTCGAAAAGTTAGTTACAGAATCGCAAGGCTGGGCTTAGACATTTTTCATATTTTAGTCCGAGACTGAAGAAAATCACTATAACAAAATACAGATATGGTAAGAAAACATTTATTCATAATAAGCCTCGCCAACATTTAATCCAATTAACAAGCATCTTAAATTAGTCTCCTTACTTTTTTAACTATTAAGGCAATCTAAAAATCCAAAAAGTATTCAAGAGTTATAAACAATACTTAAAATCAAAATGTTACATGTGAATACACACATAAGGGAACAATAAACGCACACAATCACACAGAATTCCTTTCCCGCAACTCCCTCATGTATAGTTGAGCTAAGTTGAAGCTTTTTAGGTCACCGAGAGAACGGAAGTCGCAGATTAAAACTGGCTCTTATGAAAATTGTTTTTTTCTACTGCACTTGTAAGTTTCTTAACAAGTTACTGAGTTTTGTTGAACATAGTTTTATAGTCTATCTTTAAATTAAAATATCCTGTGAGATGAGACTGGAAAGTCAATTCAAAAGTTCTTAACCATATCCTACATACCACGTTTTATAGACTCCTAGACGTAAGGGTTTCCTTAAGCAAGTCTTGCGCACATAGAAATATCCAAACATTAACCGCCGTGATTTGAATGAGACGACCACAGAGTTTCTTAAGCCACTAGTGGTTAACCTAAGTTAACATTGCAATATTACTACGTACTACTGTGTTCTTTTGCCAAATGTATCTTACTACCAAAAATAATGATAATATGGGCCCGTACCATTACCGCTAATCAGACAATGTATATGAACAGCAGTCAACAGTGGTAATCTTCCCTAGAGAATAAGACCTTATGTCAAAAAGTTTTTTTTTAAATGTAATTGGAGGCAAACGGGCAGTAGGGTCACCTGATGTTTAGGGATACCGCCGCCCAAGGACACTCGCACTTCCAGAAGGCTCGCAAGTGCGTTGCCGGCCTTTCGAGAATTGGTACGCTCTTATCTTGAAGGACCCTAAGTTGATTTGGTAGTATAATTGTTACTTTTTGAAAAATCTCTTCCTTAACTTATTCTAAAAATTATTGCCCTGAATAAATCTCCTTATAAATAATGTATTACATTTCTCGAGATATTAATGTTTGACGGCAATAAAAGCCTATGAATAATTCCTCTAATTTAATTAACGCCTTAAATAGATTACTTTAAGAAATACGTTTAAAAGTAAAGTTCAGACACCACGTTTTAAACTAGGTTAACTTAAAAAAAATTACGCTAACTACTCTTTAAAAAGTCTTTTCTTTCCGGACGAAAAGTAGCACGGTTTAATCTGGTAAAAGTATATCTTATTATATATGACACTCGCGTAAATAAAAGACAAACTTATATAGAGTCACGCGCTCTCTTAAGGAGATGCAATCTTGACTTAGTTACGAACTTTTAAAACCTGCTTTGGGAAAGCATTCTCTGTAAAGATTTTTATAGACAATGTACACTCCGTAAGTTGCATTACATGAAATGGCGTTTATTACAAACATTTCAGCGAGAAACAACAATATTATTCCATAGAGACAAAAGTATTATGCTAATCTGTCGTTTGAGATCAACTAAGAGAGACAATTGAATTTTGATAAAAACAAAATGTTACGGAAAATATAGCTGTCGCTTAGAGATATTTTCTTGTAAATGTTTCACCACCACCTGCCATTAGTTACCTGTCGGTTACAACATTGTTGCCTAGTACAGATCCAAACCCGAAACAATAAAAAGCCTTCAGTTTAAAGAAGTTTATTTGACAAAATCTTTAATATAATTTTGTTTAACTTTTATTTGAATTTAAATCGATGCTTATGAGTCCTTTGAAGTGACAATGGCCAGAATATTGTCATAATTATTCCACAATGCATAGCAGTTTTTAAAAACACACTTCCTTAGATATTCATTATTCATCTCATAACCAAGACAACAAGAGCCAAGCGCAGCTACCAAAGCGAAAATATTTTACGCGATTATGTTCTCAATGGCTGAGAAATAAAATCTAAAACGGCCTGTACAAAAGAAATTAACATATAAACAAGGTGCGTTGTATTTTATAGTCTTAGGTTTAATGAAACTCTGTTCGGGAGCTCGTTACATTTTTATTAAGTGCTTTGATGGCATTTTTTGTTTATAAAGAATAAAATTTGCACACAATCAAAATATTTCTTCAAATATATAATTACTATTGATGCACATCAAATTATAGTCTGAAATACACATATGGAAAAATAATCTCTGTTTTAAAGATTACACTGTATACGAACTCATTGACTTCTAGCTAAACGGTGAAATCTTTATTGAAAGAAGATTGCGTTTTTGTTTCTGTTTTGTTTTTTGTTGTAACGAACGGGCTGTAGAGTCCTCTGATGCTAAGTAACACCGCCGCCCATGAACTCTCACATTTCCAGAAAGCTCGCAAGTGCGTTGCTAGCCTTTTAAGAACTGGTATGCTCTTTTCTTGAAGGACCCTAAGTCAAATTGGTTCGGGACTACTTCGGTGGACAGCTGGTTCCACATAGTTGTGGTGCGCGCCAAAAACTGCCGTAAGAAACCTTCAGTTGTGGAGCGACGACGTAACCATAAAGTAAGTATAATATACGAGTAGTAATATAATAAAATAATAGTTTTAAAATCAACCCATTCTTTTAGAATAATAGATTTAAAATGAAAAATTTTAGTCATGATGCTCGTATAACAGTAAATAACGCGGTTTCAGAGTTTATTAAATGTCAAATTAGGTATTCGCTTAAAATTCTACACATGTTCGCTTCGTATGCTTGATTCTTACGTTTTGAATTCGTACCAATCAAAAAAAGATAAGAGCATAAGCGTATAAATTTAACATTGATTACTTGATTAATGCATCATTAAATTTTCATTCTGTCTTTCTTCACAAGGCATTTTCTTTTGGGAACAAGCGAGCTGTGGAATCGACTCCCGGTGGGGGTCTTCCCCCAGAGATACGACCTCCAAATGTTTAAAGGGCGAGTGTACTCCTCACTCAAAGGCCGGCAACGCACCCACTAAAAATGGGTGTCTATGGGCTGCGAATACTGCCCTTTTTGGTCGTCCCGCAAGCTCGTTTGCCCCCCTATTATATAAAAAAAAATTACATGTCACCCTACATAATATAGTCATGTATATGATGCACATAGTACGTTGAGTTTATTTCGTAAAAGCACATTTTGCCATTTTATTATTTGTGTCCGAAATGGTTTATCCTTTGAGCAAAATGTTTGTGTAAGTTACATTAGGGGAAGCGTCGCGGATCGTGACCTCCCCCTTCGGCTTTTCCCCAGTATTTATGAGAGCATGTTTCACTTCTATTGTTTATGGGACGTACAGGGTAGCTTTGTTTAATTTTACATTTTTTGCCTCATTTTTAAGCCATTGTTCTCGCTGTTAGTGAATTATGTATGTAATTCGATCTGTGGAAAGCTCTCAGAGAATACCTGTGACTAACTTTTAGTGTATGTTGTTTTTTGTCGTTTGAAAGCATGTGTGTGCTGTTTTGGCATGTCTGTAGTCATTGGAATTGTTGGTATGTGTAAGCCTAGAAGCTAAATGTGCAACTTCTCCACGTTTCGAGCGTTTGACAAGCATTTTTTGTATATTTATTTTCTGACGTTCATTAGAGTACATTGGATTACCTATATGAATAAATGATTTTTGACTTTGACTGTGGATCTAAGATCCCAGCTCGACGGAGTGTGAGACACAGTGTTAATCACTTACTTCTCTTAAAATCAAGGCCAAGGTCACGGGTTGCAACATTACTATTTTAGCCGTGTTGTGCCGGCTTATAGAATAGCACCTCCCCATCTCTACCCGTGGGTGTCGTAAGAGGCGACTAAGGGATTTTTAATGCGTAGGGCAGTGACGACCACATTGCCCTCTGGTGGGATATTTGAACAACAACTATTTCCACCAGCGCAGTCAGTTAGTCCAAGTAGTGGGAGTGTCATGCGGCATAAGCAGCCGTATGAGCCGACATGATCGGGGTAATACCACTCTCCCACTGAAAACAAGCGTGAAATGGCCCACGCAGTACGTGTGTCGCGTTTCGTTTAATATTGTGGAACTCCCGGAAGCTCATCCCCTTCCTCTCCGAATCATGGCTGCGTTATTCAATAGAACATTTTTACCCCAGGAGGGTACCTGCACTTCTGGTACAGGAGAATCCGTCCCTGGGTGTGGTCACTCAGGCTGTCCCGCGTATTCTGGGTACGACCTCCAAATATTTAAAAATCGAGTGTACTCCTCCCTCAAAGGCCGGCTACGCACCCACTAAAATGGGTGTCTATGGGCTGCGAAGACTGCCCTTTTTGGTCGTCCCGCAAGCTCGTTTGCCCCCCTATTATATAAAAAGAAAAAAAAACACCCTACTATAAAACTTCCCACCGATTTCGGAGTCCAATACATTGAATAGTTCACAAACATTTTATTTAATCAGCTTCAAAGGAATAGCAAATGATCAAAAATTATGCGACTGTATGTTAATAGAAATTTATGAGCAACTAACAAAGACTTAGCTTTGCTACTCGATTTTATATATAAAGCAAATTACAATATAAACTATTGTAATTTTTTAATAAAATATACCCGCGTCATATTATTTTTATTGCTATACAAATTATATGTTAAGTAAACCAATCGTTTTTCGATACAATGTAGTGTAATAAATTGGTAAAGCCTTGTTTCGAATTATACTCTGCATTAAATTTGAAAGCGATTAATACACGCTGATCGTTTATTGGACACTAATAGGCTATTACTAGTTAGAATGTAAATTACTGTATTAAAATATCTACGCATGTTCAATAGCGTACGTTTATAAATTATTATATTATTAATACAGAACTTAAAACATTTCATACGTAATGTGACAACATAATATGACGTAATTAACTTCGGTTTTTCTCAATTTTCGAGATTACGACGTAGCCATGCTACGACGTAGGTCACCTACGGCTACAGTATAGTGCTACGGTGGCGCAAATCTTTACTTGAATCATACTCTTGACTTCATTAGCATAGAACAAATTCTGTAGTTTAATTAATAAGCTAGAGGTCTGTAAATTTGTTCAGTGAAATTACAAAATGTTTGAAATTGGTAATTACAAGACTAATGAATTACTTCACAAAAACGATTACTAAAATAGACAACACTGTGTTTTTCGTATATTATGCTAAGGAGTTTCAAGAATTAAATAAATAAATAATAAAAATTAACGGTTCGAAGGCACCTTTATAAGCTATTTTTAGCTTCATTACCATACAAGTGACGCGGAAAAAATAATACGTATACTTGGTGAGAGTAAATAATACACAATGGAAGCTCGGCGGTTAAAAACCTTTTCATTTGTGATTGAATAGAAGCCAAATTGCGCCTTTGTTTATGTTTTATTGTAACGAGGCCGCTTTTTCAGGGGAAGCCAATTAAAATGTAAATTGTACCCTTCTGGTGAGGTGAAGTGCTTAAGAGATATTGTTGTATCTACCAAGCTGTATGTACAATAATAAGTTTGACTGCTTTTCTATATCTTAACTTTAAAATCTGCGGTACAAGGAGAAAATTTATGCTTTATATTTTAATTTTTATATAAATAGCACCACCAATATGTATAAGCAGTGTTGGGTTGGTGACTTCAGCGTACGGCTCTCATTCTTGTCGAAAGATTCGAACCACGGCTGGGCACCAACGGAATTTTCTGTTTATAGGCACACTTGCTCGATGAAGGAAAACTTGGTGAGGCATGCCTTAGACCTAACAAGTCGACTGCGTGTGTGAGGCACAGAACGCTGATGACTGATTTGTCTATTAGAAAAAAATTATGATCACGGAACAGATATAAAAATCTGTGACGCAACAACAACATGTAATATGTTAATGTTAAATTCACAAATTACATCATTAAAAAAATCTTATAAATGAATGCACATTATACTAATTGTATATGTTATAACTCTCACTCGTGAGTCCTAACATTATTCAACATGCTAATCTGTTTTTAAAGACGAAATTAAAATCTAACGTACAATTATACACACCTATATAATAAAAAGACGCAATGAAAGTTGCTATGTTTCTTATGTTCGTGGCCTATAAACAAACGGATATTCATACAAATAGGTATTTTATTCATACGATAATGAAATTAGAAGATAATTTATCGTATACATAACGTATAGAGAAATTTCCATAATTGATCAATGGGAAGAAATCGTGTGTAAATTATTACATCTATCTATCTATTTGATATAAAACTAATACATTTTCATAGTTTTTGTATTGTATCGACATTTGTAAAATTTTTGATTCATATAATAATGTATATTTTACATATTGTCCACTCTTCGTAATATTTGACAAGAACGGAACATGTTCCATGTTACTTTTTGTAACGAAGTACACTTATGAACGTCAACAGAAAAAAAATTAAATTGATTCTAAATTTAAATTTCCTACCAGTTCGCAAGTCAAGGGCATAGAGTGGGCAAGAGGAACTGGCCAGAAACTCTCCGCCACTCTTTTCAATCGCCAAGTTTTGAGTCATACAAATTTGTAATTTGTTTGAAAGGCAGAGCAGCCTTAACAGGCTTATTTAATTAATATTAAAAAAAAAATACTGATTCCACGACATCGTTGACAATAAGCGCTAATATAATAATAATTGTCAGACAGCCTGGAAGAAGAAACTTGAAACAAGATAGTGTAAAGTAGTCCTTACTTACCCATTACAAATAATATAATAGCTGACACAACCCATGAGTCCATTTTGTGCGCGTCTCACATTGCTGGCACAAGGTTCTTATTCTGAAATGAAAAATATGTAATTATATCATATGTTTGAAATATAGTAACCGACGTCCGTCATACTTGAAGCCAAGTGTGCGTACATACAGTGATCATTGGTAAGCATTAAAATTTTTCTCGAAAAAATCTACATTTATTAATAACAAGCTTCTTCCGCAAATTTCGTTTCACCTTAATATTTTTTTACTTAACCTATCTTTTTAGTTGCTGTGGATAATTTTCCTACCCCATTAAGACTTTTCCTTTTTGGTATTCGAGTTTTGCACTAAGCAATATACTTTGTGATTAATTTTTTTATTCTATATGTATTCATTTTTCAAATTTGTAACGTATAAATATACCTATTATTACCCAGTTTTATTTATTTATGTTATCATGTCGCAATAAGATTATCGTTAACCCTTTTACCGCCTTTTATTATTTAAAATTTATTAAACCTTATAAAAAAGGTATAAATCTAACTTGCAAACTTGGTGATGGCTGGTAGTAAGTTGATAAACGACGGGGTGGATAAGACGGCTTAATTACACAGAGTTTTTACGACCACGTTACGCTGACAACGCGCAAGAGGTTGTAACATGAAACAATTCAGTGTTTTAAGTTTATTCTCTTATACTAGAGATTTTATTCTTGAACTTTGCTATTCATAAAATGATAAAAAATACTTATTTAATATTTTTAACTTAAGTAGCTATCAGGGTCAATTTTTGGATCCAATATATGCTAGTTTTCTAATAATTTGTTTGTCTATTAGCAAGTATGTGATCAGCCAAGACACCATTGTCGATCAGAACACTTCATGCATTTTTTTTAATTTCTTAAAACCAATTGCGCACGTATAAATAAAATCTCTTCGTTCAAAGCTGTGATTCAAACACATGATGATTGGGAATTTTAAACTAACTATCTAAGAAAACTTTTACTACTAATTATATAATAGTTTATCACGCATCAGTATACAATGTATGTATAATGTATATACATAAACTTTTTATCTTTACATAAATTGCACGGAAATAAATAAAAGTTTATCTCGTAATCTATGGAAAATATAAAACATTTTAATACCAAATAATTTAACTCGTAACTTGATCATTATATTTTCGAATAACAATTTGCCTATCCTACAATATTTTACAATTTTCATTTTAAACCCAAGCCAATTTGAATTTTAAAGTCGAAAGCATAAAAAAGATATTAGCGTCAAAATGAAATGTAAGGTTTGCAATCAATTATGCAATCCACAACGAGATACTAAAGGAAGGTGCTCAAAGCGTTCGACAAAATCTAATTAGGTCCCTCCATTAGCTGAGTATCATCAGTTTTGTGTTTTATTATAATTATGGGAAATTTCAAATTGATCAGATTAAAAGCCTAATTAAAATTATGACCATTGTAAGAACAGCAGTATTAACTTAAATCTTATTTCTCTATTTAATTTATGTATAAAAACATATGTATAATAACATAGAATCTATATTATTTGACTTTATAAAAGGGGATCACTCTTTTAGCAGGCAAGCTTTCCAACTCCATTTTTTTTTATTAGCTAATTAGATTATTTGAAATTCTTAATATGTTTATCAATATTATTATTGATATTATTATTGATATATATTATATATTAAAATGTGTTTTGTATTCCATTTTTGTGTAAGATTACAATTAGATACATATTACCATAATAAAGACCCTTTATAGTCAAATTTTACTTGGCATTTAGAACTGCACTATAATCATAGATGTCTGAGAACTTAATTTTAAAATGACAGTGTTCGAGTCTTAATTTTTTTAAGTCGCCTTCGGACGATTACCAAAAATTGTTTGTGACTTATTTACCATTTTTGTTAAGTATACACAATAAAACTAATTAATAATTTAATTGATTTTAATGGTTTTCATCAATGGACAGAACTGATGAGGAATGTTAATCTGTATTACCATTACATAGTATAGTCGCCCTCTTTAGTTGTTTCAAACTACACCATGGGAACGAAGCCGAATGAGCAATGGTTGATCTATAATCCTTGAATATTAAATGATTCCTACTATTTGCTTCTGTAAAATTAATCAGAATCTTTTAACTACCGTGCAGTCCGTTCGGTTCGCGCTTCATCAGTCACTCGCCGGAGATGATTAATGAAAAACATTTTATATTCAGCTGGATCTGTTATCCCATTTGAGTGTTTTTAATCGTCAGTGAGGCGGCAAATATTCCCTTTGATCAAATTTACAGTTGATGTCAGAATATTTTTACAGTAAATTCCATGTTTACTTCGCACTTGTAGAAAACATAATTTGCCTAGAGTTATTTAACTTAACATTAGTAATATTTTAGTTAAAGATTAGAAGCGTGAATAAAATGTAAGCAGTTATTGCACACTTGAACCCTAAATGAGTCCTTTAGTTTTTACCACACTCATAAATTGTAATTTAACATTCTCGTTTCCGATATTGTCCAATAACATAAGTGTCACTAGATTTATGAACTCTCAAGTCAAGTAAGTTTTTTGTTAATCCAGCGTCGCAACCCTAAATATATATTGGATAAAAGCTCATATTTTTAACAATAATAATTAAAGCCTATTGACACCCAAAACAAACTAAGTGTTTAATTTAACATATATTTGATATATACAACAACCGCCACTAAACCTAAAAAACTACCTCCTAAACTACCTCTAGTCATAATATTTTTTTCTAAGCTAACGAAAAAAAATGTAATTTTATGTATTTTGCTTAATTTATTGGGAAAAGTGTAAGTTCTTAAATCATTGTTTTTAAACTCGACTTATAAAAGGCAAGTCACAATCTCTACTTTAGCCTTGTCAAAGTTGTCTCTAGATAGAACAATTTTTCGACAGTTCTTAGTTTAAGTGACGTTTTGAAATGCAGACCAACGAGTTTTAATCATATTAATATTCATGTTTTAAATACCTATGGTAGCTAACTTTCATATATCATTTTAGACTACTTTTACTGTGCAATACTTTACACTACAGATAGATGGAAAAGTTTCGTTCAGAATCAATAAAAAATTTTGACAATCTCCAATACACCCATTTATGTCATACCATATGAAATTGTAGGCCTAATTTTACCAATTACAAGTCTCACTAAAAGGGAGATAAATTTCCAAACTAATGATTGTCGTCCGTCGAATGACCGTAGCGTGAATCCCTGATAACATCGAAACACGCCTTGAACTTATCAGATCTGACACGAAACCCTAGGTGTCGATGTCCCATCAAATTTAGATTAAAGTAAATTACTGATTCTGCCTGCCGTTCATTCCGTTAGCGGATCTACTTGAATTACTTTGTGCAATGGTGATGATGAGTCCTCAATAGAAAGTCTAATAGTTGATACCTCCGGGGATACGGAACTTTAAACAATACAAAGTATTAAAAGCAATATTTTCTCTTATCACAACAGCCATGTTAACATCGTGACTCGGAACTAGTCAACTGTATCGGAAAATGTTTTTCCTTGTTTTCCCTTTGTTTATAACATGTATGGAGTATGCTTGAGGCTATACCTACACATACTTATTCAAGAAATAGTTTTCCAATATGGTAAGTTTACCATGACGCATGATGTACCAATTAACTACTATTCAACAGAAAAAGATTTTTAATTCAAACCAATAATATAAAAATACAGCTTTGCATTATGTAGCTCAGCTTATAAATACATAATTTAAAACTAGAAAAATAACATTAAAACGTTTATTGGGGCAAACATTAAACCATGCTATACTTGCGTAGTAACGATTTGATATAATCCATAGATAATTAATATTTAACTAATTGAGCTGTCTTTAGGGGCCGTCTCCACAAGCGAGAGAATCGCGACGAGTCCGCGTTTTTATCGTCGGGTAATCTCCACGAACGAGCGATTATTCCGCCAGCGTATCGTCGCGATTCGTAACGGAATCACAGCGTATCCGCCACGACTCGTAACGTA
The DNA here is from genome assembly GCA_963693345.1 of Pieris melete. NCBI lineage: Eukaryota > Metazoa > Arthropoda > Insecta > Lepidoptera > Pieridae > Pieris > Pieris melete. The sequence continues at coordinate 299,277 of CAVNZK010000119.1, forward strand.
ATCGCCGCGTTTCTTTGACGACACATTGTGTTCTTATTTTGTTCAGTGTTCATTTAGAGTTCAGTGGTGCCAGACGAGACCGAAATAAGTAGCGTCTAAATCACTCAATAAAATAATTATTTACTGTGGATGTATTGTTTTTATTGATGTATCGTCACGCAGGTCGCGCGCTCTCTGCGAGAGCGCCACGTTCCGTGGCGAGTGCGCGACGTGCGCGCCACCAGTAGCGACAGGCTCGCAGCGATGTAATGACGTTTCGCGCGCACTCAACCACCCGTCGCATCGCCGCGTTAAGATCGCCGTGTGGAGACACATTCTATGAGATTGTATAGAAATGCGTGGCAGGACGATTGTATCGTCGCGATTCTCTCGCTTGTGGAGACGGCCCCTAAGTGTCAAGGCCAAAACGTTAAAGCTTTATTAACTCTGATTTAATTTCGTAGTAATGTTAGTATTTATTCGATTTATCAGTATATTTTAGTAATGTTAATAATTCGTTTTATAATGTAAATTTGGGTATAACCCTCCATTTTCCTCCACGTTTTCCTAGCTTGAATAACTTACGTTAGATCGTCGTCAAAACGTACTGACCTTTACTTAATTTCAAGTTCCGTGACTTCTAAGATAATTTTCTGTGTAGTTAGCTGGAAAGAGAAAAGCTTTGAAAAATCTCCTTCTTTATAGATTCAGTTTTGATGTCAGTCGAGCAGTGTTGGTTGGCTTGAGTGAGCGACCTTCATCCTAGAGATAGTAGTTCGAACCCGTGCATCAATGGACTATTGTGTCTATATGCGGCACACTTACTTGAACTATAAGTAGAACGCCTATTAGAATTTATTTTTATCACAAAGCAGGTACAGAAGTCTAAGGCCAAGACCAAGGGTCCACTGGTTTGTTCTGTAAAGATTTTTTTCTACCGCATTGCACATGATTCGATTTATTTAATTTATTTTTCCTTTCTTTAACCATTACGTTTTCGGGTAAATCAGGATTAATAAAGCTTTAACGTTTTCATCTTGACAGTTAAGACAGCTCAATTAGTTAATAATTAACTAATTCTGGCTTATATATCAATTCGTTACTACGCAAGTATAGCATGGTTTACTGTCTGTCCCAATAAACATTTCAATGTTATTTGTATAGTTTTAAATTATGAATTTCTAAGCTGAGCTAGATAATATAAAGATATATTTTTATATTATTGGTTTGAATTAAAAATCTTTTTGTGTTGAATAGTAATTATTTGAATAGTAAGTATTAATTGGTAGGTACATCATGCCTCATGGTAAACTTTACATATTGGAAAACTATTTCTTGTTTAAACGTGTGTAGGTATAGCCTAAAGTATACTCCGTACATGTTATAAACAAAGAGAAAACAAGGAAACACATTTTCCGATACAGTTGACTAGTTCCGAGTCACAACGTTAACATGGCTATTGTGATAAGTAAAAAAAAATCTTTTAAAACTTTGTGCTTAAAGTTCCGTATCCCCCGGGGTTTCGACTAGTTACCATTCATAAGATCCTTGAGGCCGTCCGTTTGAACGGTAAATCACCCTATAAAAAACACATTACGAGTCTAGAATCGTTAGAGCTTAGGCTTATATAAAGAATATCACATTAATCTATAAAATCTATCAAATTAAACAAATAATACTTGCTGGTACTACTACTTGCTTAGACGCCTAAAAGGGACAATAATTAAAATATTAATTGAACAAATGCCTAAACGTATCTATCCCAAAACCCAATTGGTTGCTTAAAGAACTTCATATGTTTTTGCATCTTTATTTCTTAACACTTGTTTTATGAATTTTAAGTTCAAACAAATTTAACCTCCTCTTTAAATTTTGTCTTGTCAGCGTAGTCGTAAAAATATAGAGTAATTAAGATGTCCATCCTGTCGTTTGTCAACTTAGTAGGGCATCACGAAGTTTGCAAGTTGGATTTATGCCTTTTTTATATCATTATATTTTTATAACTTGTGACATAGTCATACTTTTTATCGTATATTTAATTGATAATTGTTTTTAATGAAGCCATCTTCCGTCGAAATAATTATCATTAAGCCTCTAAGACTCCCAAGAGACCATAAAATGTACGTAAAGTTTATAACCTCGTCTTTTTTCAAGTAGGTAATTTTATCAATCAAGATAAAACAATAATTTGATGAAATATAATTAAGATAATAAATCACTATAAATCCAGGAAACACTTTACGATTCTAGAATCGTTAGGGCTTGGCTTTAGCTGTTCAACGGATTTCTAATAAGATTTCATACAGAAGAAACAATATCATATGAATCTATCAAATCTATCAAAACTAATAGAAAATACACAAAACGGGCTAGGTTGATTTGCCTCTTAGTCCTTATTAATTAAATATAATATAAAAAGCAAAAATTACTATTTAAATAATCAGTCGTAAATATCCTCGGAGTGTTGGGAAATGAAACCAAAAGAAAAACCTTACAGCAAAAATATTTCAATATACACGAAACCTGCTAAGCTTTCTAAAAGTTTATGATAAAACGACTGTGAAAGCGAGAATAAACATAAAAGTTTGTAAAGTGTCAAAATTGAGTTATTTTTGTCCAACTTTTGAATTTCGAACACAATGAGTGAGGAAAGTGTAACTTTATAATAACTCTTTTGACGAGAGTGCTGGTACAAAAGAGTGTTTTAATAAAAACGTGATTTAGATGGACTTGTATATTTTGTATTAAATAAAGCATTAGGACAGGATATTGTATAAGATAGAATTATTGTTAAAATTATTATTTTACAACGTTAATTAATCTAAAAAACATAAAGTAACTATTTTTTATTGTTAATATAATGTTTGTAGAAAAGCAATACATTACTACATATTGTAAAAACAAACAAACAAAAATAATATACAGTACTACATATTGTAAAACAATAATGTCAATTTAAAATTCTCCCGCGTTTGATCGTCATCTGTTTTATTCAACTAGCTCGAAATATACAATTTAATAACCACGTGTCTTTTTCAGAGATCTAATTCAAAATTAGAACAAACTTCGACCTAGTGCTAACCCAACAAATGCATTTACGTTAATTAATTTCGTACTTACAAATCACGTCACCGTCACGTCAAAAGTCATAGAAACACTCCAAATATCTTAACCTCTTTTACGTACCTAATGCATTCGCACTATTTTTTTATGGAAAAGGACGGTAAGAGGAACACGCCACGAGACCGCCCCCGGCGGCAACGAGAGCCTGACTGAATCTCTGCGTCTCCAAGCCAGGTCAGGTCACAAATTGAGCTGGGTACAGATAAAACGGTTAATTTTATAGTTAAATTTGTTGACGCGACGTTGGTGGTTTGAATTTACAGGTTGTTAAGTTTACCTTATATTATTAGTTTTGAGGATATGATTTTTCAGAGAACGAACAGCGTGATCCTAATATATTAATTATGATTGGACTGTTTGAAACATATAAAAATATAAATTTTTTGGGAGACTTTGATTATATAATGTCTTACGGGTATGTATATAAATGCTTGGACTTCGATTATGTTAAACTGTCAAAAACTAAACCATATATTCAAACTCTGGAAGAAAACCCAATGATGTCTTACATAACAATATGTTATTATTTTACCCGAAATTTGACTTCAATGTACACGACACCTTACTCAGCATCCCCCACACATATAGCAAAAAAACTCACACACTCTACCTGATTCTGATACACTTGTGTGTAGATCGTAGCTATTTACTGCTTCGTTCATGTGTGCATCTTTGAAAATGGCTGCCCTACGAAAAGCGCATGCGTGACTTTACACACTTTTTACTCTAACATAATTCAATGAGTACGCGATTCGAAATTCTATTTCGATACTAATAAGGTTTTATATTTTTCGACGAATAGAAATGAATGTTGGTTAGGAAATGCGCGCTTTTGAAGTTCAGTCTTGGGAAAGGTAAAGGACACTTCTTGTTGCGTGAAGAGGAAATCGTGTTTCTCACTATGTATGCCTCTGTGAGTTCTTTGGAAATGCCTTAATTAATAAGGATGCAGGGTAAGTCATCTGATTCGTTAGACGATATTTTTTAGCTTTTGGTCTTGCATATTTAACATTCAAAGCTCAATTTGAAAATATAAATTATCTCTTTTACAATTTCATTAACCAAAAATAACTTAGAAACCCACTTCATGTTTTATTATTTAAGTTCAGTTAACTTTTTTCTTAAGAACTTCCCACCAGACGTGTTCTTTCAGAAGCTGAGTAACCTCGAGATCCACGTGGTGATGTTATCTTCAGTCTACCATCGGTAACTTACATGGTGATTCTATCACCTATTTGGGCTACCACCTTTTTAGGTCTGGGCCTCAGATTTATGTTTTATGATCATTTTTTTAATTTAAGAGGCCGGTAGGTGATGAACCTACTGTGCCTGACGCACACCTTCGACTTTTTGGGTCTAAGAAAGACGGTTTTCCTTCACCGTTCGTGCGAAAATTAAATGCGCACATAGAAAGAAAGTCTATTGGTGCATAGCCGGGGATCGAACCCACGACCTCAGGGATGAGAGTCTCACGCTGAAGCCACTAGGCTAACACTGCTCATATAGTGATTCTATAGTTGTTCCAAAATTCGTAGCCCTGAAGAAATTACGCGGTAAAATATCTTAATTTTCCCGAAATTGCAATCGCTCTTGCTATAGGGAATTAAAGAGTACCAGTACATAATTGTATTCGATTCAACTGGCGACGACCTCTAAGTCCCACTTAACAAGTGATTGTGAACTTGTTAAGTGTGAACTCTAAGTCTCGAGTTTTTAGTTAGGTTAGGTTAGGTAGTTTTTAGTTTTAGGTAGTAGACTTGATAGTTTTTCCTTTCGAAGTACAGTATTGGTCAACTAAATGCATCCGGATTATTTGGCCCATTTATATGTTACGGGAAAAGTTTACATATTCATTAAAGAAATTACGTTGAAAACTATTGTAGTAGTTAAATACTAGGTTGATTCAACACCATCACTATTCTAGCATTGACCCGCAACACACGTCATGATGTAACTTCACAATCGAACGCAATGTTTCGTCTTACATCTTCGTTTCACATTCTCACTATCCAGACAATTTTTTGTGGCTTTAGTAAAAAATCGTCTTGTCTTTATTGACGACCACATCTTTTTGTTTAGCCGGTTTGTATTTGTAGTTTTTAAAGAATTCATCAAAAATAATTCAAAAAAATTCCAGAATTCACTTGACGCGTATTAACTGTGACTACGTCAGACAATTAAATTTCATTAAATTAATTGAATTGACCTTATAACGTAAATTTCCATAGGCGCCCATTTGTTTGCAAAAGAGTTTATATATTTAAACAGTATGTGCATCTGAGCGAATATGTACCTAAGTTTTAATAACTTACGCCCGACTTATATCCTCTGACGTTGCGTATCGCCAATTAATAATTACAAATGACCCTTAACAAATTACTATTTATTACATAAAATTAAGGATATCAAAACAATTCAGGCTTAGAATATGCATTTAGTGCGTATTAATAATTAAACCAACTCAAGTATAATCTTAACCCGTTAAACGTCCTTTTGCAAAATAGGTCACGTATTATAGTCGCATGGAAATGCATAATAAATATTGTTTGGATTTTGAGATCTTTCATATTCATGGTATTTCTTCGTGTTTAATTAACCTAATATGAAATCTGTAAAATAAAAAAATTAGCACAAGACTATATAAAATCTGTGTGGTATTAAAAGCCGCAAAGGTGACATCGCATGTAGTCGACGTTATGAACAAGTCAGAGCATTTCATAATAGACAATTTGATTATTAATTAATACCCTTTCAAAGTCCCTATTAAATGCACCAAAACTTGTAATGCAGGGTCACTTTTCGGTAGAGTATTTTTTTTTTCACAGTAGCGTCCGAAGTTAACAAAAGTTATCATTTGAGAAATTTTTATATCGTATAACTTAATATTATCTTCAATACACTCAGTAAACAACTATAAACAGCATGTCTAACGCAAGGACTCATCAGTACCAATCTAGTGGATATTATGAAAAAGATACAAGATGTAGATTTTTGCGAATTTTATTAAGAATAAGTAATTTTCTTATAAAAACGCAAAATAAATTATAACTCTGCAGGGGTTGAGCTTAAGGACCTCCCGTAGAACAATTTTTTGCAGCTGATGACCTACCCCTAGTTGCGTTTGATCAGGACTTTTTGGCCACTCTGTTTAACTAGATTTTATATCACCATCACAATCACTTATATACCAATACTGTACACTTTAAAGCCTCTGGTGGACGTGGTGAAAGACAGTCGGCACATAACTAATAAAATCACCAATAAAAGAGATAAAGAAACGTGTGTGCAGCCCGTCTTATTAACACCTATAGTATTACTACCATAATCATGGTTGTGATTAAAGTTGTTGAGTTTATAATTTATATTATACTAGCACACCGGCCAAGCGTTGCTGTGGCTAAGGTTTTAGTTATATTACATAGTAGTAACCTATTCAAGGGAAGCGGTAGGATAACACCAATCATGGGGACCACCATGCTTTTTTGGTGGTAATGCCATTAAATTGTAGCTTATTTGAAACGTTTGTACTTTCAACACAGCGCCGTCTGTTAGAATTGTGACTATCAAATAATAAACAAATATTTTGCAATAAAATAATATTGCAGGTATAAATGGAGATGTAAGTTATCCTATCTTTTAAGTTAGATCAAACTGCACACGGTGTGCAAATTTGATTGAAATCGGTTCGGTAGTTTAGGAGTCCATAGCGGACAAACAACGTGACACGTAATTTATATATATATTAAGATAAAAACCATTACATGCCATTATTATTGAAGTTGTATCTGGCTGCCACCCACAACTAATTACATCCTATTTCCGTACTTTATCCTACGAATGTGTATACTTCATACCTAAAAACTCATTAAACAACCAACAAAGAAGTGTAATTGGGTGAACACTTTACACTATTATAATCCTAAACTTACTAACAACAGCGAGAAATGCTATAACACACAACTTATCCCGTAAGGTAAACTTGAACTTTCGACCTCAAACACAATACGTTTTGTTCGGGTCCACGTAAGGGCTTTTATTAATAAGTACTTTACTGTTTTCATAGAAAGTTTTTTCATCTATATTATTCAATCGTGGGTATTATAAATATAGTCCAGAGATGATAATAGCATTTAGTTAAAAGCAATTATGAGATTTGTTAAGAATAGGTATAGGAGGCGAAATTGTATGCCCCTATTATACGCACGACTAGCACCCTTATTAGCAACACAATAGTTCTGTCTCGTATTAATTGTATTGTCAGATTGTTAACACGTTCTCTTTCCATATTTTAGTTTGATACGAGAAAAATATTCGAACGATACCTATATGCTTTCGTTCAGTTCTAAATATATATCAGTTTTAGAGTAATTTAATGGTATAATAATCCATTGCTAGGTCAGCTAATACATTTTTCTTTTTGTTGAGGATGCATACCCATACGAAAAGAAACAGCAAACATCTGAGAAGCCATAGAGGATTGTTTCATTAATCAACAACGTCACTCTGACCGAGGCTTCGTAAAAAAAACATTTTCTGCTCAACGGCGTTGACAATATATGTGTGTATACCGAAGTACTTCCGTTTAGTTCTAAAACCACAATGCGCAGTAATTATATGAAAAAGTTTAACTTAAAATTGCAGCTACATAACGTTGTACGCGGCGTGACACGTGACACGTGTTGTAGTGGATTGATGAGATAAGTGTCACTTGTACAAGGAAGAGCCATCCGACCTCAACTGCCAATAACATTTCCCACAGGCAGACTAGGTCAGCTCTGATTAATTGCCTTGCTAATTACCAATTGCTGATTAAGAGACTCATTAATAAATGATTTTTGTGTCTTATTTTAAAATCAAAATTTTACACTTGTTTTAAACATTAAAAGAAATTGTTTTTAAATGTATATACTTTTTTATTTAAATGTATTTACTTATCTATTATCTGGACAAAATCAAATTGGTTGCTGATTTTTTGCTTATTATTATTATTATTTTTTAATCTATATAATGCTACAAATGTAATTATTATTATTATTTTTTTTTGTATCTCACACACTGTTTTGTTGTGTTTTTTTTTAATATTTTTATTACTCTTTAATGTTAATATTCTACGGTTTCGATATTTGTAAATATGTGAGGAACATGTATACTAACTTTTTTAGTATAGTAGTTTATTCTAAGAGTACATTGTCTTCACATATAATTATTTAACAAATGTAACAAAATATTGTAAACCTAGTTTAAAAGAGTAAGTGTGGAGTTTCTTGCCCATTCTTCTCCACACGAAACTACCTTTTGGAAGGGGCAACTAGAATCATCTTTATATATATTTTTTTTTTTTGACGTTCAAAAGTGCCATTTTAGATGGTCTAATTGAAATAAACGATTTGACTTTGACTTTGACTTTATTTATTAATTAAACGTCTGTTAGTAAACCATTATTGATTTAGGTTTCTTCTTTGGTTTAGCAAAATGGAAACAAAAAAGGTTTATATCCCAGTAGCTAGATTTCTGCATATTAACTGAATATTAGTATATTAATTTCGAGATACTTACTTATAAATATTATGTCATGAAGATCTCACGTACGGTGGAATGATCCGGGAACTGCGCTTAGAACGTCTAAATGCTGTTATTTTTATGTTCATTCAGAGAAACAAAACTTATTATTTATTAAATAGTAGTTATTATGGTTTAGTTAGAATCTTGCATATTAGGCTCTTAAATAAAGCTCTTCAATAAGGTTTTTTCCACCTCTTCAATGATCATAACTGTTTAAGGTTCAACAAAAATGTAGACATACATTGATTTCCTAATTATAAGGGTAAAATATATTTTTTATAGTATAAACATGATTTGCTATCTGAAGGGTTTTTTTCACACTACCTACACTATGTACTATATTCCTCTTATACCTATATAAATGGACAATATAATATTAATGTAAGCATATAGCCAATGGTTTGTATATATAGGGACGTAGCAAGTATCCAATTAGTCTTCGTCCGCTCCACTCATCACGGTAGCGAGGGCCACTCAAAATGAACTACCCAAACCAACTTTTTCTTTTATGTCTGCTATTCGAAACGTTGTTAAGTTGATAATGGTATCCTAATTCTAGTTAAAATAGAAGCAGGTTGAAGGTTTTAATCATTTTTCACCCTCTTTGTACCCGACACATGGACAAACTTTGTGTTGGATCATGCCGGGTTCGCTACGATGTTCTGTTGCTTGTTCTTATTGTTTAATTCAAATTAAGGGAGTATGTTTTTAATGCGTTCATTTTTAAAATATGATGAAATCGGTTTTCTGTTTGGTGTAAAGTCGCAAGTAGGAATGTTTTGGCCATTTTATCCGGTGAATTTTAAGTAAGAATTATCAAAAAATGCATTGTCATGCTGCTGATGTCGAAACTATTTTCATCCTGCAGAAGAGGGCTATTCGTGCAATCTATAATTTAAAATGTAGGGAATCTCTTAGAGATAAATTCAATGAAATTAATATACTTACCTTTCCCTCGCAATATATTTATGAAAATATTATGTATGTATACAAAAATAGTGATAAGTTTACTAGAATAGAACATACGCACAATGTTAATACACGGAACAAACGCAGGCTGCAATTTCCCCGTACTAGACTATCTAAAGTTAGTAATTCTTTTTTGGGGAAAGGGATACTCTTCTTTAATAAAATCCCAGAAGCTCTTTTATCACTGCCTTTCAATAAATTTAAGAAATGTATTTAAGAAAACCTGTGCAAAAAGGCTTACTATACAGTCAACGATTATCTAGTTGATAAAAGGGCCTGGGACTAGTGCTAGACAGGCTACTTCTAATTAATTTGCGATATTTGTTTAAAATAAGTGTTGTTTGATGATTTGCTGTTTTAAAAGAGTACCGAGAGTTTTTTACGCCGGCTTTTTCTCTCGGCCTACACCCTCTGTCTTCTTTGCCAATGAGTAGGGATGCCTTCAAATTTAATGACGTGGAATAAGTGATATGTATCTTATGTTCCATAATAAACATGTTTTATTTTATTTTATTTTATTGTTATAATGTGTACACACACAATTGAAGGTAGACAATTCTATATTTTTTAAAACATACTTAATATACAAGATAATAGACGATCAATCTGTTTTTCCCGAATCAATTTTGTTAGTTGAGAATGGAAGAGCAAGATTTACAACCTGTAAGTCACGGAGGAAATATGCTAAATATGCAATTTAAACTCAAACTTCGAATAAATTTATTTTTATTCATTGTTTTAATATTGAAATATTTACAGAGTACGGCAGTGACGTTTAGCAGAATTAAATAAAGTCTTAAACGTACTGAATATTGAGCAAAAGTACATGACTATAGTTTGTCACAAAATAATATCAAATATTCTTACCAACATAAACTCATTATATATACAACATTGCAGTACATCAAAATATGTCTAATAAAACATCATTTGGCAGTCAAGAAATTGTGACAACTGGTGGAAAGAAAATATGTAAGGTGATCATAGAAGTAGCGATTTCATGCCAACCAGATCTAAATCGAACATTACATTTTGTCTTTATTAAAAAACAAGAACCCTTAGTTCCCTAATTTCTTGGTGAAAGTCATCAATTCTATGATCTGGCTACAATATACCTTCCGTATTTTCTCAACTGTCTACGTATTTTTGAAATTGAAAATATTCTACAAACAAATGAAAGAGCAAAATATCCTTACAATTGCACCCAGAGATGGAAGTCGGCATATAAATGTTTTATTGGAGTGAAACTTCTTTATCGGGGTTGGAAAAAAATTTAGTGTAAAAATTTTTCGTTACGCGTCACATTTTTCGGTTACGCGCCATGTTGCTTTTTGAAGTCAAACTTCTTTATCGGCGTTGGAATGAAAGTTCTTTATCGACGTATGGGACAAAATTTTGTAGCAAATCGTCACGTTTTTCGGTTACGCGCCATGTTTCTTTTTGAAGTCAAACCTCTTTATCGGCGTTAGAATGAATTTTTTATCGACGTATGGGAGAAATTTTGTAGCAAATCGTCACGTTTTTCGGTTACGCGCCATCTTTTTCTTGTCCCTACCACGGTTGATCCGAAGAGATTCGAAGCCATTAATAACAAAAATATATAATAACGATAACAATGATAGTAATAATTCTATAACAATTAATGAACTTCTGTAATAATCTTAGTAGTAATAAGGTAAAATGAAATAATTGTATTTGTATTCATGTCTATGATAATAAAAGCCTTTTGTTAACCTTTATTTAACCAATTTCGTTAAGTTGCATATAATAGATTATTTTTCGAAAAATAAGGTCATAAAGAAGTTTCACTTCTTACGTGTGTACACCTAGTACACGTACACATTTTTTTTATTATTAAGAAACATTTTTCTAACTAATTTTAAACTAAACATACCTACTCGTACAATACAGAAATGGCTCCAGGACCACGCACGGTTTATATGATTATTTTGAAATTGTCTCCTTAAGTCCTTTTTTTATTTTATTACCAAATTTGATACCAAACACTATCTCTGGGCTATTACAACAAAAATTTGTGCAGTTTTAAATTTTATTTATAATACAACTATCTCATAGATTTCCTAAATTACAAACATCAATGTATCAAAAAAATATTTAGAAAATTTACAATTTTGATTTATTTTATCGATGACACTTTCATCTTCATAATTTCCAAATAGGCCGCGAATAATTCGAGTCAATTATAAAAATTATATTAAATATCTTTATAAATTAACATTAAATCGTCCATATATTATCTACTAACAATTTTAATTTAACTCTAATTGCTTGTAGCAGTCTTTATTGTCGTTATTAAACGTGTATTGTAAAATCCCTTCTTTCTTGCTCTTGTCGTTGAGGGTATCTGTAATTAAAACATTAGTCAAAGTTGAATTTGGATACTAGTGTTAATTTTTTTATCAGTTGATACGCACGCAATTTATTGAACATTATTCAAGAATACAATTCACTCAAGTTTATGCTAGTTTTTGACAGACACAATAGATGGCGCAATATTAAAAATATTAAGAAACAGCCAAAGTAAGATCTTGAAAATTATATTAAAGCGAAATCTGTTGTATCTTTAATAAACTTAGAGCTTATACAACGCCAGTAAGCGCCATCTGTGTTAATACACGTAAACAACTAAACTGAGGATAACGACATCTATCGTAATTATTGCATTAAACACAAGATAATTAAGTTATGATGCAGCGCTATCTATTGTGTGTTTATCTTCACTAACAATTGTAAAGATTAAAGAGTACCAAACTAACTATGATGAAGATTTTGTTTGATCCATGAGGATGAATGATCATTAATTGATTTTGAATTTTTACTTTTTAAAAATTCATATTACAGAATTTAATAATTTAAAAATTGTTATTTCTTGTCTCTATTAATTCTTAAATTGTTTGTTTTGTTACACCTTATATTAAAATGATCTTTTTTTAACGGGTTCTTAAGTCAAATTTTATACGCTTTGTTTCTTAATGTTATACATATTCACTATGGACGTAAAATAATTCTGATTAGAAATAAAATATTTACAAATAAAACTGCAAACCAACATAAGGCCTCGTTTGCCGTATGGTGTCAATATTTAAACAAAAGTTGCCACTGGTACCTGGCAGAAGTGGGTGTGTGTCGGCGTGGTCTCCTTCGAGCCTTGTCCCTTGAGCCTGAAGTGCATGATTCAGCGCTGGAATCCGTCACACCACGAAATACTTCCTCTGTAACATATTTTTTTGTTGTAGATTTGTTTTTTCGTTTCTTTTTACTATTCCTTATGTTATTCTCATTAATACATTTTTGAATCCGATTGAAATCATTAAGGTTATTTGAAAAATATTTTGCTTAAGAAAGTTCTGAAGATAATTAAAATTTTGCTTATTTCCCCGGTTTCTATTGTTTTGATTTCTAATATAAAATCACATTTAGAAAGTGGTATTTAATAAGTCTCTAATTGAAAACGTACCCGTATATACAAATAATTCCCGTTTTTAATCCAAAGAAAGATATTTTTAATATCTTTAAATTTATTTTTTATTTTTAGTGAGCAGCGTCGGTCTATTTGCTTCAGCTGAAGCGTGCGACTCTTATGACTGAGGTCGTAAGTTCGATCCCCAGCTGTGCACCAATGGACTTTCTATGTGCGCATTTAACATTCGCTCGAACGGCGAAGGAAAATTGCTCTTGCCTTAGACCCAAAAAGTCGACGGCGTACGTCAGACCGAGGAGGCTGATCACCTACTTGCTTAGTAGATTAACAAATACTCTATAAACAGATACAGAAATCTGAGGCTCAGACCTAAAAATGTTGTAGCGCAGTGGCGCTAAAAATACCATTATTATTATATCAGTGGATAATAATAGTATTTTTTTTTAAAGTTATTTATTCAATTATAAAAAAAAGCTTGCTTGCTTAAAAAAAGCATACCTTTGTTAGGTACCGCACAATGTATCCGGTAGGCGGCGCTGGACGTGCACTCGGCGCATGGTTCGGGTGACCCGGATGAATCCGAGTCAGATTCACCTCGACGCACCATCAGCGTCATTGCTCGGGATAGCGTATACTCGTCTGCATATATATAGTAAAACTTTAGTAGTAGTAGTTTAGTATATATATAATAGCTTATATAGATTAATATATATATAACTTAAAAGCCACCTAAAACTTATAACCTGCTGTCATAATGTAATGTTAGCTATAGAGTAACTATTCAGGCGTCGGGATGTGACGACCCCATCGCCCACTGGTGAAATAACCTGTGACAGAGGTTATTTCACCAGTGCAATCAGTCAACCCCCATCCTAGTGGGAGTGCCATGCTGTTGCTTTAGGGCTTCAGCCAAGTGGGCAGGCACGACCGGGGCAGTACCACTGTCTCACAGAAAACCGGCGTGAAGTGATGCAATAAGTTCATCTTATTGTACTCGCGTTTCGTGCGGTGAGTGAGACTCCCGGAGCCCATCAATCCACCCCCCATAAGTATGAAGATGCAGTTCAAACAGAGATTACCCCAGGGGGGTACCACACGTTTCCGCTGTGGAGAATCCCCCTCTGGGCGTCCATCATCGGAACAATTGGTATTCGATGGTGGATGCACAGGCTGCCCTTCGTATTCTGGGGGGGGCAAAAACTGCGCTAAAAACTTATGTATTAATAGGTTTCGATCTCGGGGCAAACGGAAGCATTTACCTAAGGCAACCCCTTCCACGCTTACGGTGGACTTTACAAATGTTAGGGGGCTAAAAACTAACCTAGACGCGGTTCACTTTTACTTAGAGACTGCGAAGCCGGCCTTGTTCTTCCTTACTGAGACTCAGATATCCTCTCCGGCTGATACTTCTTACCTCTCCTACCCGGGGTACAAATTGGAACATTCATTTGTGCCGCGGGCGGGAGTTTGCGTGTACGTCAGGGAGGATATCTGTTCTCGTCGCCTCGGGACGCTTGAAGGAAGGGACCTATCTAACCTCTGGCTGCGCGTAGACTGCGATGACCATCCGCGATTCTATGCGTGCCTGTATAGGTCCCATAGCGGAAATGACGAAACTAACCGACTCATCGAGCACATTCAGACGGCTACAGATTCCCTGCTCGAAAGGGTTCCTACCGCTGAAATCGTGATACTTGGCGATTTTAACGCCCACCATGCCGATTGGCTTGGCTCTGATACCACCGATCACGCGGGAAGATCCTTTCACGACTTTGCTTTAGCCTACGACCTGACACAAATGGTCCCTGCGATTACGCGAATACCAGATGTGGATGGTCATAAACCCTCTTTGTTGGATCTTCTGCTGACTTCACATCCGGAGAACTATCAGGTCTCTGTTGACCCGCCATTGGGTTCATCAGATCATTGTGTGGTCCGGAGTGCTGTGCCTTCTACGCGCCCTTCACGGCCCCGCTTTTTGGGTTGTCGCCGTATTTGGCACTACAAGTCAGCAGATTGGGACGGGATGCGGTCTTTCTTTGCGTCCTACCCTTGGGGGCCTATGTGCTTTTCGTCGGAAGCTCCAGATTCCGTCGCTGCCTCTGTCGCCGAAGTGGTTCTGCAGGGCATGGAACTCTTTATTCCATTTTCTGCGGTGCCGATCGGTGGCAAGTCTCAGCCCTGGTTTAGACGTTCTTGCAAGGCGGCCTCGAGCCGAAAGCGAGAATGCTTTAAGGCATGGGCGGAAGCGGCGAAATCTCGTGATGCCAATACCAGCGAACTTAAAAAAGCATATAACTCAGCCTCCAGGTCCTTCAAACGGGAAATCACTAAGGCAAAGTCAGAGCATATTGCCAGATTTGGCGAGAGATTGGCCCAACTCCCTTCAGGGACTCGAGCCTTCTGGTCTCTTGCCAAAGCTGTCCAAGGGAATTTCTGTCAGCCCGCCATTCCACCATTGCACCGGGAGGATGACTCGCTGGCCCACACTGCGAAGGAGAAGGCCGACCTTTTGGGCTGTCTCTTCGCGTCCAACTCGACTTTGGATGACCGAGGAAGATCACCACCGACTATTTCGCGGTGTGATTCTTCGATGCCGGAAATCACATTCCGGCAACGTGCTATCCGCAAGGCACTATCTTCCTTGGACATTCATAAGTCGAGCGGGCCGGATGGTATCCCCCCTATTGTGCTGCGTACTTGTGCTCCTGAGTTGGCTCCGCTCTTAACGCGCCTTTTCCGGTACCTGTACTCGCTCGGCACTGTCCCGAAGTGCTGGAAAACCGCTTCGATACATCCGATCCCTAAAAAAGGCGATCGCTCTGATCCGTCCAACTATCGCCCAATAGCCATAACCTCCTTGTTCTCCAAAATAATGGAATCCATTCTTAATTGCCAGCTCTTGAGGTATCTTGAGGGCCACCAGCTGATTAGCGATTATCAGTACGGCTTTCGCCGTGGTCGTTCGGCTGGTGACCTTCTTGTATACCTTACACATAGATGGGCAGAGGCAATTGAGTCCAAGGGGGAGGCGCTAGCGATTAGTTTGGACATAGCGAAAGCCTTCGATCGGGTGTGGCACAGAGCACTGCTCTTGAAGCTCCCAGCCTATGGGCTACCCGAGAAATTATGCGATTGGATCTCCAGCTTTCTGGCCGATCGGAGCATCAAGGTCGTCATCGACGGAGCGTGTTCCGACCTTAAACCCGTGAACGCGGGGGTCCCACAAGGCTGTGTTCTATCCCCGACCCTGTTTCTTCTGCATATCAATGATATGTTGCAACTTAGCAACATTCACTGCTATGCGGATGACAGCACTGGGGATACTCTTTACACTGGCCGGGCAGGTATTTCTCGGGCTGTTGTCGATGAGTACCGGAACAAACTTGTGTCTGAAGTCGAAACTCTACTACGTGGAGTCTCAGACTGGGGCAGACTAAACCTAGTCCATTTTAATCCCAAGAAGACACAAGTTTGCGCGTTTTCCGCTAAAAAAACACCCTTTGTCGCTACTCCTCTTTTCGAAAACACTCTTCTTAAAGCCACAGCCAGCATTGGAATACTTGGCGTTGACATATCGAACGACGTTCAGTTTCGCGGTCACTTGGAGGGAAAGGCTAAATTAGCCTCCAAAAAGCTTGGTGTGCTCAGCAAGGCGAGACGGTACTTCACTCCGGGCCACCGCATGCAACTATATAAAGCGCAAATTCGGCCCCACATGGAGTACTGCTCTCACCTCTGGGCGGGGGCTCCCCAGTACCAGCTCCTTCCACTTGACCGTATTCAACGCAGAGCGGTTCGAATCGTCGACGATAATCCCTCTCCAAGCGGCTTGATCCTTTGGCGTTGCGTAGAGATGTGGGGTCACTCTGCATCTTCTACCGCATTTACCATGGAGAGTGTTCAGAGGAGTTGTTCGGATTAATACCTGCAGCTGAGTTTCGTCATCGGACGTCGAGGCAGAGTACGAAATTCCACCCGTATCACCTCGACGTCCGCCGTTCCACAACTGAGCGTTTTTCAAGGCAGTTTTTGCCGCGCACCACCACTTTGTGGAACCAGCTGCCCACTGAAGTATTTCCGAACCAATTCGACTTAGGGTCCTTCAAGAAAAGAGCGTACCACTTCTTGAAAGGCTGGCAACGCACTCGCGAGCCCTCTGGCATTGAAAGTGTCCATGGGCGGCGGTATCACTTAACATCAGGTGAGCCTCCTGCCCGTTTGCCCCCTATTCTATAAAAAAAAAAAAAAGAGTGACTTTTCTATACTATCAATCTATTTCTTTGAAAATATGTAACAGTTGTGTGACAAAAAGAATAGATTTCGGTATCGATTTACCTAAAATAAAAAAGCTTTTTATCCTTTTTGAACTCACCAGAATCAACAGGATCTCGATGCATATGTGAGCGATGAGGAGGTGCAGCACTTAGGGGCGCGGGTTCAGCTCGGCCGAACGTTCTAAGCGTCCCACTAGCACCAGTCCCTACTGACCCCACCGTTCCAACAGGACCCACTGACTTCACTGACCCTGCTGTATCTACGCTTTCACTGCAAACGGCGCCGCTTGACATACTAAATGTTGCATAGGGACTTATTTCATACATTTCTGAAAAAAAAATGTATGGATGAGTTGTGTCTTTTATTATATAGTTTATGAATGCCGAAAGGACATTGATATTTGAATTATTTTATTACATTTCAAGTCAAAGTCAAAAATCATTTATTCATGTAGGTATTGTTTTTTTATTATCAATTAACTATTAATTACTTAAGATGTCATGTGGAACATGGGGTAATGGTTGCAGCTCCTTACAAACGTTGTGTAAAACAAAAAACTGGGCCATAAAAAGAGTGGCGGAGAGTTTATTGCCAGTTCTTCTCGTCCGTTCTACGCCCTTGATTTGAGAACTGGCAGTAAATATAAAATTAGAAGCATTTAATGTATATTTCTTTTTTGACGTTCATAAGTGTACATGGTGTTACATTAAATATGAATAAATTATTTTGTGATTTTTTGACTTTAACTTAATTATCGTGGTGTTTTACACACTTTTTATATATTTGTTTTGTATTTGAATATATAAAATTCGTTTACCTTGCTGGTCCTTCTTGCTAGTTTTAATAGGCGATGACGTGTAGACTTGTTGACAGTTTCGCCGGTTGTCTCTTTTCTCTACTGACTTCTCATCTTCAGATACACTGCTCGGCTCGTAGCCCTTGGTGAAACATTTTACTCGGCTACTGAAAAAATAGACAGAAAAGAACATAGACGCTTTATCAGTCAGATAAAACAAGGCAAAGTTTTCGTACTTAGTACAAGTACAGCATGATAAAAACATCTAATAAATGAACAGTATCAAATTAAAATTGTAATGATTTTTTTAAATAGCTATATAAAATTGATATTCATATTGAATTGCAAAATATCTAGCTAAGTGCAAAACGCGGAGACGGCTGGACAAATTCGTGTATTTTTTCCATAATTTCTAAGGAAGGTTTTTATGGAGAGAAAACTTTAATTTTATTAAGTATAATTAAATTTTTCTTAATTGTGACAATTATACATGTATAAATATTTATGATGTCGTATAAGTTGTTCTTTAACATATACATATAGCAAATCATTTTTATATAATATCTAGAAAGAATATAAAATATGAAAGCTGCATTTTTTCTTATTCATGAAGAATTAAGACTGCCAACTTCATCTGTTAGCGCTTACCTTCTCTTATACGCGACGACAGCGAGTAGCATGAGAGCTGTAACAAAGGCAGCTGCAGCCGCCAACAAAGCCACTCCACCGCCATTGCTCACAATGTCTTCCCCACCAGATGGAAATTGCGCTGGTGCTGGGATGCGTTCTAGTATAAACCAAACATGTAGTTACGGTCCTAATAAATAAGTTAGGTTTTAGCTGTACTTACAAATTGTAAACTTTTAGAGAAAAAATCTCTATATATATAAAATTCTCGTGTCACAATGTTCGTTCCCATACTCCTCCGAAACAGCTCGACCGATTCTTATGAAATTGTTAATGCTATTCAGTAAGTCTGAGAATCGGCTACTATATTTCTTTCAAACCCTAAAGTGAGAAGAGGTGTCCCACCCGAATTTCTTTTTCAATTTTATACAAAATTTGTTTCTTTTGATTTTTTTATGATATAACATACAAAAATACATACAACCCTTAATTTTCATCTACCCTCTACGATCAACCCCTATTTTTTATTTGTTAAGAACTTATAACTTGAAATCTGAGGTTTATGTAGAGAAAAATCACAGTCCCTGGGGTAGCATAGAAAAATGTTTCATGTTGGTAGGTACTAAAAAGAAAGGCAAGGTATTAAGTTGAAACGAAGTTCACGGGGGCAGCTAGTAATCTTATATAATTAATTTAATATATTGAAGATTAATTTAAATATGGAACACAAAAGTAAGTCTTTAGTGAGAATTAAAAACGAACCAGCCTATGCTATAAAGAGATTTTTTACGCACATTAGATTATTTAATAACACAAACTCTAGGGAAAATTAAGAAACATTACTATAAATCAGAATACCTAATTCGTTTGAGATTAAGTTGCTTTTATTTATTGAGATTAAACGTGCTTACCTCCGCCCTCAGTAAGTGTAGCGAAGTAATATGTTGCTGTAGTGACTCCAGCTGTGGTAGTTGCAACGATCCTTAAATGGTACCAGGTAGCTGGTCGAAGAGTACAGAAAGTCACTGGATTAGCTTCCAATTCTACGCTCTCTGACTTCCAGGAAAACTCCTCAAACCCTCGGATGGATATGATGAAATGAATCAGTGGACACCCGTTACAGTCCCAGGTTAGCAGGTTCAACTTAACACAGGTACTGTTTGTGTTGATCAGCTGCTTCTCAAGTGCTGCTTTTGATACTGAAATATATTAACTCTATATGATGAGGCTGAAGGAACTACAAAATGTCCAAAGATGGTAGCATTAAAGAGAGTAGTTGTATGGAAAAAAATTGCGACGTTACGTATAAAGCAAGGCGTTGGTTGAAGTAAGAAAAACAGTGGCGCTACTATCTTTTAGGTTTGGGACTCAGATTTGTGTACATCTTTTTCGTGATCTTTATTTTCTCTAATAGGCAAGAGCATGCGTTCTGTCCTTACATACACCGTCGAGTTTTTGGATCTAAAGCAAGCCAGTTTGTTCACGATGTTTCGTTCACCGTACAAGCAAATTTAAAATGATCACATAGACAAAGTCTATTGGTGCACAGCCGGGGATCGTACGACCTCAGGGATTAGAGTCGCAAGCCACTAGACTAACACTGTTTTATGAGTAACAATGCATGCAATGCACATTTGTTGAAGAATATATATCCCCGATAAAGATTTTTTTTTCAATTATATGTAGTTGTATTTATTAAAGTTATTGTTGTGTGAATTGTATTGACTACAAAGACCGCAGTCTATCTCTGTAGGAAGTGCCGCACTACCACGCAATTATTTATTGGTCAACTTACAGGTATTGCATATAACATAAGCTACTAACTACTACTTATACACGAAACACTTCTTAATAGGTAACACAGCATGCATAATGAAGTTTACTGACAAAAACAGAAACGCAAAAAAAAACAATTTAACCTTGAAATTTGCCGTCTTATTTATAACATAATAATGGCCTTACTTACATCCACCAGGTGTTGCAGTACGTAGAACGTCAGTTAGTGCCGCTCCAGCATCTCCCATAGCTCGCAGTCTCACTCGGTAGGAGGCACCACACGCCAGTCCACGTAGTGCCGTACTCCGTGCTGCGCCCCAAACCCAACGGTACTGCCATGGAGCTTCACCTCGTGCATATTCTAAGCTATAACCTAAATATAAGATAGTCAAATAAATTGGCATTTTTGTAAAACTGTCATTACATTACGTTTTATTAATTAAGCTATCAAGCTTATAATTAGTGAAACAATATTTAAAGGGGTGCCTTTCTCGAACCTATTTTCACTGTTTTGCTAATGATTTTTCTTTTTTTTTCTGCTCTTAGTGCCAACAAATTTCTTCAATTTTATTTTATTGTGTGCTTGTATTATTTTTTAATTTTTAATTTTTTTGTGAAACTTATGCTTACATTAATTGTCACACGTTTTAGATGTAAGATAGAAGATTTTGTAAAATAATTAGTAGATTTAGTACTGTGTGATGTCGTAAGCTTAATAAATAAATAAACAATACTTTATACAAATTTATAAATAAAGGTTTAAATGTAGGAATTATTGACATTAACATTTTCGTACAGTTTAGTTTCTAGAATTCAATATTTAATGCGATGTTGCCGCACTTATTATTTCTCTGAATATATTTAACCGAAACTACCAGAGGTTACAATTTACTGCATATTTCAATTAAATTTTAATTAATAGTCCTCCACTACATAACATAAACTGAATAATTGATTACTGACTATGAGCTCCAGAAGAGTCCCATGCCAGAATTAGAGCGGTTGGTGATGCGCTTGTGAGGGTAAGACGTGGTGGTGATGGTGGAGGTAATGCCATCAACTCCCAAGTACCGTGATCTTCACCCCAACGATTGCGAACTGTGCAAGTGTAGTTGTCTGCAAGACTTGGCTCGACTTCTGGAAAAAATATAAACATGTTATCCATTTTTGAAATTATACTTCTTTAGGCGCGTTATGAAAAATTGATGAGAGTGAAATTTTACGATGCGCGTGCACCGTGACACAAAATTAACAGAATGAAGTTGCCCACGGAAGATGCTACGGCATTGGACATAATTTAAAAACAACATTCGAATAATAATAGAATTTATGTTACACTTAATGTAAGAGAATAATAATAAATATTTATTTATTTAATTTTTCAAATGACCTTTATTGACTATAATGACTCCATTTCCAGTCCTTGATTATTTAATTGTAATTAAATATTTGCATGCAATCAAAAACTATTTTTAATAATACCAAAGAAGTATAACTTCTTACGCGCGTACATAAGTACACGCACCGTTTTTTTATAATGAAAGTGAATAGGTGTTATATGCATGTTTTCGTAAAAGTCCAAGGAATTTGTAAATAACTAAAATCCCTGTTTTCCCATACAAATTGAGGTAAGTTGTCTATAAATTGTACAGTTGTACACCATTGCAAATTTATTCAAAAGTAATCCGAGTTAGAGAAATAAGTCAATAACGGCAACGTTAAACAAATCTCGACTACGAGTATAACCAATGTGTGCCGTGTGGTATACAAACTATGACAGTTTTGTTGCAATTTAAGTTTTAATTTCAAACCTAAACAATATTTTGTATCAATTCTTTAATATTATATTGTGCTATAATAATAATTAATATTATGAAATTAATTATTACATCCATTATTATAACAACAATTATTATGGTACAGTTTCTTTATGTAATAAAGAAACTGTGTGTTTTTAAAAGTGTACCGCGCAAATTCATAGAATTAGTAATGGGTTAAATAAGTAACTTATAATAATATAATAATTATAATAGGATATACCTATCATAACAAATGAGTTGGTCTACTTTGTATTGTATGTATGACGAGTATGTTATGTATGGAAATTATTGTGAGATAGAGTTGTGTACAAGAGATAGATTTAAAAAAGATTAAAATGTACACAAAACTCTCATCTTAGTGCAATACGTTGACATACTGTAGCCATACTTCGTGCCATCTCTATTCTGAATGTTACCTTAAGAGCCTACTATACTATACTATACTATATTGTTTATTGTATTATCTATATTTTCCTTGTGTGGTTTAATATTATTATAATAAACCTTTCTTACTGTTAATAACAAGCACATGCCCCTCCATTCTTATTCGATGATCAGCATGAGGAGGTGGTGGTCGTCTGCGAGTCCAAAGTCGTGACACAGGAAGAGCTCCGGCAGCAAAACATGAAATCGCAATTGAACTGCCTACAGGAACTGTCAAACGACGAGGGAATGAACTCACTTTAGCCCCGCCTGAAATAGTTATAGTTACGATATCATATAAGCATTCAGTATTGATTAGATATTTTTATTAAGATATTTTAATTTACGACTTTAAAAAAAAATTGTATGTCTGTGGTATTCTTGGAATTGTAAAAATAAACAAGACAAATTAAAATCAATTTAAAAAAATAGGCTTCCTAAATTTCGTGTGTTTGTTCGTCCTCAAATGTATCGAAAACTAATAAATCAAATCGAGATGTTCGTCACGATTTAAGTCAGCTATATCAAGAAATTTAAGAAGAAGAAAGAAAAGAAGAAGAGAAAGGTAAGATATCAAGTTTCAAACAAAATGGGAAGAGAAGTTTTTGGATATGGATCCACGCATTTTGTAGGCGACGTATGCCAGGTAAATGTAATTTATAATATGTTTCACTATCAATGGATGTCATGTAAAATTGTTTCAAATAGTTATCATTTAAAAACTTAACTTTAGCGCTAGGCTTAGCAGCAACAATGGTGCTCATATCACCCTCCCCCGCGGCTGTCGCGGCTGACACCCACAATTCATAAAGTTGCTGCTGCAGTCCCGAAACAACCAATTGCTGCTCTTGATCCTGCTGACTGCTGGATATCGTCACCACTTCACTCTGACGACCTATCCTGTATAGACAATTTAAACTATCATTTAAGAGAACTAAGCAACCGGGAAGTAGCTCCTACGAAACGCTGAACGATTTGAGTTTTTTGTGTACATTCAATAAAAGTTTTCCAGAAATCTACTTCTAACACTGATAGCTCTTATTTGTTCGGATTGTTCGTAGTTCATGTTAGCACAGCCGCTGTCTATATATAAAGTGGGTCCCAGTTGATACTTCATCATTCTAGCCCTATTTTTAACTGTTTTAACAGATTATTTACCAAAACAAAAGCTATGCAGCTTTTATTTTTGTTTATTACATTTTGTACCTAATTTACTCCTGCCGATGCCTGATAGAACAACTATATCTAACTGTGTCGTGTAAGAGATACAGACATACATTCTTAAGAAACATTGCTTAATTAGATATATCTGTCAGCGCTATGGTGCTGATAACCAATTTGCCCATTTGCCTCAATAGCCCCAGCCTTGCGATTCTGTAACTCAATTTTCGAACTCTCACATTCTTCTCTTAACACTCTTATTCTGATAAACAATATCAGAATATCCTTATCAGAATGCCAAATCGTAAAATGACCGCTTTACGACTGATTTGAGAGCGACCGCCGCTGAAAACCGCTGTGAGAGTTCGAAAAGTGAGTTACAGAATCGCAAGGCAGTTATAGAATTTCACACACCTTTGCGGACGAGTATAAACGCGATAGTGAAGTATTTGTCCGTTCTTCTGCATTGGAGGTAACCAGCTCAATATAACCGAGTCTTCTGTATGAGGAAACACCTTTACATCTGCAGGAGGGCCTGGAACTGTAGAACGATGTAAATTGAGAACAGAATAATTTATCACCTGGTTTGATTTAACCCATTGGATCTCATAAAATCTGAAATTACCATAAGGCATGTTTCGTTATTGGTAGTGATTTTAATTCGCTACATATGTACGTACTATCATCGAGCGTAGCGCAGTATATATGTGCTGGGACTCCTAATCCAGCAGTGGACCGAGCAGCAATTCGCACCGAGTAGTTTCCCGCTCGCAGTCCGGACAACTGCGCCTCACCACTTCCAGCACGCCGGCGTTCCCACACGCCTGATGTATGTTCTACCGACTGGATACATATTTCGAATTATTACAAAATGTGGCGACGTGTGTCAGGCACAGAAGACTGGATCCTGCTATAAAATAATGTAATCAAAGAAACAGATATAATCTGTGGATACATAAAGGTTCTATTATGATTTACTTAAGGCGCTCAGTACTTTAAACATATTTATGGGCGGATGCCCTTTATCATAAGAATAAGCCATGTCTTCAATACGTTGTTATGTAGGTAGGAACAATAGAATCACAAAAAGTATCTCCCTTACAGCAATTCACTAAAATCTATTCACTCGTAATTAGGGAATCACTTAATCAATCACTTTTAATTAGTTTTGTAACAAAAAGACACAAGATTATTTGGAACAAAAAGCGATTCGTCGCAGACGTGGTGCGCTCGCCGTTGACGTTCGAAAATTAAACGAAATTCAACATGTTCGCGCTGACCATCGACACGACGCTCCGCCAGACTGACCATAGTCAAATCTCGTTCCAATAATTCTAGTATTTCTAAACAGATGGCGCTAGGAATGCGCCGTCATATTAAATTTGAGAAAATAACTTTCTGTCTGAAACCATCATAAACAAAAGCCTTCCTCTTTTATTATTAATGAAGGTTATAGGGTTTCAAGTTATTAAAAACTACAATACTATATGTATTGTTCACACAGTAGGTAATATCTTATTTCTCAATAGTTAAATTTTTTAAATATTATTATTAAGAAGTGCCTACTACAAATTCTTACCCTATAAGAAATCTCATATCCTATTAGCATTCCTCCCCGTTTGTCCAGTGGAGGTGGTTCCCACCAGACACGGAGTGATTGAGATGAAAGTGGCTCACAGCGTACATGTTGTGGGGGTGCATCAGGTACTGGAAAAAACATGAAAATAATAAATAAAAATTTATTTTAATATGTAGAATATATCTGGTTGAGAAAGGAAGATACGGCTCTTCATCCGACCTAAAGGGATGATCCTCGACTAGTGTAGTGACTGGCTAGCCCCAAGAAGATTTTTTTTCTGATTCTACCACACATACATATGTATCAAACTATTAACCTTCTTTTTTTGAACTCAGTTAAAATTAATGTAAGGGAGCCAAACACAGTAAATATTAGGTTTTTTGAGAAAAATTTCACATTTCATGGAAGTATGAAAAATACACACCATCCTCTAAGGTTGTAGTGGTTAGAGGCGTAGACGCAGGTCCAGCTCCAACAGAGTTATACGCTCTAACTGTGACGTCATATCTCGCGTGCGGTCTTAGCGCCCCGAGTCTTACACTCGCAGCTGCCCATCCAGCGACAGAAAGAGATAGAGATGCATTTTCACCCCGACACCATATTGCATACCCTAAGAGCTCGCCATTCCAAGCCTCTTGGCTCGGAGCCTGGAATGAGTATGAAAATGCAACTAATTATGCCAAAAAAACTTCTTTATTCAAATGCTTAACAGGTGTGATTATAATTAGTATGTTTTAGGCAAAATATGTTTATGCGTACACGACAGAAAAAAAACACTAAGGATTTTAGATAAAAATACGCACCTGCCACTTAATAAGTAACTCCCCGGGAGCATCCGGTAGAAGCTCTACACCTCTGGGAGGTTCTGATGGAGCTGCAATGTATACACATAATCACATACATGATAATATATTTTAATAACAAATTTTAGTTATTATATTTTAAGGTTAGTTATTGTTTTTTGTTATATTAATTTATTTTAGCTAGGTTGAGTTGATTATATTGACAAATTTGTTTATCATAATATACATAAGTCTATTAGATTTTAGTAGTCAAGTGGATATGCTCAAAATTTCTGAAGAGAGAAAGAAATTGTAATTCTTACAAATTATAACCATTATCTCGTATAGGTACAACTTTTTACTATAAATGAAATTCCTACCTTCTTCTAGAGTATTCACAATGACTGAATCTGAATAGTCGCTGTCGCCGATATCGTTAACAGCTGCTAATCTTAAAGCATAAGCAGTGGCAGGCCTAAGTCCTTCAACACGATATTCCAGGAGAACTCCTGACTCAGGATCTGACGACTCCTGCCTGAAAATGTACCGTCAGAACCATTATTATCACAAAAATTTGGCAATGACTTCAATAGTATCAACAACCTTCTCCTTCTTCCAAGGTATAAATAAATATCAGCGTAGTTGACTTCTGAACATTCAGCTTTAATATTGTCTTAATTTTTTTTTAATTAAATACGTCCACTTGTAGTTCCCGCGATCTACTTACTGCCTTTTCCCATTAATAAAACTTAAGATATTCTCAATAAACGCTTAAAAAATTACATTACCTACTTTATTGGTGCGTTTGCATTAAGTTATGTGAATATGTGGAATTTTAATAATTATATTGTTACTTACTTCTGAACTAGGATATCAACAGGCAATTCTCGTGTAGGAGCAAGGCTCCAATCAGGCGGCAGCTGCGTGTGACCAACTACTCGATACTGTAAACGAAATGCACGGAGACGCGCGTTGCCGTCAAAACCGCGCCGCCACTGCACGGTTGCTGCGCGACCCTCGCGCTGTTTCACTGATAAGCCACGTGGGGCTTCCGGAAACTCTGTTGAATTTATATTTTGCTCATAACAATTAAATAATCCAAAATTTAGTAGTGTAGTTACGCCTTTTGGCATTTTATAAAAATATTTAAATTAGTTTTTTGAGTTATATTTTTATACTAGAAATATTGCATTTTATGCGAAAACATTTTTAAAATAGAATCTACTCTAACCCTTTAAATATATATACCACCAACGGCCAGGTCAGGCAAAAGAACAACAATAGAAATTGTGTACTGAAATATGTCCCCATACTGAATTATGAGCATTTATACCTTGCACTGCCAGATATATGAGAAGCTCATCTCTGCCGTACGCGTTTTCCGCGCGACATCTATAAACGCCCGAGTCCCGTCGCTGTGCGTGCGCTATCGTCAGCTCAGAACTCGCTCCGCTTTCTGATCGTTTCTCTGATACTGAGACCCTAAACATCGATAAAAAAACTTTATTCATGACAGAAATATGATTGTGACAAAATTGATCTAATAATTATTCCGTGGTACATGGTGTATGTTTAAAACAATGTTTTCAGAAAACGTAGTTTTACTGTTACGACTAATCAAACGAACAAAAGTAATTTTACATTAATTTATTAACATATTATTTGCTACATGTTACAAATATGTTACATAATACAAAAATTTACTACAAATATATCAAAAGAAATTAATACGGCGCAATAAATAATAATATATGACAGCTATGCTTTGCACTCATTTCATAAGATTCTTATTTTAGTCGGTTTATAAGTAAATTAGATTACTTTTCAAGTATTGTACTGATCATGGCACAAGTTATTGTACTAAATTAAGATTTACCTGTAAGTATTAAGGTCCAAAGGTCTCATATTGTGAGTCCAGTGAAGTTGGATGGGCGAGTCGCCTCGAGCAGCGCAAGATAGAGTTACAGACGCCGTTCGTCGAACTGACATATTGCGGGATGAGTACTCAAATTGGGCTGGCTCTAAAATCATAGAAAATGTAAATGAAACAAAACGATGGATATAAAAAAATGAGATTATACGCGAACTGTAGCTCCTTGGAGTTGTTTTTAAGTTGGTTAATAATTTTGACTGAGTTAAGAAAATGACAACTGCAAACATCGCAGAAATGTCCAAACAACTGTTTCAGTAATACTTCTTATATAAGCTCCATAGTTTTGTTTCAAGCAGTCATAGTCTTAACTTTAACACCTCCAGATACTAAACTTTCAAAGGGGCACATTGCCCGAAGAACAGATGGAGGATGGGGCAAAAAGTCCTGGAATGGAAACCGAGGACCAGTCGGCGAAGCGTTGGAGGGCGTCCCAATAGCCGGACAGATGACCTGGTGAGGGTGGACGGATGGCGTTGGATGCAAAGTGCGGGGAACCGGCCGTACTGGAAATTTAGGGGCCTTGTCCAGCAGTAGACGTCGACGATTAAAGTAGAACTACCATCCAACCAATAGGGCATGTGACACACATATTTTGAATATATTGATCCATATAGGTCATTAGCCTTTAGGCCTACAAAAAGTTATTACGCCAGAAATCTCCAAATTCCGGCATTGACATAGACAGAGGTTTGAGGTACTTGTTCTTACCATTGACAGAGATAGTGATGATCTTAGACAGTCCTCTACCAACACCATTGTCAGAACGGCACATGTAGCGACCTTCGTGTGTATGCGACGCGGAGAGCGCGCTTAATGATCCATTACCAAGCAAAGATATTGCCGCTTCAAGACCCGTTAGCGGACGGAAATCAGTGGGATTCGAACCTGAAACCAAAATGTATTAAGTAAGATTTATTATATATTAGAGATATTACTATATACTTTTATATCATTGCTAGCTGACCCGGCAAACGTTTGTTTGGCCATGTATATTATTTCTAGGAACCATTTTTTTAGTTCAATCAAATAACTATCTACAATAAAAAAATAGGGGTTGATGGTAGAGGGGTGAGAATTAGGGGTTGTATGTATTTTTGTATGCTGTATCATAAAAAAATAAAAACATTTTTTTGGGGTGGACACCCCTTATAACTTAATGGTTTGAAATATAATTAGTAGCCGATCCTAAGACTTGCTGAATATGCATAAAAAATTTCATAAGAATCGGTCGAGCCGTTTCGGAGGAGTATTGTGACACGAGAACTTTATATATATATATATATATAGATTATTGTTATTGTTTTTAGATTTTAATTTGCATATTTCTGCAATTTGGTGTGAGCTTATTAAATAAATAAATAAGTTACATATTTTACATGACAACTATCATAGCTTGTATTTTTTGTTTCAAATGAAAATTAAATGTTCTTTGAAATGCAGGATGAAATTGTCTATTACCATGCCCTTTATGCCACGATATTTTCGGCTCCGGATATCCTTTTGTAGAACAATGCACTAGTATGGGAGTACCAAGCAGCGCAGACACGTCTTGCGGCTCAAACACCCATGACGGTGCAACTGAAAATATTAATTTATACTATTTTTTGCATAACTATTTTTACTAGATTGCGTGTATTTTGAAGAGTTTTATGACCTCTATATACGTATACAATACTTGTTATAAATCAGTAATTTTACATAGGATTACCTATATAAAGATTTAAGGTATATTACTTCCCCGTGAAAATATATATCGATAAAAAACGTAAATATTTCTTTCGGTAGTATTTAAGTTTATCGTATACAGACACACCCGGCCGGGAGACTTCATTATATAATAAGTAAGGATGGACTTTGTTTGAAATTTACCTTTAACAGCTAATCTCGCGGTATGATTAACCTCAGACGCAGAGTTGCTTGCGACGCAAGTATATTCGCCGCTATGTTGTGACGTCACGTGGGAGAAAATCAGAAAACTGAATTCATCTAGGGATTTCTCTTGAACCTGTAAACAAGATAAATGATTAATAGATAAAATATATTAAGCAACTTAACCTTATTCTATAATTTTTGAAATATAATCTTATAGGTAAAAGGACAAAATCAGTGTTATTCATACAAAAATATTTAAAACTGAAAAAGTCAAAACATCGTTACAGTTTAAGTTTTGATATTCTCAAATTTAAGTAAAAATATTAAAATGTAACGCTTCTATTAACGTGAGGGATATTAACACGGGTCCGAGTACCGGTAAAACATTTTTTCCAGATGTGCGAGAGAAATAAACGGTTCAATATTTTGCGCAACACTGACTCTCGATAAAAAAACATAGTTTTGGTACCTGAAGGTTGGACGGTAGTGTCTGTCCATCTTTGAGCCAGGAGAAGTAGACCGGTTTGTCTCCTGAAGTGATGCCGCATAATACTTGTATAGAACTGCCTTCAACTAGATCCGAAGGAAACGTAAAACCAGCTATTTTTGGTGGATCTGTAGCAAAACATAAGTGTACATCTATCTAATGACAATTCAAAAATATGAGTCAGTAATACAGTAAAGAACGCAGTTAAATTATATTTACATAAATTGTCGTGATATTTCAATCAGGAGTGCGTGAAATTTCCAAACCTAAGCTCTTGCGTTCTAAGTCCAGCTGTGTTTGTTTTATTTCTTGGGATTCCTTTGTTTAATAGTGATTTTTCCTTCGGTATCTCTATTGCATCTAGCACTTCATATCTAATATAAATAAAACTAACTTCTAACAAATATCTGAACGTCCTTCTGGGCATAGTGTCCTTCAGGTGATGAGACTCTGCACGAATAAAGTCCCGCATCAGAAGGTTCAGCAGGCCATAGAAGTAGTTCCCCTCCAACGCCAGACAATGCGCGCCCACCACTAGCCGATATATCTGTTCCACCGCGCTGCCATCGGATCTCACTTAGGGGAATATTATTACGGTATTTTTTGGGGATTGTTTATATCTAACCTGCCTTGCGATTCTGTTACACACTTTTCGAACTCACACAGCGGTGATCGCGCTCATATGGAGCGCTTGTAGTTTATTTTTTATCAGAATGCCAAATCATAAAAGGAATGGTTCACGACTGATTTGAGCGCGACCGCCGCTGCGAAAACCGCTGTAAGAGTTCGAAAAGTGAGTTACAGAATCGCCAGGCTGTTCTCAAACTAATCATATTTGTAACAGGTAGTACTTATAGAAAAGTATTAGATCAATTTAGATAAATCATCATCAACATAAGAAAACGACGCAGAAATCATAGATTTAGTTTTAAATTGTAGTAAGGAGGTTTAAGTAGGGTACGGTTTTGATAATAATATTTTTTTATATAGGTATGAAACAATTGAATATATATGAAAAAATTAAAAGTTAACCGGTAAAACGGTAGAAATACCTGTCTATTTCTTTGCTTAGTTTTGAGAAATTTGTAGGGATGCATGTCACATACGTAAATACACTTGGTCTAAGATCCCGCTATACAACGACCTTCACCGAGATGCTTATTTAATGAAACTTATTTTATATTTAATTTAATATATCAATAAATATAATCCATATGGGTTGTCTAGCAAATTTCAGTCCAGACTATTTTAATTAATATTTTAAAAAAAATATTTTTTTAAACATTTCACCGGTATGATTATTAGATAAATTCTATACCAATCGAAAGTATGAAGCCCATAGAATATGCAAACGTTAGGTTGTTTTTAATCAAATAATTATTTATGTGTATATTTTTTATGTGACACTAAAGTATATCGGTATCTTTAGTATAAAAGAAGGTTATAGTGATACATATATAATACTACCCTGATTAAAAATATTGATTGAAAAAAGTTCAAAAAATTTACTACATGCAAATTATAAAAAACTTTTTTTTTTTTAATATTAATTAAACATACTCTGGACTGAAATTTGCAAGGCAACCCATATGGATTATATTTATTGACATATTAAATTAAATATAAAATACGTTTCATTAAATAAGCATCTCGGTGAAGGTCGTTGTATAGCGGGATCTTATACTAACTATTAAAATAAGACTATCACGTCCCAAGAAAATCCTCTCTATGTAAGAAATAATACTGTAATCTTAGGATAATTTCATGCAATCTACTAACCTACAAAAAGAAACATAAGTAAAACTTATAATGTAACTAAACAAATGCACCTCCATCAACCTGATTGGGAATCCGGAATAGGGACAATAGATGGTCGTGTTAACTCCCGCCACTACGCGCACTGGGCTAA
This sequence comes from Pieris melete, assembly GCA_963693345.1. Lineage (NCBI taxonomy): Eukaryota > Metazoa > Arthropoda > Insecta > Lepidoptera > Pieridae > Pieris > Pieris melete. The sequence goes on from CAVNZK010000119.1 coordinate 331,795, forward strand.
TGTTGCGGATTGATGGCGGACCTGCAAAGAGGATATTATTTAACTAAAAAATATTTGAAACATACTTCGCAAGAGTAACAATAACAGATTTGGGTCTAGATGCAAACGTTTTAGAAAAAATATTGGGGATATACAGTAACTTGTATTTTTTGTGTCCAAGCACCGCTCGTGTAATTACGGAGCTGTCAAAACGTTAAAAATGGTGCTATAAATATTTCGAATTCTTCGCGAATGCAACAGAGTGAACGCTACTTATCCAGACCTTGATATACTCGTAGTAGGTTGATCAATTAAAAAAAACGTTGTTAAGCGCGTATTGGGTACCTAATCCACATTGAGGAATAAGTATTAAAATAAAATACTATTAAAAACTAAAAAAAGTTTTTTTAGAAGTGTAATATTTGTCTGTTTTGTAAACTTTATGTTCATCGTATTTGTCATGTATTTAAGAATATATATGTTAAAACTTAAGCTGTAGAAAATGTTATATATATATATGTAATGTGATTTACTTTCTGAATGTAATGCTATGGATAAGTTTTTAAGAGGTTAAACGAAATGGATGAATGATCTAAAAATCACGCCACCAGTTGTAGTTATTTAACATCATTACAGTGAAATTGTCTGTCAGTTGTTCTTTTGTGAAAATCTTTGTAACTGACATATATATATATTTTTTTAATTATGTTAATCATTATTTTTATTCAAAGAAATTAAAATATTACCGTAGACATTGAGCCGTGTGGAATGTTCGACAGCGCCGCGCGAGTTGTGAGCCCGACATGTGTACCGTCCGCCATCTTCAGGCCGTACTGACGTCAGGTTAAGGTAGCTCACCACGTCTCCATTAGGACTCAGGAATTGGGTAATACTCCTGTAGTGAAATATTATCATATAAAATTAGCATATACAGGCTGGTCAAAAAGTCGTGCTTCGAACGCAAAAAGGGGATAGATGAGGTTATCAGCTGCAAAAATACTTTTTTTACTACGTAATTCTTATTAAAATTCGAAAAAATTTACATCCTGTATCTTTTTCATAATATCCACTAGATTGGTACTGATGAGTTCTTGCGTTAGACATACTAGTAGAAAAAATAATATAAATTTGTAAAAAAAAGTCAATTTTGTTATAAAACGCAAAGTAAATTATAACTCTGCAGGGGTTAAGCTTAGAGACCTCCCATAGAACAATTTTTTGCAGCTGATGATCTTATTTATTCCCTATTTGCGTTTGATCCACGACTTTTTGGCCTGCCTGTATATTAAATACAGTCTTCGACCTATTGAACCATATATGTCTAATAATCGTCTTCCTCATCGGATAATGAACCTATATCTGTTTAAGAATAGCCCATAAGTGCATTGTATTACAAACAAACAATATAAGAAAAAACCAGCTCTCCTACTAACGGAAAATCAAAATTTAAAGCAAAAACTGCAGCAGATAAAAAAACAAATAAAAGCGATGAGACAGAAACGTAAAAGAGACTTTAACTACTTACCTTTGCGGCGTATTATGTTCCTCAACAGGTTGCATATCCAACAACCAGGAGAAGCGAGGTGAAGGTGATCCAGAAGCAGAACAATGTAGGGCTACTGCAGGTCCAGGGTGTAATGCCTGTTCTATGAATGTGTAGTGCAGTTCTGGCGCCGTGTCTGTAAGATTTGTACAAGATATTAGTTTTACAATTTTTAAAGTGAAACTTTTATCTCATCGTCTCAAACTTTTTCGTCTGTGTGTCGCATGTCGCGTGACGGTCGGCCGCGGAGTAGGGATAAATTGAAAGGCGCTCGTCATAGCAGTCAAGGCCAATATGGCGGCGCCTATAGTTCGCAGCAGCTGACCGTAGTGTATAGACTATTATTTTATGTGTGTATATAATCTAAATAATCGTTAAGTATTATGTATGTCGTACTCTCTAAGACACAGAGTTCAATAAAAATATTAGTTGGAGACTTAGTCTACTTTTATTATTTCCTACTATCATTCCCATTTTCCAAGTATAAAATTAAGATTGATAAAGCGATTTTTATACCCTTAATGGAATATTATTCCAAAAATTTTAGTTAAATCTCTATAATGTGAAAAAAAGTTTCACTTTTACCGTGGTTTCATAAAACCACACAATCCTTTTTTTAAATGTAACTAGCTGACCGGGCAATCGTCATTTTGCCATGTATATAATAAAAAAATAGGGGTTGATCGTAGAGAGGTAAAAATTTGGGGTTGTATGTATTTTTTTTTGCTGTATCATAAAAAAATAAAAACAAAATTTAGGGGTGGACTACCCCTAACATTTAGGGGGATGAAAAATAGATGTTGTCTGATTCTCAGACATACCGAATATGCACACAAAATTTCATCAAAATTGGTCAAGCCGTTTCGGAGGAGTATGGCAACGAAAACTGTGACACGAGAATTTTATATATTAGATAAAAACAGTCGGTTTGAACATATGTCTGCAGTCTTCCAAATCGCTTAGCCACTCGTGTAATATTTCTTTGTCTAAATTGGTAATAAATGTTTAAGCCTGTTTACTCGTGACAAGTAGCAACCCATAATGTGACCCAAATGGAGCATTATGTAAAGCTTTATTATTCTTTTTTATACGAGGCATTTATATTGTATGAGCTTTATCTGTCTTTTTAACCTCTGTTGCCATTACTAATAGGACAGACTATGTATTGATGAGAAAAATGGTTTTTATTTATTTATATATTTATACTTTATTACCTCATTCAAAAACATACACATAACAAAAATAAAAAAGCAGGTTACAGAAGTTATAAGGCAACGGGCGGCCTTATCGCTAACAAGCGATTTCTTCCAGGCAACTAATGTGGAACAATGAAAAATAAACACCTACAGAGGGTAGAGTACAAGAAATTCAAAAATTATTAACGAAAAAAAACTCAAAATAACACGTTACTATAACTAAAATAAAGTAAAAATAACAATAATAATAAATAAAAACATGTATTAAATAAAAATTTAAAATACAATCAGAAGGTTAACAGAGTCACAATAATTAAGATAAATATATAATTATTGTGACTCTGATATCTTAATCTTTATTTAAATAGATTTACAACCAATCAACCGCAACTATTTGTATTCATATAACCTAAAATTAAATTGTGATCTTATTTATAATAAACAGACCTAATAAGCCTTTTTTAAAATAAAAGTACCGTATTCTCAAATAATGAAAGTGCGCGCGGCTCATAAATCAGTGCCGTCACAACAGAATCCAATCAGAGCATTCGTAAACAAAGAAGCGGCCGTCGTCCATCACTTCCAATGTGGTGCTCTCAAATAGAATTAGAGATAAGAGAGATAAAATGTAACTGGTCGCTACGAGAACCAATTCAAAATGTTTTCTTCAATTATTATTAATGTTAATTGCCACAGGGACCAAACTTTAAATTTGTTTTGATTTTCTTTTTAATCATTTTACTTTTATTTTTAATTACTTTGTAGGTTAAGAATATTGTAAATACTGTTTATGAAATATATTTAACAAAGAATAAATATAAATACAGATATTTATATATGTTTATCTTTATTTAAATAACATCCTCCTGTTAAAAGTTAGTTTAAATAATGAGACATTACCAACGTTATTACAACAGTAATATTTTTATTTATAATAATTTTTTATTGTATAATTAAGTTTTAGTTTGTTAAGCAATTTTCTTGCAAACTGATCTATGGTAACTTTTTAATATTGAATTGATGTAGGCATTTCAAAAACTTGGTTGACGTTTCGAATTCTTTAAAGCTTTGCGATTCTGTAACTCACTTTTCGAACTCACACAGCGGTTTTCGCAGCGGCGGTTGCGCTCAAATCAGTCGTAATGCAGTCATTTTACGATTTGGCATTCTGATAAGGAGGGAACTTGTAGTTTATTGTTTATCAGAACATTGTCAATTTTGAACACAGCGAAAACCGCTGTGTGAGTTCGAAAAGTGAGTTACAGAATCGCAAGGCAGTAGTCTATTGCAATGAAAACGTGTGATAGTTAATAGTCCTAAAAGATAATGTATTGGATAAATGAGATATAATTTAGGGGCATAGTCGGCTAGGGCGCGCAATGTAGGTGACATCGGAGTTATGTGCTTGTATATCATGTCCAGCTCTATTACGGATGTTTGGTATAAGTGAAGAGAATTACGAGAAAAATTCTTATAACAAATATTGTCATTTGACCACTTTGTTAAATGAACTAAACAATGAAGCAAATATTTTATGATCTCTTTTCTTACCCTAAATTTTGGAGAAAAGTTAATGTTGACACTTATATTTTTCAATTCAACAAGGGAGCGTTCTAGTATTACGTCACGCAATTTTTAGATATTATTGACCCCCCTCCCCATGTAACGAGCCGCAACGTTTTTATGTACCCAAGTATAGTTAAACGTTTCGTGACCACCCAGTGATTCTTTATACCTAAAAGTTACCATATTTAAAGTACTGGAAAGTCGCAAATAATATTAACAATAAAGCGTAATTCAATCCCCGCCCCGCATCGTAACGTTTTCAAAAGGAATCCCCCCCCTCCCAAAATTCTTTACGTAATACTTGAACGCTCCCTAATATATTATAATATTATTGCTACACATCTATGAAACTAAACGGAGTCAACAAACAGTCACAAAGTGACTTTTACAAACGTTTATTATGACTTAGTACCACATATACATTTTATGACGAAACATTTCATACAATTGATTGTTCGACTAAGATCGAAGGTTACACGACCCATGTCAAACACATCGACGAAATCCGTGATCCCAATTTTGTCTGACACACAAATGCGTATGACGTTTCCCCAATCATAAGCTATATACGGCACAGTGGACTTGTGGAAGGCGTAAGTGACAAGATTTATATATTGATTAATGGTCTCAATCATAGGTACATACATATAATGAAACAACTAGCTTTGAGGGTCTGGGCTTTAATTATTTATTTAATTCATAATGTTTATTATAGTCAAGTAGGTATTAAGTAATCCTTCAGCATCTAGTAGGCATGGTCGATTTATTTATTCCAAATACCGAGTTTTTTAATCAACCTTTTTTAATTTTCTCCTTTTGCAGTTTCTTTCATGAAATATATTGACCACAAGATTAGAGGTTGGAGGGTTTAGGTAGGTAGGTGAAGCGTCTTGCGATTAATTCGTCATATTTTTGTCTTAACGGATATCTGTGCTTTAATGAGAGACATCGAATAAAAGTTCAGTTGAGCCGACACTACTACAAATATATAAACGCGTAGTCGCTTCAATAGTGATACATCTACGCAGAGAATTACTTGTGGCCGAATATTATTCCAGAGCTTAAAACTAAAAACTTCCTTCATTTCATATAACTTGTTTTATTAACCCTATAAACTTAATTTACAGTATTCTTACAAGATAAGAATGTTTTCATGTATCAAACAGCAAGTAAACAAATAATCGTCTTGGCTCGACGCCCGCTTATGATCGCCAGCTTTCCACAAATTGCGATCCAATTTCACTGTTTATACAACTAAGCCATTTAACTTGCAACGTATTTCATGTAAAACCATAATTTTAGCTCAGATGTAGTTCCATAAATATATTTTTTAAAGTTTTATATTAAAGATATTCAAGAACAAGAACAGTGATGATAATTCACGAGGTTATTTTTTGTAAATTGTGTTTTAATCTGGATTAAGTCCTACATATGATATTCGAAGGGCCGAAAAACAGTATCTGCTAAGTACAAGAAATTTATGAATTGCAGTAATGTATCAAAAGTAAAAGTAAAAGTAAAAAATTTCGAATAAATTTGGATACAATCAATACCCAAACACTATAATATATAAATATTTTTGTTAGATGGAGCAAAACAAAATATTTAATATAGTTAAATATAGTATACTGATTTGGATTCCGATTGGAGAATATAATAACCGGTTCGACTATTATACCATTTCCTTACATAATCCGTCCCCCAATTTATTTCCTCTTTGTGCTCTGACAACTATAATATTTTACGACTTTTGTATTGAAATATCAATCTCTAACGACCGTTTAATATTTGTTAGTATAAGCTGTACTACAATATAATCTTAATAATTCTAACATATGGCTTCGTCTGAGTATTGACACACGTCCACGCCTATAGGTGCATCTTGTGTTATAGAAATATTTAAAAATTTACGAAGAGTTCTGGGTTAGGAAGCGATAGCGCAATATGGTCTAGTAATATGTTCCTATTTCTAGACCATATTGCGCTATTGCATAAAGACCATGTGGTCTCTAAGGGATTGCGATGATGGTCATTGCCAGTAACAATTGAACTATACAACGAAACAATGCGTCAGGTACTACGGAATTGCGTAGCGTTGTTGCTACATACTTAATCTAAGTCTACAATAATATGTACTTAAATCTGCGTTATTTATATTTCATCAATTTATTACAATATATATAAATAGAGAAATATGTATTATTGAGAATGTATTTTAATAACAGAGACTAATTGTCTCTGTTCGAATCTTAATTACTAAAATTTTTATAGACATTAGGCGTCACAGCTACGAAGCTACGTCGCGCTACGCCATAATACAGTACTACAACGTGCTACGGCCATAATCACATGCCACAATAATTCCAATTATACAGGCCTCCCGTTTCAGAACGGCTGTATGAATTTGGTTCGGGCTCGACGCATGACCGGTCATTACTGCAAGCTTTAATCAATAACGGCCGATCCACGCAACCCAATATATTGCACTATACCCGCCCCCTTGCATACTATCAATTTACGTAATGCTTTTACGTAAGCCATGTGTCTAATGGTATATCCTGTGGCAGATCAATTTTAATGGGCTTAGTCTTACTGGATCATCTTTACAGGCAAGTTTTTGTACCTAATCGATTTTTCCACTCTGCACTCTTTACCACTACTTTTTTTTTTTTATAAACTGGGGGAAACGGGCAGGAGGCTCATCTGATTTTAAGTGATACCGTCGACCATGGACACTCTCAATGCCAGAGGGCTCGCGAGTGCGTTGCCGGCCTTTCAGGAACTTGTACGCTCTTTTCTTGAAGGACCCTAAGTCGAATTGGTTCGGAAATACTTCAGTGGGTAGCTGGTTCCACAAAGTAGTGGTGCGCGGCAAAAACTGCCTACAATTACCTTTACTACTATAACACTGGTATCAAGCATGACATAATAATTTTTAAAATATATTTTCCTCATGTAATAATTTTATCATCATAGTATTGAAACTATGTAACTTTCTGAAGTACTTTAAACTTAAAAGTCTAGGTAACTCAGTCACTCTAGGGAACATCAAACTCATTACTTAAAAAATGAAACATTTTATTTACTCAGGCCCGTAGAGACATTTATATAAAACATTTTTAAAACAATGTCAAAGGCATTTACATTAAATGGGCAAAAAATTATATAGTTATATATATAATAAAGATAAAAGCATTTAATCTTTGAAAAATACCTAGAAATTTTGGGACTTTCTGTTCGAATTTGGTGCTCCAATTGGCCTGGCCTAGCCCATAAGGTCATAATTGATGTATAGCAAATTTACATCGGACGAAACGTTGTTTTTTAATATTTTTTACTCTTTCAATATAAAAAAAAACATCGATCTGAACTTTTTTGACCTCCCATTCGTAGCGTATACATTTTGTACGTTTTCTATAAGTAAATATGACTAAATCCTGTAATTAAGGTTTTAATTTAATTATCGCGCCACAAACAATATCGAATAGAACTGTATCAATTTATTTAATAACATTCGATATTTAAAAATAAACAATTGAAAGTCACGGAGCGATAACAGTAACTGTTTTCCAATAAGTGGGTATTTAGCTGGCTATTGCTCAATCGAGTATGAGAGCCTTATCGAGGAACTGTAATTAACCTCCAGTAATTACTACATCGGCCGCATGTTTGGTACTTGATGTATAGGCTGAGAAATATCGTAAATAATGGTCCAAACATTCATTTAAGTCGAGGTTTTATTCAAATAACCTTCATAGTAAATTCCTTTCAAATTAAATAAACTGGAATATTTTACCAATTTTTGTCTGCCTATTTATTTGTAAATAACTTATAAAATGTATGATTTTTATAATTTTTATCTTTCATTCTATGTATGGACATATTTGAGTTTTCAAAGAAATTTATAATAATACTAGCGGACCCAAAAAAAGTTGCCCTGCATGATATTTCAAGGGCTTAACATATTAAACAAAGAAAATGCCAAAACACCGCCATCTGCCGGGCTGATTTGTGAATCTGAACCATAGCGCCTACCAAACGCATACAAAAATCGGTCCAGCCGTTTACGGGAAGTTCAGTGACTGTAGAATGATATATTATATAAAGATTTAGAAACCCAATTAAATAATATTGATAGTTGTGTGAATCAAAGACGCTTGTTAGGTCATTAATGATAACATTATGAGAAAAGCAAAACTTGCAGAATTAACAAAAAATATACCCTATAAGATGAAACAATTCTTTTTATATTATATTAATATAAAATCCACGCACACACATACACATTTTGAAGCAATTCTTTAAAATAAATCATCACGTTCGTTAAGTAAAAAAAAATAAACAAATGCCGATTTACTTACTTACACTTTTATGTGAGGATATCACATATAACATTTTCTCTAAAAGTGATTCTAAAGTTCAAACGAAAAGTTTTAGTGTAAGTTTTTTCACTTGAATAAATTTGAATTCTAGACTCGTAGAAATTACAGTTCTGACTGAACCTTTGTTAAACTATGCAATCAGGAATTGCATTTCAATTTCAAAGTGGCTCTAAGTTCCTCCTTGATAAATCACTTGGCTTCTTTAATATTGAGTAATATTAAAGAAGCCGAGCTATTTTGTATTTTTTTGTATTATTCAGAGACTTTAATGACGGAAGGAAATCTTGTATTTGATCTACTATGGGAATACTATATAAAGCAGTATATTGAGTGATTTTGTTTTTTAATTCCAAAGAAGACTACGGTGCGCTGCTCTTTTACATACAAAATTAAATATAATTAATATATCATTAAATTACTGATAAGTTTTTGGAGGATAAGAATGAAAAACAAAAGACAAAGAAAACGTTCCGATTGGTCAACAGCATATCTAACCGAACACACGATATGAAGCGTCCTGTTGTCTGGTTGTCCTTTGGACGTCAAAAGTCCACTCTTTGTCTGACATCTTTCTTTATATTTTTAATACTCCTGATTCTGCCGTCGGGAAATCATTTAGGGAAGTTACTAAATAAAATCACATACCTACATGATAAAGAAGACAACTATTCTGTAGTCTATTCAAACCTTAAGTTTAAAATTACCTAAATCCAACCTCAAATATATGTATACTTAAAAACATTATTTTGTAACAAGATACTGAAAAGTATGATACTTAAATAATTTTAAATTTAAGTAAAGGTAAACGTGCAAAACTGTACCTCCAAGCCGTAACTCAGCAGCCGCTTGCGCACTATCTATTTCTCTCTCCGCAAAGCATTGGTACATCCCACGGTGGGCACGTACAACGCCATGCACACGTAAAACCCTTTCTCCTCCCCCCACTGGAACACCATCGTGTAGCCATCGTACTCGACTGTCCCCTCCTTCTACCGAACAGTTGAATGTCACTGAACTGCCCGAATTCGCTATCTGTAAAGAAACATTTCCATTACAATCACCTACATTGGTATAATCTATAGTTATATTTGTGTATGTCATTATTTGATTCAGTAATGCAAAGCCTTCAGTGAGCAGTGTTGGCCTAGTGGATTCCGCGTGCAAAAAGTGCGTCCCTGAGTCGTACGTTCGATCCCGGCTGTGCACCAATGGACTTCTTTCTATATGCGCATTTAACATTCGCTTGAATGTTAAAGGAAAACATCGTGAGGAAACCGACATGTGTTAGACCCAAAAAGTCGACGGCGTGTGTCAGGCACAGGTGGCTGATTACCTACTTGCCTATTTGATTGAAAAATGATCATTAAACTGATTCAGAAATCTGAGGCCCAGACCTAAAGTGGTTGTAGCGCCACTGATTTTATTTTATGCAACGCCTTCACCTAAGCCTATTTACTTATAAATACAATTTTATCCTTGGAATATCCTTAATACCTATCGACCTAAACCAATAAATAATTGTTTTGTCGGAAATTGAAAGCAGCTACGAAGGTGCTGAAACTCTAACCAATTTTTTCGTAAAATATAATAGTAATATATATATTTTTTTTAAACTAATAAATTACACTTTCAAAGATTTAAGTTTAATTACCATTAATTTAAAATGATGTAATTTGATTTTATTAAAAAGTTGCTTCGTTACTATAATAGTACTCGTACTAAGCTTTTAGTTTTAGCACTGACGGATCCAAAATTTAATGCATAAAAATTTGATGTGAATAATGTTTCATTATCCGATCTCAGTATTCATGGTCCAAGAATAAATTATTGCCTATACAGGAAACTCAAATAGTGTAGCCGAAATAATTTAGTTAGTTCAACTCTATCTTTCTTATTACATTTAGGGCTTTGTCTTACTTGAAGGTTGATAAAGCAATACAAAGTGGTAAATAACGCAAATTTATTGATTTTTTCAGAATTATATAGATTTGTATAATAAAATATAAAACATAAGATTATTAGTAATTATAACAATCAAATATACAGTATTAAAAATTTTTCACCTACATAGTAATAATCAAAATAATTAAAAATGAATAAAAAGGGAAAATTAAAACATATTCAAAAGTTTGGTCTCTGTGGTAGTGTACCTTTAACGCTGGTAGCATTTCCTCACTGTATTGCGATACTTATTCCTTGAGCGAGGAAAACATCAGCTCTAGGGTCACCGGTACCACCATTGAAAATCATAAAAGTAAAGTGCTTTTGTATAAGTAACACAAAAGTACTAACGTACATGGCGGTTACTAATTATGTACACCAAATGTGTAAGTTGTTTAACGAGCCATGGTGAACATCGTGTCTAAAATCGCAAACTTATAATATTAATCGAGTAGCCATCTAATAATTTACGGGTCTTAGCTTAAGATTGAATCTGTTTATCAATATTCTTAGAAAGCCAACTAGATAATTAGTCTTTAGTGCCTGAATGAACGACGTCAATGAAACTCGCACGCTTAACCACAAGTCTAAACTGCTCTGAAAGGTCAAAGAATAATGTATTAAACATCTTAAGAACTTGAAACTAAGATAAATTAAGTTAAGTAGACAAACAGTTATTGCGAAGTAATTTAAAATATCTCAGCGATGAACTTTCTAAAGGCAGTTTGATTTGTAAAGTAAATGTTCCGAGCGGCTGCTACTTTGCGGGAACTTTACGGCCATTTTAAGACAGATGGTCGTTTAATGTGCTTAGACGAGATATAGATGATGTTTCTAAACTCTAAGGCAAATTTAAATAACAAAATTTACGCCCCAGTTTTGGAAACAGCAATTATAATTCCCATAGCTCAGGAAACATCAAAAACAGGAAATAATTAATAGCATAAGGTATTCGGGACTGTATTATGTTATATTCTTGATGCTACGATGTGAAGTAATTTCAAATCAAAAGTTAATGTACAAATTAATACAATGAAAATTCAAGATTTGTTTACCAATGATAATATTTTTTAAATTTTTAATTAAAAGGTATATAATGTGGCCACAATATACAACGGCTCTGTCAATAAAAATATCAGTAACTATATACTCGCATTTGGATTAAATTACTAGGGTACTACGACCAATTTTACCGATTTAGTACAATGTTTGTAGTAATTCAATTTAAAAATGTCCTTAGACAACATCGACTTCATATTTCGTAAAAATAGAGCCAGTTATGTCACCCACAGGCCACACAGCTGTCACTTGGCACATGCCACACGAATTTATAATGTACTCGAATTTTTCTTCTTTTTTAAAGTACCTGCAGATACAAAGCGTTTTAATTTTTTTCAAAAGTGCTTTAGAATCGTTAATAAAAACTGAGTTGTAACGAGGGTAGATTTAATATAAATGGCTAGAAAAAGAGTTACTTGCGATTGTGCGAGTGTGCGATTTTAAACCATTTAATCAATTGATATCGTTTTCTTTGTAGATGTTACCACTTATTCGTACTAAATTAGTTCAGCATCCCGCTGCTCAATCCTGCAGCTATCTTTTTTTGATATAATATAAATAAATGTAGAGGGAGTATACAATGGATTAGCGATACAGCCTATAATTAATTAGCCGCAATAATACCTGTAATTAATATTTGCATAATTAATTTTCTATTATTATATGATTTTATTCACAAATTTTACTTCATTTTAACAATGAGATCTTAAATCAAAGAAATTAATATTAAATAACATAATTGACAATCGACTATTCATTTATTTTATGAAAAAATTACAGACCACACCTCGTAAAGAGTTATACATAGTCTGTATATAGTATATATGTCTTTTTCTATGTTATAATTACAATAAGTACATTCTAATAATACTTATGTATATAATCAAAGCTATTTACGCTAGATAAAGGATTCAAAAAATGTCTTCCGAAGAATAACTCCTTTGTGAAAATATATAATAAGATTTAAATAAAATATTAGCGACGACCACTTTGAGAGAGTCATTTTATTTTATAGAGTTTAGTTTAAATGGTTCCATAATTGATTTAATAAGTTACCTCGATATTTGTTATGTCAATATAAATTTAGCGTTAAGAATTTCTACTATGGGTCGTATAGTCCTACGGTATAATCCGTTTTGGGTCGAGCAAGAGATGTCAGCGCAAACTGACAGCATTGAATTATTTATAAGCTGCCAATATCGACTACGTCGTACATGCAAGGGTTACCTTTTTGCTCGTGGTAATATTTTGTTAGAAAAATTCAATGAAAATCACTTAAGATCGGCAAACTTTCGTCCCCATAAATAAAATTAATAATACTCTTCTTTCTTATATAAACTTATATAAAAAAATAAATTATAATACATTATTTACATAGCTTCCGATCTTGTGCTTAAAGGCAGTCGAGTTCTGGGTTTCATATTGAAATTTTTTTATAATTTTTTATTTCGGTTGCCTAAAAAGTGACTCTTATCTGCAAAAATCAACGATAGATCCAAACAACTTCCTGCTTAAGACGTAGGCGTATTTAAAACAAAAACATAATTAGTAATTGTAATTTGTAGGTAGTACACATTTTTGCATATATAGGTATCAGGAGACTAATTATAACTATAAAATTCTTAATATTGCTTCGAAAATTGTAAATTACAAATCTTATAAAGCTGGACTCCACTTTTATGATAAATAGACTAATCAGACATATGTTGCGACCCTTGGCGTTCCACCGCTCCGCTGGAAATATGTACGGCGTTTACGGGTAAAGTATCTGTATATGTGTCCAAAAGGAATCACACAAATGCCGTACAGTAATAAATGACCTATATTGCTTCTGCAACTGTCGTCGAATTAAATATTTGCATCGACTTCCGGCACCATCACTTTTGTACGGCACTAGGTTTTTCGACATTTATTTTTAATCATCTATACACTTATAACAAAGCCGTACATTAATAATTAGTCGAAATTCTCCCATTGTACCTGAGAAAGTCCATTCACTCACGTACTCACATGTACCGCTCAGAAATGACGGCATAGTGCTCAGAGCTATTTTCAGATATAGTAACAGCCTTCTAAGCGTAATTCAGGTTGGGTCATTTCACAGGTATTTTTTGTTCATGGGCTTGTGGTCTATAAGGTTGGGATAATCTTTTACTGAATTATTATCACAAAAATTCCTTACCTTAGAAATAAAACGGCAAAAGACATTTATGCTAACTTATGAAGACATATATGAAAAAAAACGCACACTTTAATCAGAGCTTTATTTTATTTATAGCTTTCTCAACCTAGAGCTTTATGTTATAAACGTATATACATGTCTTTATTAGGTTTCATTTTACTACATCTCTGGAACAGTTATTTTTACGAGGATATTAAATTTTATTATCTTCATATACGTTCAAAGTTTGTAATCTTCGGCTATAATAATTATGAGTAGCGTAAAGATTGACACAGAAAAAAGAAGAATAATATTTTGTGCACTCTAATGGCAATTTTAAGTATTAAAATGTCTTACCCTATATCTTAATTTTCATATCCTTTTATTATAACGCATGACTTACATTGCATAATATGACGTATAAATATTCTGACGTTAAAAGTCAATTTGGTGCGTTTTTATCGGCTTCGTTTTTAAATGCCTTCTTTTTGGGGCCTCATAGCCTAGCGGTCTTATTAAGTGGCAGCTAGGTGAGGTGTACCGGGTTCGATTCCCGGTTCGAGGGCAAGTTTTAATTTAATTTAAATTTGTTCTCGACCATTGGGAGGGTTGTGCGGTACCGGGCGAGTGCTTAAACCGTACATGGAGGACACGGTTGAATTTCTAAAGACAAGCACGAATTATAAAAAATCCTATACTTGACGCTGGCTAATGCACAAATCGTGCCAGAGCCATTAAAAAAAATGCCTTCTCGTTGCCCATCATAGCTAAGCTCCACTGAAGAAGAACTACTACCACCTGCTACAGATTAAATATGCTTTGTTTCGCATTAAGTAAAACATATTACTATTAGTTTAAAGAGTTAATCAATTTTATTTCTTCCCGAACCAAGTGTACCTTTATATTACCTACAAATACTTTGAGTATTCGTATCGCGTCTCCGTTATCGTCGCATTACACGACTGTGGTGAATCTTAGTTTTCAATTTCCTGACATCCCGGGAGCTGGGAATGTAAGCAAGTGTCACGGAATACTATATCAATCTTATTGGAAAATGTTCTCGCTATTTTATCATAATATTTAGCTTTTGCTGACTTTTCTTATTGATAAGCAGTGAAATTTCTTATAAAGTAAAGTTTTCTTATAAATGTTTTTATTATAAAGGACGTTTATTTCCAATAATTAAACACTTTATATCTTACCAAAAACAATATATATATATATAACTATTATGTATACATAATTCATAATAGTTATATATAACATATACTTCCATTTTTCAAAAAGGTTTAAGGATTTTATTACATAAATCCTAATATGAAATATTTTCACATAAGACCCAAACTTATCAAGCATTACACGGCTCTGTCAAGAATTTAAATCGACTTTATTAGTGTGAGAAAAATACAAGAACATGAAATTGACAAGACATTTCAGTTAACATATTATTAAATATTGAATATGATTTTTTTGCGCTAAGTTCTAAAAGGAATTCGAACAAAAAAACAAGTTCAGCATAGCAAAGGAAACATGTTTTATATACATCTAAAATAACTCTTATCAATTGAACGTGAATTGAATGTACGTGGAACATGGCTGATGCACAAACCGTGCAGGCCAAGAAATGGGAAAAGAAAGAAGTTCAAAAAAAAGGGTGCGTGTACTTATGTACGCGCGTAAGAACTACTTACTTCCCGTACTTCTTTGGCATTATGAAAAATAGTTTTTGATTGCATGCAAATAATTAATTACAATTAAATAATCAAAGACTGGAAAAGGAGTCAATAAAGTTCAGTTTACATTTTAAAAATTAAATAAATCAATATTTATTATTATTCTCTTAAATTAAGTGTAACTTAAATTCTATTAAGTTAAAAGTATATATTATTATATATTTAGAATCTACCAAACACTAAGATGGATGTTGTAGCTTTGGCAGTATTGCACAATATAGCCATTGATTTAAAAGAGGAACCTATCTCTGATGATGATGAAGAGACCCTGCCCTCACTAACAGTGAGAGCCATTTTTAAAAAGTTCATACTGATAATTTTGTGTCACGGTGCGCGCGCATCGTAAAATTTCACTCATCAATTTTTCATAACGCGCCTAAAGAAGTATAACTTCAAAAAAATCTCACCTGTAACTGTGGATGTACAGTAACCACAAGACGTGCTCGTATCCTTAGAGTTGTATCTCGTCGCTGTTCCCCATATTGGTTATGCGCACGACAAGACCATACTCCACCATCAGACACCTGTGCGCGTCTGATGATAAGGACTTGCTCTGACACAGATATTCTTATGTTGTTGGATACTGGACTCAATCTGCCGTTGCTATGACGGAACCAACTATGAAAGAAAAGATTTGAATGAGTTACAATCGTCTTTGTAGTTGCATTACAGTTTAACTTAATTAAATATTGTTATATTAACAGTTAATCAAGTACTATTGCCTCTGTTTACACGTGTGTAGAGAGTACGAATTTATTATTTTAAAGGGACAAATTGACACTACACGTTCACGACTTTGCTATGACCTTCTTATGTTAAAAACATATAGGGTTTGAGATACGGGAGTGATACAAAGCGTCAGTGTCGATTCTAAATGTTTAAGGTAAGCGTTTATTGAAATGTTTACAACAAAGTAAATTTTTTACCGGATTGAAGTTATGTATTTACAGTTATTTTTCATAATTTTAAATTTAACCGATGTAAATACATAACTTCAATACGGTAAAAAATTGTTTTATTATTAAATAAAAGACAATACTATGTTTATTAACGCCATCTATTGTCGCCATCTTGATTTTTCAGTTTGTCGCCGACCAAACTCAACTTACATTACAAACATAAAATGTCAGGTTATATAATGTAAAGAATTTGCATTTATATCCGTTAAACAAGTTTTATTGTAAATGTATTGCGTAATAAGAGTTCACTAACTTCATAAGGAACGATTCACTTTTTTTTGTTCAAGTGTGAATGGTCCCTATGAATTCTATACATTATGTCTTACCTATACGTGGGTGTTGGACTGCCAATAGCGCAGCACACTAATCTGATATCGCCGCCCTGCGGCACTGTCTCGTCTTCTGATATTGTTAGTATTCGTGGAGCCATACTACCAGATCCATCTTAAGCAAACGTTGATTAATTAATAGAGAAAAAAACTTTTATTAGACAATACTTTGTAGAATTTTTTCTTATGATACATAAATTTCAAATGATTTCTTTTAAAAATGTGTATAGTAAAACTTAGACTAAAATTCTAGTTATTGATTATGAGATATTATCGTAAATTCATAAATATGTTTATTTTAAAAACAATCTAATATGCAGTATTTACAATTTTCTTAATCTATATATGAATAATAAAAATAATTATTTATATTTAATTTTAGAAAATTATATTTACATGTTTCTCTTATTCATTGAAACAGGAAGAAAAAAGTTATTTTATTTAGGTATCTGTAAGATTTTAGTAATCATAGATAGGTTTTATGATTACTACAATCTTACAGATTCTTATTATCAATATTCCCTCCAATCAACAGAAAACCCAGTTACTTGTCAGATAAATCATATTTCTTCCGATTAAATGCGTATAAACTTACGTGAAACAGCAATCATAGCTGGTGCACTTCGCCTCTTTTCTCCCGTGAGCTGATGCTGCGCCTCACATGAGTAAGAACTGCTATCTTCAGGTCTTGCATTACGTATCAGCAACATGTCACCACGACTGCCACCAATGATGTGGTGACCTGAACATATTCAAATATATACTAAGAATAATATGTCATATTAAAAACTCCAAAATAAGTTAAATTCTGTATAATTATTTTTATTCCATTTTAAGTCTGTTTCTAACTATCTAATGGAAAAAACGTTATTACGACTATCGTGTTTCAAGAACATTTATATATGTTGCTTTTGTTTTAATTGTTATTACATTTTTAAATTTGGAATATTCGGTTGTAACCGATTTCATTGCTGCCTATTTCAATAGAAACTTTGCGAGCCGGATACATTCAAAAAAAGAATCTAGTTTAGATTATTCTGAAATTACTAGATTATACAAATATTTCTCGGTAATTTGTAAACAGAACATAGACTAACAAAAGTTACATATGCCTGATCTATTTTATATCTGAATCTTTCATCGTCATTATTATCTCTTTAGTAATATTAAATCGTATCGTAGCCCTTACACCATCCCTGTTCATATATTTGTCCAGCCCAAACCACTCCAATAGTACTTAAGATTTATCAAAGTAAATATTATTTTTGTCGAATTACTCAATAAAAGCTTTGCAACTAAAACGGTGTTTTTCTAACACTCCACTGGAAACAGTATTATCAGATCTATCTAAAGCGATGCGAGACGGGTAGATCACTTTCGCTAGTGTTAGACAAGGACAGTATATAAACAGACCCGCATTTAGAATTCATTGAAAAACTCCGCGCTGAAAGTTATCTGATCGTAAACGATGACGTGCCGACTGGCGGGAAATCCTTCTGGTACTTGTTTTTCAACTGCCTAGCATTCGTTTAGATTGGAGTTTAATTGCCGGGATTTTCGTTTGTCGTGGCACAAACGGCATTATCTTATGATTAATTGCTTGTTGTTTATGTTTAAGGAAATGAGTTCATAATGGATTTGGATTGGAGCGAGACATTTTGAGACACAGAGGCAATGTATATTGGCTTAGTATCGCTTCCATGCGAGTTTTGAGTGATGTAAAATTATGTTGCTTGGTTTTCTTTTACTTTATGTTTTTACTTATAAAAAAAAAATAAAAATAAAAATTTCTAATTTATTTCTTCGATGATAAAAACACGTGGAATTTTAATTTACAATAAATTCGTCATGTGAGCTTTCACTAAATTATTTTGGACACATAAAATACTAATATTTCATACATTCTCTTCACGAAATTTTAATTTTTAAAATAGAATTTCTATAAGGTCTCATTTGCCCTTCTCACTGTCTCCCTTATCTTCGACAAAAACGCTGCACATCTTCTTGACGCTAATATTATTATTATTGCGTTTCATCCGTAAAAAAATTACCGTCACACTAAAGAAGTTTCATTTGAAAAACTTAAAATTGACTTTAAGTTCAGACCCTAGAACAATAGAAATTTCTCTTAGAAAATGTACTGCTACGGTAAGTACAAATCTAAGAATAACGCCGTCGCCGATATAAATACTTAAGTGCACTCGATGGAAGACTAATTTCAAAGTCATGAGAATTTTACCGCTACTAAAGCAATTTGCGGTGTTTGCTGGCTCACAGTTTCTCCCTGACACCGCGAATCTAGGTTAGCGGCTTGTCACGGTACTGTCTCTACTTGAAGTTTTATTGTAGTGTTGTTAATTAATTGTTTAATATGGAGTACTGAGTGACATTCTTAGGCTTATTCGATGTGGAACCCGTCACGATGTCATTATGAATAAATACAATTTCAGATCGTTGGAGACGAGAGACCAGTAACGCTTTATGTTGGTGAATGTGTTCATGGCCAGTATAAGCCAAGGCTATTTATTTTATTCGGGTTTTATTCATTTTATAAGCGTGGCGATTACCTCAATCGTCGGAGTTACGCCCCGAGAACATACCAGCCTTGCGATTCTGTAACTCACTTTTCGAACTCTCACAGCGGTTTTCGCAGAGGCGGTCGCGCTCAAATTAGTCGTGAAGCAGTCATTTTACGATTTGGCATTCTGATAAACAATAAACTACAAGCTCCCTCCACTTGTTAAGACGTAATGTGAAATTGCTTAACAGAATACCATGAGATTCCAAAAATGACCTGAGTGACGAAGGGAGCGTTGTTAGTGCGAGGTGAACTCACGGATTAACAGAATCGCACGGCAGACGTAAATACGTAAGTGAATATAACTCCTGACGCAGAACCCGCTTATTTAGGTGATCGCCATGCTTATAAAACTAAGGAAACCTGAGGGAGCAAAATTTACGGTCATGGCTCATTTAGCAGTTTTATATAAGAGAATTAGAAAAACTATATTAAAATAATTATTAATTCGCCACCTCTGTAGTAAAATAGATTTTGGATTCCATTTTGGGAGTAACAATAATTTGTTTATATATATTTTTATTTATTATTATTGTTATTTTTTCTTTCGATTTTACTTTATTTTATTTTATAGTTACGTGTTATTTTGAGTTTTATTTTTTTGAGTATTTCTTGTACTTCACCCTCTGTAGGTGTTTCTTTTTTATTGTTCCAATTAGGGTTGCCTGGAAGAAGTCGCTTGTTAGCGATAAGGCCACAAATTGCCTTTTTTATATGTATGTTTTTGTATAAGGTATCGCTTATATAAAAAATAGACACAGAAAATGTCTGCTACACTATTATTGAGGAATATCACCATTTAACAGTTAAAATATTTAACAGTTAATTCTAAAAATACTGTCTAACATGCGGACTATATATCCACAAAAAATACCTTATAGACTATTTCTGAAAGGTACAAACAGACACTAAAACGTGAATTTTTAAAGTCATCGTTGAATCAGGTTTATGATACCTATTCGTAGATTTCAAGTAATAAGAACTATCTCAAAGAAGCTTAGAACAAAGCCGTCAGTCTTTGCTGGTGGGCGATAAGTAGCCGAGTTCATTTGCATAATCCTATCAGAAATCAATGAGATTGCGCTATCGACAAACCTTCTACTATCTAGTGCTCTTATACGGGAAACTATTTGATCGAAGCACACTCTACGTACGTAGGTAGACGTAATCGTCAAACATAGCATAAAATATGTCTAAATTGTCGTTAAATCTCGAGTACCCTTTTGTTTTGATTGTAATTATAATACAAGTGTCTATAGAATATTCCTATATCATTATAAATATAGTCAAGTATAATTTGTATCAAGTGATATATAATATATTATATACTTATATATAATAGCAAATATAGTTATTTATATATATTGACACAATAGTTACTTGCCTGTTTCAGGGCAGAAAATATGTCTTCACCTTGACTGGTACAGAATCTGATATAAACAAATAGTAGATAACCAATACGTATGTCAGAGCAATGGCTGAATTGTCATTACATATATATATATCAAAGTCTTAGTCATAGTCATAGCCATATCAGTCTATAAGCTTTAATACTTGTGGTTTATTCGATTTGCTATTGTTCCGACATAATAAATCACTTTAAATAATAATGACTATGGAATCAATATTACTATGGACTTTCAAATAGTCGTAAATTTGTAGATCTAATATTGGCGTAACAAATAAACCACAAGTATTAACTGATTTTGAACTAATTTGACTTTGATGTAGTTTATTTATGAGCTCTGTGATATGACAAAGGTAGCTGTTACCAGAGCCAATTCTGCATAAATACATATATATATATACTAGCTGATCCGGCAATCGTCGTTTTGCCATGTGTATATCATTTATAATAAAAAATAGGGGTTGATCGTAGAGGGGTGAAAATTAGGGGTTGTATATATTTTTAATGCTGTATCATCAAAAAAATATGTAAAAATAAAAATAAAAATAAAAAAATTAGGGGTGGACTACCCTTAATATTTAGAAAGATGAAAAATAGATGTTGTCCGATTCTCAGACATACCTAATATGCACACAAAATTTCATGAGAATCGGTCAAGCCGTTTCGAAGGAGTTTAACTACAAACACCGCGACACGAGAATTTTATATATTAGACTAGCTGATCCCGCAAACGTCGTTTTGCCATGTTTATCATTTATAATAAAAAATAGGAGTTGATCGTAGAGGGGTGAAAGTTAGGGGTTGTATGTATTTTTTAAGGTTGTATCATAAAAAAATAGACATTAAAAATTTTGTCTAAAAAATAAAAAAAAAAATTGAGGGGTGGACCACCCTTATTATTTAGGGGTGTGAAAAATAGATGTTAGCCGATTCTCAGACCTACCCAATATGCTTACCAAATTTCAGAGGAATCGGTCAAGCCGTTTCGGAGGAGTATGCAGACTAACATTGTGACACGAGAATTTTATATATAAGATATACATACCAATGAATATATATTATATATAAATCTTTTAAAATTCCTAAATTGCACAATGAAAGACTTTTTTAACGGATATACATATATGCAAATTACATAACAGAGTAATGTAGATAAATTATATATAGGTTCAAATGGTTTTATATAAAAAAGTTTAATATAGACGCTTTATTTAAAAGCACAATCACGAAGTCCTGCTCTAATCTTATACGAGAAAATATTACATGTTCTTTCCGATGCAAAACAGTACCACAATTGATATCACAGACAGAACAATTCGATATGAACATAACGACGTTTCCACACTGGAAAAATATCAATTTCCAAATGCTCGACTTGTCTTTGAACGTATCAAAGACAAGTCGAGCATTCATAAAGACCCTTATAGTAAAACAGTACAAAGCAATGATTGAATAAAATGCAAGTCAATAAGCGTTGTCTGCTTGTCATTATATTGTTCCGCGTGGCTGCGCCGACGCTCGAGTCAGCGTTGCAACACTCAACAGAATAATTGGATAATTAGCAAACTTCACTGTCTTTATTTTTCGTGATACGTGTAATGTAAACGAGGATGTTGAGAATATTTTATAACTTGAAAACTTTTATTTAGTGGCTGTTCTTTTCAGACGACGCGCGACGTGCTGTTAAAGATGCATGTATAAATTTTTGTATTTAATGAAAATAAATGTTTATATTTAATAAATAGTCATCGTTATCTGAAAAAAATCGTAATATTTTATTTTATCATTATGAAATACTTAGTTCCTATCACAATCTGTTCTTTTCTGCATATTACTTTTACAAAATAATGTCGATGTTTCACATCTGCCAGGCGTCCCGTGACGGCTCACATTATTATTATTATTATTGTTTCCGTCTAATCTCCCTATAGTTTTGGGTGATAAATTCTTAACTTTGATACAAAAAATTATTGATGAAGAAGTACGAACCCTGATTCATACATCTTTTGATTCTACAAGTCGTATTTGACATATGTTATAAGCTACTTAGTACGAATGTGAAAACATACTTTGTACGCAGATATTTTACATCAAAACATATCTATAGTAAAATGGTAACTAACATTTTTCTTTACAAAGGGTACACATACAGCGAAGCACTAATACGAGATGTACATTCCTATAATCTCGTAATAGAAAGCTCTCATAAATATCTCACTTGTAAGCAACTATCGTATTATTTAATATGACAACTACCACGAGTCCCAGAGCACTTAGATTTAGCTTTAGTTTTAGCTACTACACTACTCAATAAACGTCATTAATCTGTACTTGCACTGTTTGAGCGCGAATGTCAGAAAATGTTGGCTGTGTCCACGACGGCTGTGTACAATATCGTTACGAACAATAATTATTGTGGTTGTACTAGCGTAAAATTTTATCACAAGGCATCAAACACGACCGTTTTTCGTATATTAACCCTTCGTTGTAGAAATATAATACAATTGACATAATTAAATGCAAAGGAGAGCAAATGGTGGCCTTATCGCTTTCGAGCGATCTCTACCAGGCAACTACTGTGAGAATTTTTTTTTTAGATATTATATTATATATTATACGTATTATAAGCAAGAAGTGCAAAATTACATAAGACATATAGTTATTTAGACCAAACTAATGGAACAAAACAAAGCAATTAGAACTTATGTGAACACTGAACAGTGACCAGGACAATAATTTAAAAAAGGGACATATGAAAAAGAAAAAGTGTACATGACTCACGACAATTATTACTGTATATATGCAGTACATTAGATTAGATTTAACAAACAAAAAAAGTATGCTTATAATAAGTATATGGAGATTTTGTGTATATGTTACCGAAATTTATATAATTCCGAAGCTTAAATATTGTTTGGAAAACTATTTAATACATAAATTTCCTAGGAATTGTGCACATTTCAAAGCATTATTTTTATACATTTCCTAATACGATATTGGAATTACATACAACTCCGATTGTATATAACGACGGATGTACAAAAATTGGTGATTCTGTTTTTTATTTAATGTATATGTATTTAGAAACTGTCAAGTTGAGCCAGTTTTTTGTAAATAAATAAAAACA
The DNA here is from genome assembly GCA_963693345.1 of Pieris melete. Taxonomy (NCBI): domain Eukaryota; kingdom Metazoa; phylum Arthropoda; class Insecta; order Lepidoptera; family Pieridae; genus Pieris; species Pieris melete. The sequence goes on from CAVNZK010000119.1 coordinate 355,756, forward strand.
ATAGATTGTTAGAACTGTTTTTATGCAAATTACAAGTTCGTAGGTTAAATGTTTTAAGGTAGGTCCTTCAAGAAAAGAGCGTACAAATTCTTAAAAGGCCGGCAATGCACTCGCGAGCCCTCTGGCATTGAGAGTGTCCATGGGCGGCAGTATAACCTCTGTTCTTTAAAAAAAAAGTCCTAAAAATCGACAACGTACGCCGACTTACGTAGGCAAGGCAGGCAAGATAGGCAAGATTTGTAAAATGATCAATGCAAATGCAAAAATGAGACACATACTAGGTGGTAGTGTTCGATCTATTATATCGCTTTATATACACATATAAAGATTAATACATCTACTAAGCAAATATTGGAGCTGAATAAATGAGAATTAATTCTGAAAGGGTGCCTTTGTCTCTAGTCTAAGTTTGGAGGGTCTGGGTAAATATAATTCAGCTTACTCTAGATTTATAATTTACGTACGTAACTTTAGTTTATCCTTAAGTCGACAAAGGGTTATTGAAATTGTAATCAACGACTACCATTTTAAATTAATTTATTGAAGTGAAACATTCTTAAGGCGTATGGTAACATTTTTAAAAAACGTCACTTGTAAAAACGATGTGCAGCGTTTTTGGCGAAGAAAAGGGAGAGAGCGATTGAGACCGATTGAGTGAGAGTGAGAAGGGTGAATTACATTATAGAAATTCTATTTTTAAAATTAAAATTTCGTAGAGGATTTTTTTTAATTTATGCAAAATAATTTATTGAAATCTCAAATGACGAATCGAAAACTAAAATGCCACGTGTTTTTATTATCGAAGAAATAAATTAAATTTATTATCTGTACTTATTTTCGACACTTAATATTTTAGTGACAATTAAATTCATGAAATTCCTAACATCTCTTCCCTTTTCCCTCCCTCTAAGTTTCGATAAAGTTTTAGATTTTTATGAACAAGAGTTAAAAACTAGTTTGCCAAAGAAGTTTCACTTATGTCATATATACTTTTTTTGTTAATTATTTTGTATTGAGAACGAGAGAACGCTCATATCCTATAACCTCGTACGGTTAGATTCTTGTCGATAGGGTTGGTTGAGAGTGGTGATCAACACTTGCCTAAAATGTATAGAAACATAATTCGTGTAGCTACTGTTTCAGACACAAATGTCGATAATTAAGCTACATTGGGGTCAAATTACTTTGGTCAAAACAATTTTCATAAGATTCTGTTGATCAATTACGAACAAATCGCAAACTCAAAGCGAACATTAAACTTGCTTTTCGAATCGCACTTTCCATTTCACTTCTAGTTTGTCAATTAAGGCACAACATACACTATATTCCTACAACAACTATGTGAAATGCTATGTTAAGTCAGCTATCAAAATCAGTGAACTTCATTACAAAATTGGCATAGGACTAACTTAATTTGTACCTATAAACTTTTTTTTTAAATATTTTGAACCGGAGAGGTTGTACTGGCAATCATATAAAAATCGAATTATATGATTAAAAAAATAACCACGTGCTGCCAAGGACTATTAATCCTTTCTTTGTAATTGATAATTTTAAAGGCAAGTACGAAAACAACGTTCTTTACCTACCAAACTAGAAGTGTTACGCTGGGAATCAAACTTATTAAAGCCATCTGGAGTAGTTACCCTATAATTACCAACTTACATAAAAAAAAAAAAAAAAAATACTAAAACATTATTTCGTAATTCTAGTTACGCCATAATTACCAACTTACATAAAAAAAAACAAAAAAATATTTCTAAAACATTATTATTTTGTTATTCCATGTCATGTATGTACTAAGCTCAAGCCCATTTTATTTTATCGTCGTCTCCTAAACATAAGCTGTTCTCTCAAGGGGCTCCTACTTGATTCTTATTGGCAGTGAAATGAGCAGGGAAATAAACTTTTTCTGGAAAAATAACAATAAAAGGGAACAATACTATTGTTAGACGACTGTGAACCTAACAAAACTTTTATATCTTGAATAACAGGTACCTTACCTAGTACCGAACTTAGAAAGCCACTCAAAATTTGTATTGAAATAAAATAATAGATAACAGTTTTTTTACAAGCGTTATTGAAACATTAATTGTATTTTGATCAGATTAATAAATTAATGAGCAGTTACTTTGTGCCTGTAGGCAGTAAATTTATTTTTACCTATTCATAACATGTAACTTACCAATTCTACAATATATTATACTAGCGGCCCGTCACGGCGTCGCTCGGGTGTTCTTTAATATTGTGGAACATTTTTTGTTAATCATCAATAGTTTTCGCAGCGCATGCGATGAAAAATATATTATAGGCATTTTTTTACACCTTAGGTACCATTATTGTAGTTTTAGTAGGGATCCTTATTTTTTCTTGCAATCAAGCCTATATTAATCAGTGATAAAGAAGCATTCAAATGGTAAAAGAATTTTTAATATCAGTCAATTACTTTTTGAGCCAATTCGTTACAAACATACTTACATACAAATCTTTCCTCTTTATAATATTATAGTATAGATAAAACACTATAACACCCTATTTATATACCTTAACATACTAGAATTTTGTTTGTGTTGTCGTAATAAATTTGTAAACAAAATGCAACGAGGTAGACTAATTTAAAATTGTGTTAAATATGATCGGAAATTGTCTGCACCAAAAACGGAAACAAAGGGATTTCAAGAGGAAAAACGCTAATTGAATTTTCTCATCCAATCGAGAGAATTAAAACTCATGAAGCCTTGTTTCTGTCGCGGACAGCTGCTTTGTAGGGAAATTCTTAATTCGCACCCTGTCTCCTCAGTGAGGCAATAATCTCCGGAAGGGCGCGGGACGGAATTAATTTCGGCTTTACAACGCTCTATTGGAGAACTGATATTGGTTGTTCCGAAATGATTGTTAGCTATCCGTAGCTCGTAGCGACGGAGGAATTGTTGATTGTTCGGATTAAACAATGGAAGTGTCTGCGAAACCACAACACTGCGGTAGTTTTGTAATTTCGAAGATTTTGCGATGTTCAAAAAATAATCTATTATTCTATTTATAACTCCTAAAACAACATGCATGCTTAGAATGTACATGGGTGACGTCACAAATTTTACATACATACACATCAATTATAATAAACTTTTTTAACTAGAAAAGAAAAGAAAACACAAGAAACCGCAAAAACTAAAACTAATTAGACACTTAAACCTCATTAAGAGCTTAATACACAAAATTACGGTATCATACTTATGTGCACTGTTTGAAAATTGTTGTCAAATATATCAATATTTTAATAAATGTTAGTAATTAAATTGTAAGAGCGAGACATCCTATTCACAGGATTAAAAGAAGTAGTATTATATAATATGTATATCGTAAAATATGTGTAAATTCAGTACGATGCTGGCAAATATATGACGAAAGCGGTTTCAAAGGTCTTAGATTAGCTAGTAATTAGATGTATGGTAGCTTTATTAGGTCTTTGGTAATGGCTTAACCTTAAGTGACTCTCAGAGTCATAAGAGCAAACGGTTTGTTCGGCTTTTATTAATACTAGGCTAATTTCCACTAAATGAGCCTTTATTGGTTACGTTTATAATTGTCAAAATCAGCTTACTCTGAGAAGAACTACAAGATTCTCACTGGGATTAATATAAGTTAAGGGAATATTTTTATATGTTAATAATTTTACTATCATATTTGGCTCTTTGTCCTTACTCAAATGTACCATAACAAAAGTGAATTATGCATACTATATTATACCTCGGCTGGCAGATGTCCAGTACTGCACCAATATTGGAAGCCGGTAATTTATTGCACAATTATTGTTGCTCATTTATCAATCAAGAGCGCAGAGCTGCTTGCTAATGACTTTAATATGATTGTATATTCAATTAGCAAATTTTTATTTTCTCTTTGTAGTATAAAATATGTATGGTCCAAGATACAAAGCATACAACTAATATAAGTTTAATTTACGTAGTCTAATTATCGTAATATATATAAAATACGTGTCACGTTGTTTGTCCGCTATGGACTCCTAAACTACCGAACCGATATCAATAAAATTTGCACACCGTGTGTAGTTTAATCCAACTTAAAAGATAGGATAGCTTACATCTCAATTTATACCCGCAATATTATTTTATTGCAAAATATTTGTTTATTACTTTATAGTCACAATTCTAACAGATGGCGCTGTGCTGAAAGTACCAACGTTTCACATAAGCTACAATTTAATGGCATAACCACCATAAAAGCATGGTGGTCCCCAATCCCCATGACTGGTGTTCTCCTACCGTTTCCCTTGAATAGTTTGCTACTATGTATTATAACAAAAACCTTAGCCACAGCAACGCTTGGCCGGTCTGCTAGTAGTTATATAAATTAATAATTGTTAATTAATTTATTGTTACTTTTTTCATTATTATAAAGAACATTTGTGGTAAAGCTATGATGTAATTAACGCAAATAAAATATATTACATATAAGTTATTTACAAATAAGGACCGGATTATATTTCTAACAAAAATAGTAAAAACACCTGAAAAGTATTATTGAAATGGATAAAATGTGAGTATAACTTATATTGAGATTAAACATTTATTGTACATACTTTTTAAAATTGTTTAAATAATAAAATTGCTCTGCTAATTCAAGAAATATATATTTATCATAGTGACACATAAATGACTTTGAATCACTATACAAATTTTAGAATTTCAATGCAACGCAACTTTATTCCAATGCATTGTACCAAAGCAAGCATATACGTCTTATAAAAGAAAAAATCACCTGAATCAGAAGCCATAGGCGCAAGAACAGAACCGTCCTTATACCATCGAGTGACGCTGACGTAGTTCCTGACAGGTCGCGGTGTAATGCATGTCAAAAGTGCTGCGCCACCAGCCACTCCAGGACTCGCCTGCACTTGTACTTCCCACGGTACGTCCATCACTATAAGAATAAACTGTGGTATTAGTTGCTACAACAGTAAAAAATAATCTTCGTACAACAATAAAAATGATTATGATGAACTGAAAATTAAAATATTGCACAATACTGGTTAAAAAGAAATAATAAGTTTATTACAATAATTAAACTAATCTTATAAATTAGAATTGAATCTAATAAATACGCCTTTTAATATAACGTAAGAATGGCGTCGACGTTTCTTAAAGTGAGGTTGTAACATGCTTGATCTTATAGAAATTGCTATCTAACGTATTCCTAAATTAAAAATTCCTTGGACGTCTCATATTTCAATATTATCAGATAAATTATGTAATTTTATATATATGTAATAGTATGTAGTGATATTCAATGTTTAGGAAATAATAACAACAAATTTAATCAATAATTATTTTTTAATAATAAGCTAGCAAACTATAAACGATTTACGTATTTTTTTTAATTTTCTTAGACCTTATTATTGATTTATTTTTAAACTTAATAATTATATTATTAAGTATATTAATAATAAGAAAAAGAAGCCGACCACGTAAGAGATGGGAGGACGAACTGAAACTAACAGCAGAACTGGAGACGCGTCGCAAAAGATAGATAACGAGATAGAAAGGGTTAGAGGAGGCCTTTGTCAAGAGGCACACCGAACACCGAGATATACTGGAGTGAAAATATATTCAAGTTCATCTTAATATATATAAATTACGTGTCACGTTGTTTGTCCGCGATGGACTCCTAACCTACCGAACCAATATCAATCAAATTTGCACACCGTGTGTAGTTTCATCCAACTTAATAGATAGGACAGCTTACATCTCAATTTATACCCGCAATATTATTTTATTGCAAAATATTTGTTTATTGTTTGATAGTCACAATTCTAACAGATGGCGCTGTGTTGAAAGTACCAATGTTTCACATAAGCTACAATTTAATGGCATAACCACCAAAAAAGCATGGTGGTCCCCATGACTGGTGTTCTCCTACCGTTTCCCTTGAATAGTTTGCTACTATGTAATATAACAAAAACCTTAGCCACAGCAAACCTTGGCCGAGTCTGCTAGTAAATATATAAAATCACAGAGTTTCATTAGATTATTGTTTATCCAACCAAAATACGAGATACTTAATACAAGTAACTTAACTATAGTAATTGAATAAGTTGGTGTTTGTCAACGAGACGATCCGCGCCTCTAATTACGGAACTTACCCGCCAGACTGAATTACTGCGGTCCTTCATCTAGCCTAACTCCGATGTCCTGTCACCCGATAATTCATTACTATCATGTTTCACAGGCGGTGACACATTTATTGATATAAACGAGAACTTCTCATTGTAGTTTTGTATAGCAATAATCAAACTATGGTTCTGATAGCCAATGAGCTATGTGGACTTATTATACATGTATATACGAGGTACATGTTTGATTTAAGACATAAATTAACCGTCCAAATTATGATTTAAATCAAACATTAACCGTCATAAATACAATATTTATCCGCTTTTGAAACGATAAGGGTTTGGTAACTTATAATATTTATTACATAAATATAGTATGATAAATTAAACCATAAGATTTTTGTTTTAAAAGATAGTGAATATTTAAACGATAACATCATATTAAACCTTATTTGTTGGCATTAGCCATTTATTTTTTTCCTTTAAGAGTATACTTTGTTAAGGCTGCTTGGTTCGACCGCTCAATCGAAATGAGGACCGCATTTTTCTTTTGAATGGTCCACTCATGAGGACCGTACCAGTGTATTTTTAGCAACCCGAATTTGTGATCGTGAGAATTCGTGTTCCGCCACCGAACCTGACAGCCTATGTAGTCAAACGGTAGTCGTAATAACACGTGTCAAATAATTACTTCAATATTGAATGTCTTTAAGTTTCAAGAGTATAGTTTCAATAATAATAATGACTATGGACTTACTATTACTATGAAAATATGTTAATTTACAGAATACAGATCTAGCAACATTGGCCAATCAAATAAACCACAAATATTAACGGCTTTGAAACGTTTTAACTTTATAAATATTCCTTTAGTTGCGCTATTAACAAGATTTGATTTTATTTTAGTTTAAAATTTTGTTTATTTATAAATTTGTGTTTTTTTAGAAGAACAAATGATAAGTTCTAGAAGTATTTTTAATTTTGTTTCAACTCAACTTATATTGAATTTAGAAGCCTAAGCGAAAGCCTTTTTTTGGTTGTGTGAATAGTTAAGGAAGTTTTGGAACCAAGTATTAAAGGTTTAATTTGATATAGTAATCACTAGGAGTTAAATACGTAAACTTTGAAATAGAAAATTAACAACTAGAATAATACCATCAACTTTAAATGCCTACAAACAATGAACTCGCAACTCATTGTAAATGCTTTCGCGTATCTGGAGTAAGTGCAAGTTTGTTTTCCAACTACTCGAAACGTTATCTCAAAAACAATATTTCGATAGTTGGATATGGATTTAGTTCAATGCTATTGTTAGTTTGAAATTAGCATTCATGTTACACATGATCAGTACTACACTTATAGGCAAGATATCAAAGTAAAACACTTTTAGTCATGTCCAAATTTAAAGTGATCACTGTACGTCCATAGTAAAATTTCAAGTCTTTTACTCATTATTTATATATACGCTATTTTCAATGCGAAATTATAATAATAATTATTATTAATTTGCAAGTATAGCTACAAAATTACATAGATGGCGTACAAATTTGTCTTACATTATTAGTAAAAAATTAAAATTACGTAATACATAACATTATTAGATTATTTTATAACTCGTCATGACATTATTCACCTTAGGAACTTTTTCTGTTCCAGAAAGGGAGCGTTCCAGTATTACGTCACGCAATTTTTGGAGATTATTGTTACCACCCCTCCCCCATGTAACGCGCCGCAACGTTTTTCTGTACCCAAGTATAGTGAAACATTTCGTGACCACCTAGTGACTCTTTATACCTAAAAGTTACCATTATGTGGTGTTAAGTACTGGAGAGTCGAAAATAATATTAACAATAACGCGTAATTTAGACGTTTTACATAAGGATAAAAAATTCGTTACGTGATTCTTGAACGCTCCCAAAGCTATTTTCGGTTAGACAGTTTCTTCGCGTTTCTTCCCTCTCCATACGAATCGCCTGAAATAGTCGAAACTTTACGTCTTAATTGTACAATGTTTGAAACACAAAGCAACTAAGTTACTTGATTCGGGTGGTTACAATAACGAGCTCTCGTCCCTGGGGACAGTGCGGTGATAATGAAACGTTGCGGTGTGGATATGAATAATAAACACGACGGCTGATTTCCCCCGCCACTCTTCCACTCTACTTTGACAGGATTAGCCCGCGGACCCGTGTAAGCCGATCAGACAAATTATAGTATGAGGAAAACTTTTACGTCTGATGTTAAACGTATTACTTTGTATCGATCACTCTAGTTTTTTAGTTATTTCTTAATTTTGAATTTTCTCTGTAACCGATTCTCTAATGCTGTAAACCGGGTGTCATTGACATTTGGTGATAATAGAGAGATAGCTGAGTGCATCTCCTTTTCTAAGGGACAGCTAAACTGTACTTCAGTCCTTGTGGAATAATTATTTGTTTGTGAGTTTGTATTTATATAGTAACTTTAAATAGCTATTAAATGTCGTATTACAAGTCGTCTTTAAGTAAGAATGTTTTAATACAAAGAATCTTATAAAGATTTCCATGCATATTGAACTGTCGTTATACTCTTATAACTCCACTGGAGTCTTCAAAATATAGTCTAATAACACTAACATTAACAGTAGTAGCGTTCACTAAGACTAAGATTATTGCAAAATTGCACTAGGTTAGAAAGTTTAGTCCTGTTCAGACTTTAATAAAAAACTACGAGACAACAGTGTACAAGTGTTGGTTAAATATTTGAGGTTAATTAATCTATACTGCATGCAGGTGGTAATACTTGAACGCTCTCTGAGGCCCTGAACAGTGAGGCTAATGTCAAAATAAATACTTAGGTACATATTATATTCGATGAATGTAGTGTTTTGATTTAAAAATATTGTATCTTCAAGTACTTTTTGACTATGGCGTGAATCGCTGCCTGTTTTTGGTGAATAGTTATGCATAATATAGAGGCATCTAATTATTGAATGTGTTAAGTGATATTTTAACTACTATTTCCGTTAGGTATATAGGTATATAACGGCTTACAGTACCATTCAATCGGAAAGATATTAATAATAACAAAGCTTTTCATAAATTATTTTCTTAATAAACCCTGCCGTACAGATACCGGCAAACATCTTGAACATTAAACAAGGGAGTGGGGGAAAGTTTGCGCAGCGCGGGACATAAACGTCAATTGATTTAGCAATCACGCGATCGACACGCCACTCTCCCGCCGCCGCACACTCACACACACACCCCCCAAGTGATACCTAAAAATCGCTTCTGCGCAGGCAAGGACATTTGTTCAAGATGTTTGCCGGTATCTGTATGTTATAACACACTGGTTGGGGCCCTTACTCTGTAACTTCCATATATTAGTTTTTGATCCGCGCGATCCCATAGTTAATACGATAAAACTACATCTTAATACCTACACCGATAATTCTATAATTAAAAACACATCATACTTGCGTACAGTACTTATTTGCACTAGCAAAGTATACATCCAAACAAACTTTAAAAGTATACTTTATATCATGTAACTATATCACATAAGATAGTACATTATATGTCTGCATATATAATATTTACTAATGAAATAGTTTAATGATACGTTTTAGACTTGGCCCCTTAAATTTCAAATAACGTACCTTATTTCAAGTTAAAATATAACTCCTTTTTATACAGACAATAATTTCCGCATAATCCGCAGCAGCTGTGATTCATGAAAATCTTTAAATTATATTATCAAGAACTTCTCAATTTCAAATTTCGCGCCAAATGATAGGGCCGCCATCTTGAAATAATCACTTTATTTTGGAGCTCCGATTTCATTTTGTTTGTCGAATAAATCGTTTTGAATTAAAAACGTGTTTTCCGTTTAGGCGAATGGATTTATTGTTTGACACTGAGCGCGGATATTGAGAGAAATGTACAGATTGAAAACAATCTTCTTGTCGGATATTTTATACCAACTTTTCATCCGAGCGCGGACGTGACTAAATGAACGCTTTTAAAATAAATGTTAAAATCCGTATAACGAATTTCTACTTTTTTACACATACATTTTTACGAACACTGTTGGTCTCTAGTAAATTCTCAATCGAGGGTATGTATTCGAATCCAAGCTGTCCACAAATGTATTTTATGTTGCATGGAAAATCTCATGGGGAAACCAGCATATCTTACAAAAATTTACGACGCACTTCAGAGCAAATTGAAACAGTCCCAGAAATAAGTCTACCCCCAATGGAAAATTAAGTACCGTTTTTTTTACATAGCAGGAGGGGCAAACGGACTGGACTCACCTGATGTTTGGCCCTTTAAGAATTGGTACGCCGTTTCGAAGGACCCTGTGTCAAACTGGTTCGGATTTACTTCTGCGAATGGATTATACTAAAATATGCATGCTAAATATATGAGATCAATCAAATGTGACCGTTCTTGCAGGTATGCAAAATGCAAATGTGCAAGGCAGGCACTTGACATGAGCGCGCGTCAACTCTCTGCAGTCACTTGTCAATTTCGCCTTTGTGTTAGCGTCATCGGACGCAGGCTGCCCTGCGCCACCATATATATCTTTCATTTCGTAAATCTAATTTATATACCTGAACGTATCATTAAATCGTGTCACTAGTTGACAAATATAAAAATACTTTTTATGCTACGAACATATACAGTGTAGCCACTGTAAGCCTGCGTAAATTGCATTACATTACATCTTAACAAATTTTGTATAATTAATTTAATTGACAATATACGTGAATGCTATGTAGCGTCTGGATTAAGGTAAATCGAACGGACGTCGAACAAAACAACTTATTTACTAATAATGATGTTTTTCATTGTTGAAAATCGTTAGGAAACATTATCAGGTAGTATATTTATTTTTAAAATCATCTGTCCCAAGCATACGCGGTATTGCGTGTCTCCATCGCATTAAAAAAAATGTGTGCGTGTACTAGGTGTACACGTAAGAAGTGAAACTTCGTTATGACCTTATTTTTCGAAAAATGATCTACTATATGCAACTTAACGAAATTGGTTAAATAAAGTTTAACAAAAGGCTTTTATTATCATAGACATGAATACAAATACAATTATTTCATTTTACCTTATTACTACTAAGATTATTACAGAATTTCATTAATTGTAATAGAATTATTACTATCATTGTTATCGTTATTATATATTGTTGTTATTAATGGCTTCGAATCTCTTCGGATCAATCGTGGTAGGGACAAGAAAAAGATGGCGCGTAACCGAAAAACGTTACGATTTGCTACAAAATTTCTCCCATACGTCGATAAAAAATTCATTCTAACGCCGATAAAAAAGTTTGACTTCAAAAAGCAACATGGCGCGTAACCGAAAAATGTGACGGGTAACGAAAAAATGTTACACTAAATTTTTTCCAACCCCGATAAAGAAGTTTCTCTTCAATAAAACTAAATCTTTCTCATGCAAATATTTTAGGTATATTACGATCGCATTTACTATTTCCGAATCATGGTTATACATCTAAATAAACGTGTTATTGACATTCTGTTTTTGGCATAAGGGCCCATTATGTTGAAAGGCTCCGAGTGTCATCGAGATATCATAAGCGATGGATTAAAAACAAAAGCCTGCATTTATCGCTGTATGAGTACCTACTTGGTTGGTACATAAAATAATATGTAATTCGCAAATGAGTAATATTAGGTAAATAAGTTTTTTTTTCAAATCTCATATAAATGTACAGGTGTAGAATATATGCATCCCTAATTCACGGTGTTATCCGCCCTTTAATATCATATTAGTTCTTATGAATTTTATCGTAATCTGTCCAAAGTGTAAAATCTATGCTAAGCTTGTCTGTCTCAATTCTAAAATTTAAGTCTAATTCTAAGTTGATTACGTTAATTTCTGATTTAACTATATTATCAATGATATCGTTTAGAAGTGCGTTGCCGGCTTATAAACTCGAATTTTGTATAAGTAAGTAAAAATATGAATGTTTTTAATAAAATAAGTAGTTATAGGAAAACAATAGTATACATCGACGGCTCATTGGTCTAGTGGTTAGTACCCCTACTGCAAATCCATGGGTCCCGGGTTTGATCCCCGGCTGAGACAAACATCGATGTGATGAGCATTTGGTGTTGTGGTTAGCTCTTGGGTGTTTAAATATGTATTTATATGTGTTAGGTCTATCTATGTGTATAATATGTATGTATATCCGTTGCCTAGTACCTCTAACACAAGCTTCACCAACTTAGCATGGGACTAGGTCAATTGGTGTGAATTGTCCAATCATAAAAAAAACAGTATATACAGTATGTTATAAATACTGCAATAGTACTAACAATGCGTAAAAACGAATAGTTGACGAAAGCTATATGGAACGTAACGACACATGTTTTTATGCTATATATTAAGCTTTACAGCTTAAAAAGCGCTTTATTTGTGTATTTTTATGCAGCACAAATATGCAAGGAAACGAATATGTATGTATAGATACCTCATCGAATGTAAGTCAAGCTGTAAAAAATTATCGCATTGACATGACGAAACTATGGTAAAGTAAGCCCTTTGACCTCTATAGTGATATTTTATTCAAGTATATTAACAATTTGAACATTAAGGCAATATCAGCCATAAGACCTAATTGTGTTTATAGTGCTGCTGTTACTAAGGGTATTACGGAATTAAGCGTCGTTGTTGACGCTGTAATTACTGCCGTTGTGTGTCGTACTATCAACTAGTCATATAACGCTACGTAACATTTTTCACAAAGCTATTTTACCCATATAAGAATGTATTTCGTTCTTGTGATACGACTGTGAGTTACAAAACGATTTGTGCTTTATCCGGAATCAAACCCATGACGTTCGAGTTACCAAGCTATGCTAAAGTAAAGTTTACTTATACGTTCAAAAAATTCACGATAAAACGCAACAAAAATTTTAATTTTCTTTTTATTATGTGGATTTATATATTTTATTTCAAGTGGAATTATATTTTTCAAATTTTGAAAACGAGCAAAACTATGATTGTTTGAAACAATATAGCAGCATTTTTGACCTCATCGAATCTATTCTCATAAACTCATGCAAATCATTCTGACATTGCCTCAAAGTCAAGTTGGATGAAAACCTTCGAGAAATGAAGTATTCAACCCGATCACATCATCTGCAAACCCCTTTTTGATAACCTACAATCGACACGGCAAAACCGCACTTATTACCATATAAATACAGGCCAAAGTATTGTGTACATGACACTTGACCGCTGTTGACGTCTCGGGCGTGAATCGTTAGGTCGGAATGCAAATAGGAATCTTTATGGAGGAGGCTTTGGCTTGCTCTGGGCCGTAAACCTTTGATTGAGCCTTCGATATCGCCTTTGTGACTGGCGCTAATGGAATCGACGTTCGAACTACGCATACACAAGGGATTCGAAACTTTCTAATATTATTTTAGTACTTGGGATAAATTTTCCTTCGGCAATCTATTTTATTGTAGAAAAGTTGTCTAAATTTTGTTTAAACTTGAATAGAATATGTGTGTATTGAAATTTATTAGACGTTAGTATGCAACATTTAAGCCTTAAATATAAAACTGGTACTGGTGGTAGTCTGTAAATAAATACAGTTTATGATTGGTTTTACGTATTTGCAGATATAAAAGCACTCTGTTTTATAACGAGTTCATTATCTTTATTTTTTCGTTACCACACGGGGTTGGAATCCAACACCGTCAACTACCACTAAAATAATTAAGCATTTGACCAAGTATTAAGGTGATGTTTCCAAGTCCTGTACAATCTAAAAGCTGTTCAAATTAAACTTTCTATAAGCTCTATATTATAGATTTGTTACTCTTCTATAAATTGTAGTTGGAGGTACTGACCTGCCTCTACTCTCATATCGCGAGAGATCACAGTCCCAGAAGTACCAGATGCTCGACACCGATAAACACCTGCGTGGACGTCGCTTCGGTATTGCGCTGGTGAGAACGCTCCAAGCCATAGTGTACCGTTTGACAATGCTTGCCTGAAACAAGTAATAACGAACATGTTGTGAAAAGTTTATTCGAAACTTAAATATAAGCGTAATTGTTAATATTATTAAAAGTAATAATGGTTTTATGTAGGCTCGATGCCCGGCTGTGCACCAATGGACTTTATATGTGCGCATTTAACATTTGCTCGAACGGTGAAGGAAAACATCGTGAGGAAATCGACATGTCTTAGACCCAAAGAGTCGACAGCGTGTGTGACTGGAGGCTGATCACCTACTTGCCTTAGATTTAAAAATCATGAAACAGTTTCAGAAATCTGAGGCCAAGATCTAAAGAGGTTGTAGCGCCACAGATTTCTTTTTAATTCAATTGGAAACTCAACAGTAAAAAGCCTTCCAAGACTTTTGTGATCATTGTATATTTGCAATTTTAATAGTCAAGTAGTCGCTTAGGTATACAACATTGGATTTCGCGCTAGCAATTTTAGACATAATTAGGAAAATCCATATCGGAGCAAAACGGAGTTCATATGTATGGACTGAGATAGGGAATGAGAAACGAATACTACTATGATGCCATATTAGTTTGACATTTAATAATAATACCTTAAGCACTACTTGATGTTCTTTGTTTTGCTAAACAAAATAAACCTAAAAAAATCAAATAGAAAACTCTGCAATCAAGCTGTATAAAAATTTATTATTTTTTTCTAAAGTAAATGATTCCAAATTTATTCATTTTTCAGCGTAAAGGACACTTCAAAGATATCTGAAATCATATCAAAATGAAAAATGAAGGGACCTCCGATTGAAGTCACGATATCAAAGCTTTTTATAATTAATCAAAGTCACCCGGACATCGCATTCATTCTGAATAACATCTCGTTATAATGATTCAAAATTAATTACAAATATTTTATAAAGGATTGCTATCAGCATAATATAATTTGTAACATTTCTGAATCGTAAAATGTATAGAGAAGATAGACCGGAAGTTTAAGAGAATTATGTTATTATTTTGGTGAAATCAAGAGATTTTAAACTGCGAGTAATATTATCTTGGGTTACTTCTTACCTTCTTCTACTGGAAAACTTCTTTCACAGTTATAACACGACAGATATGGCGACTGATAAAGTATAAGAAACAATAATAATTTCGCGTTTATATATACATACATTTCGGATGGTTAATTTCTTTTTGTGGGCTTTGTTTATTTCCTTCTATTTTAGTTACTCATACTTTTATTAAAAATATATTATCTGTGAACGAAGGACGCTTCTAGTTATAGATAAATAACTTGTATATAAATATATATATATATATTTATATTATAAAGATAAATAAATAAACGTAACAATATTACATTTTGCTTATCTCGTCCACATTTTATATCACAAAAAACATTCAAAACATCAAGTTATTTAATAAATGTGTTGAATTCCATATTACCGGCTACTCTTTCGATATTCGGAAAATAATCTACTGTGTGCGTTGCTAGCAATTTTTAAGAAAAAATAAAGGATTAAATGACGTAAATGCGTAATTAAAGGCAAGCGCTCACACGTTAATTAAGCCGGGGTAAATATAAGGTGGTGTCGGCGCTAATTGCAACTTGTCTTGTGTGAGCCATGTCTCTTCAAGTGCCTGTTAAAAGTCGGTGTGTTTGACAACACTTTTTGTATCAACTCGTGTTGTTTTTATTTTACTTTGTACAAAAGGATCTTTATTAATCACAAAATAACAAGAATCTAAAACAAAGTGCACTTACTTGCGATTGAAAAGATGGTTTAAGTGAAAAATATTCAAATATAGAACATAAGGTTATAATAAATTCACTAAGTACATATTACAACACCATCAGGTAAAAACCGCTAATTAGTAGTTTTTGATAGGATATGTACAGGTCAAAAATAATAAAAAGGGTGAGTGTAATTATGTACGCGCGTAAGAAGTTATATTTCTTTGGCATTCTTAAAAATAGTTTTTGATTGCATACAAATAATTAATTACAATTAAATAATCAAATACTGGAAAAGGAGTCATTATAGTCAATAAAGTTCAGTTGACATTTGAAAAATTAAATATTTATTATTATTATCTTACATTAAGTGTAACATAAATTCTATTATTATTCGAATGTTGTTTTTAAATTATGTAAAATGCCGTAGCATCTTCCGTGGGCAACTTCATTCTGTTAATTTTGTGTCACGGTGCGCGTGCATCGTAAAATTTCACTCTCGTCAATTTTTCATCACGCGCCTAAAGAAGTATAACTTCAAAAACAGCCGTGCTTCATGTATGTTGAATCATGAAATAAATTAGAGAAATTTCCCTCGTTTTTTCCAGATTCCCAACATCACACCCTGCACTTATGGTCTTCCCTTTCAAAGAAAATTTTAAACCATCTTTGAGGTAGCGGTATGTACCAAAATGAAACTTTTATTTGTTGAAATCGGTTTAAAAACCACAGATTATGTCTACTATGAACAAGAGAACGGTTAGCTATTTAAAACAAAATTTAATATTCATAATGAACAACTCAAACAAATTCAATATTAATCCTTGCCATGTCCCGAACAATAGTGAAATCGATATGCATATTATAGCTATTGTTTCATTGTTTATTTTACGGCCTACAGCTCTGTTTGCGCTGCCGAGGCAAACATGTTCGTATAATCACGCAAATGGTTATACGCATTAACATTGCCCGTCTATAAACACCCTTAGCGTGGTATTGGACAAGGGGTCAAAACTGGGCATAGGCAAACTTCAAAACGAGCATTGTTAGTAAAAGCCAAAACGCTTTGACGGGAATGTAGCTTGAACTGGCAATATGTTAAAGTCAAACCTCTTTGTGTCATATAGTGAATATAAACTTGGTACAATATACAAACTACCTTGACTAAAAGCGCAACTTTTCCAGCGCATTTATATTAGTTTTGGTGTCTTAATAACACGAAATTTTTACGAAAATACATGAAAATCTTTTGCGATGTTTATACACAATATATCATGTTATTATTCTTACTTTCGCTATATTAAGATGCCCAAAAAGTTTTCTTGAATCATATAGAATACAGGAATCTATTCAATATATTAAAAAAGTTACCGAAAGGTCGTTTCCCTTACGTAACGAAACTTTCAAAGTCACACACTTGGAATTTCTAGGAAAGCTCAAATTGAATTAGGGAATGCTACAAAGGCCGCACCTGTTGGCAGAGTTGGAAACAATTTCGCCGAATCGAGTCACGGTCATAAAAAGATGTAAGCGGACCCTTGTCCTGCCGCAATTTCCTCTAGCCTCTGGGGACACAGGAAATAGTCTAAACCGCCTTTACGCACCTCTTAAACGAAACAGGAATTTTTGCCGCGAGCTTCGGGTTAATGGAGAAAGATAATGAGGTTACCGGAGTTTGAAAATTTTCTATTTACAAAACGGAAAGGTATAAAGGCTAATTTTTGTAAATATTAACGTGGGCTCCTTTTACGAAATGGTGTGGTCACTTGAAGTTTCATCCTTATTTTACCAAAAATGTTATGGATTAGTGATAACTTAAGAAAAGTTATATTGTTTTTGAAGTTATACTTCTTTAGGCGCGTTATGAAATATTGATGAGAGTGAAATTTTACGATGCGCGCGCACCGTGACACAAAATTAACAGAATTAAGTTGCCAACGGAAGATGCTACGGCATTGGACATAATTTAAAAACAACATTCGAATAATAATAGAATTAATGTAAATATTTATTTATTTAATTTTTCAAATGTAAAATGAACTTTACTGACTATAATGACACGTTTTCAAGTCTTTGATTATTTAATTGTAATTAATTATTTGCATGCAATTAAAAACTATTTTTAATAATGCCAAAGAAGTAACTTCTTACGCGCGTACATAAGTACACGCACCCTTTTTTTAGTATCCCATCGAAAGAATTGCGTATGAAACTTATTTAAATTTGTCAACCAAAAATCAAAAACATTTTTATTTAATAGAGGCAAATATACTCAATGTAAAATTGTCTTCTGAACGGCTACCTAAAGTTATATAAATATATAACTATACATATACATATATATATATTGTTGCTCATGTAGCTGAACAAAATATTGACACGATCAGCGAACAAGATGAAGATAGTCCACGGTTTCTTAAACTGTTTGCTCAGTTTTACAAACAAAAATGCGACAGGCGTGACCCGCTACTGTCATTTGAAGTCAAAGTATCACCTATTCATGCAAGAATTGTGTATGTCAACGAAAAATAATTGACACTAAAGTAAAGATATTGAATTATTACTGCTATGCCTTCAAGGACAGATATACAATCAAGTCAACGTTAGAATGACTACCAAAAATATGCTGTGATCTGTAAATGGTGCCCTAAAACCTATTATACTTGGGGATATACATTCCGCGGCGCGAGGGTTATGTGGGACTCGCTTTTGTTGCATACCCACTAAATCACCAACAATCGAATACGACGGTTTCGTCCGCCTGTCGTGTCTAGAAGGGGTGCGATAACAGTGGAGCATTGTCCGCGCTCTACCACGTGATCCGTTCATCGTTGGTTCTTCGTGGTTATGAAGGATTTGTAATAAACTTCTATACAGCAAAGTTCGTGATACAGCTTGATAAATCCGCCTTCGTATATTGAACTGGAGCACCAGTGGTTTGACAGATGCATCAGCATCTCTTCGTAACCTTGGTAACTAACACGGTAGGTACTAACTTTAATCCACGTTTTATAATAAGGCCGCCTATGTTGTATGTGTGTGCCTGTGTATTTAATATAATGTATCATTGATATAATAAATGCATAAATGCCAAATTATATAAAGTATAAAAAAGATACGTGATGTAATGAAAGATTAACACTTATAAAATTCAATAAAAATATATTATTTACCATTCGATAATACCTAACGATTTTAGTTACTTTTGTAGAACTTTCCGTGTACTTTTATGTACCTACTCGACTAGCCAAACTCAACAAGCAATTAACTACAACTTAGTAGGATCAAGTTTGCTAACTTCTCTGAGTATATCAGTGGTGTGTATCTTAGTTTATCTGATCACATCTACATATTTAACTTCATAAATCACAAGGAAGTGATTTTCATATTTAAAATTTTCATCAATAAATTAGTTAAACGCACAGCGCTTTTAATTGGTTTACCATCTGAAAAAAAGTCCAACATCTAATAAAATTGTATATTATATTTCTTTGTTTACATGCAGATACTATTTAAGTATATGTCTTCAAATAAATATATTACGTATAATGTTTTGTATTGAAGTAAAGACGTTGGGTTTAAACGCCGTCTTTTATAGAATCTAGGCAACTATAGAAACTTAGAATTTATTTTACAGATAAACACTCAATTTTAAGTATTAAAACAAAGTGGCGCTATAACTTTTAGGCCTGGCCCTCCGATTTATGTATCTGTTTCGATCAATTGGTTTTAATAGGTAAGATACCTTCTGTGCCTAACACATGCTGAATTTTTGGGTCTAAGGTATGCCTTATTCCACACGATGTTTTTGGGGCACAGTCGGGAATCGAACCTATAATCTCAGGGTCAAGAGTGGCACGCTGAAGCCACTAGGCCAACACTCCCGTTTATTTAACAGTTACACTATCATATAGTTGTTAAATGGTATTATAGTTGTAATGGAAATAGTGACTCAAGAATAATAAAACCACTCATAACTGGTTAAGGCGGTTGAAAAGTTTTACTCTGTAATGAACTAATAGTTTTTCATTGAATACAGAAGCTTTAGTGCTAATGGAGTAAGTTTAAAGCTATCGGCCGTTGGGCCTAAACCCTTGTAAACAGAACTTTTGGGTTTATAGACGCGATGTTGGTAATTCATTCATAATTCTATAAAGCAAAGTTACTTAAACACCCATATATATTTGTGCAAATAACATTTGTACACTGAGAAAATCGTTATGTAACCACGACATTTTTGACTTACAGCCTTGCGATTCTGTAACTCACTCTTCGAACTCGCACAGCGGTTTTCGCAGCGGCGTCGCGCTCAAATAGCAGCAACAATAGCAAAAATAGCAGCAGCCCTGCGGTCATATTTAGCAAACTCATAGTGAGTCTCGATTCTAAACTTTACCTTAATTCTCTTGGCATTTCGGAATCTTTCCTTTAGTGCAAAAAAGTCAAGGCTAAATACCAGTTAAGAAAATGTTTTTGCTCTTTCATGTTACATATTAAAATAAATTCAGTAGCACGAATATGGACATTTAAAATTCCATATTAAGAAATCATTTGGTATTAACAGGTTCCTACAGTTGTACCTAAAAGTTTAAGATTGTAAAACAATTATCAAACTTATGATTTTTTTATATAATATGTACGTAATTAATTTTGTTTTAAAGTATTATCATGTTATCGTAATTAATGTTGAAGGTGTCCGGATGACGGAGGAATTATGACCAATTTGTGTTCCACCATCAATAAATAAATAAAATAATAAATCATGTCTAATTTAATGGTTATTTTTAATATATTATTTATCAATAGATCATTTACATAAAAACGCATTCACCCTCTTTCTTTTTAGTTATTTTTAAAGTGATTTACGAACTTATAACTTTGCCCTTATTTTCATATGAAAGGCCCAAATATGGTTTACTTGGGTTATATAGGAAAATTGCCTGAAAGAAATCCCATTTAGCGTTCGTTATGAGAGGTAGGAACGAATGTCCATCGTACCGTAAAGCCGGGTGTCCATTAGGGGCAGGGCACCAGGGTTATTACAGTAACGAAGACAAACTGCGTCTGTCATGACGTCACTATGAGCTACGAGTATCCAGGCCCCGAATAGAGGATGACGCGGATATTTCGAACTTGTGTAAGTTCGTGGATAAGATCTCCAAATGAAAACCAAAGGTTGTATTCCTCTAATAATAAATTAATTGTTTTAAATATATCTCCCTTTAAATCTCTACTGTACAAACATTACCTGTCCACATCGTATCCCTAACCGATGTGAGACTGATCTAAAATTATCGTGATTCATGTTGCATTTTTTCTTTTTCATATTGCGTCCTTCTTAGTTTAGTTTTTTTGTTCCTATTTTAGTTTTGTCTAAATAACTTTATCTATTATGTATTTCTGCAATTCTTGCTTGCCTTATCTAATTTAATTTTTTTTCTTTTTTTTTCACACTGGAAGAGATCGCGTTTCATTTAATTATGCCAATTGTATTATGTTTCTGCCACGAAGAATTAATAAATAAAACAATTGACATTTGCATGCCGATTTGACATAGTTGATTTTGTAGTGCTATCTAATTGATCCATGTTATGGTATCCATTTTGCTGGCTAATAAATAATTTCATTTATTTTATACGTAAACTATCAGTTGGACTATTCTTACGTCGCGCGTTCGAACTTCACAAATCGATTAATCAGTTTATATCGGCAATTGAGACTAACTCGTACCGGCTTGCGACAACCGACATTTTTGACCCGAAAATTGACGACCTTTGTCTGAGTAAATAGCCTTTTCATACAAAAATCAGCCAATACCATCTTGCTAGGATGAATAAATCTAAATATATGGCATACAGAAAAAAGTTTCTTAGTAGCGAAAATCGCCCAATTTTTTTCGCGTGTTGCACCTCTTGTAGATATGTTGTAGTTTATCAATCATTTATCTTCACGGCGTTGTGATGTTGTAGTTTCCGTGGAAATGCATATTGTAGAATAGAATATAATGAATATTTAAAAGAAATATCGGAAAAATATTCTAGACGCAAAACGTGCTATAATAATTATCTAGTACACAGGTACTAGAGAATTATTATATTGTTCGGGGTTGGGATAAATTATTAAGATATTTAAAGGGATAATTATTTATTTAATGAGCAATGGACTAAACTAGTGGAGTGAGATGTGATTGAAGAGTCGCGCCCGGTACGAGGTCTGAATGCCGACAAACTTAAGTGAATATAATAAGATATAATGGAAATGAACACACAAGCAAATCATATTGCATGGTGTCATTTACATTGCAATACCTGTACATTTGTTAATCGTACATATATTTACTAGCCGTGTAGGAGATTGTGTATAAAGTTATATGTTGTTTAAATAGGGACAGCTGCAGCTGTTTCGTCTTTTGTTTTCATCCTCGTTCCCGTAATTATACTATAAGGTCATATGAACAAACGTAAGCTAGTATCATTCTTATACAATTTACGCTAGAGGGCACGGTTCACAACTGTCACGTCTGGCGTAATATTTCTCTTACTGACTTTATAACATACATTCGGTCACGTGTATATTTCTACACAAAGTCGATTGTCATTTGTCTTCTAGTCATGGGTGTTGTAAAAAGGTTTTGCATATGGCTTATGGCATAACGTTTTAAAATTAACGTAACGTGAGAAGTGTCACTTCTCCTAACATTCATTTTATAAGGCTTTTAAGGTAATATCAAAAAGGTTAGTCGACATCACAGGAGACCGAAGAGCTCGGACAAAGAATTCAAAGTTATTCAAAGGGGAACGCTGCCAGTATCTTCGGAACCTGGCCTAAACGTCCTTTTAATATTATATTTTAAGGTTTGTTATTGTTCTTCTTTTTTGTGCATTTGTGTGTTGGAAATATATGGTATAATTCCTTTTATGTTTTAAAATTTTAATATAAAAATACTTTTAAGAATTTTGGAGTATAATTCTTGTAATTTATTATTAGTGTAACAGACATAGGGAAGATCCCTAAATCTGGAGTGCGAAGTTGGGTATTATAATTATTATCATTGTTCCACAGTGAGGACGCTTCGGACTTGAACGCCAACGGATTAGAGGATTTTGATTTAAATGCTAATCACCCGACCTCTGTTACATTATATATATTTTTGCTTTTTAAAACCTTTCAGTTTTTACAAAGTTTATATTTTTATTGTACATTTGTTAAATCCAAACGAAATTGGTGTCTTAAATTTTGATTTCAAACAATAATTTGGAAGATAATTTGTTCTTTAAATGTATAAATTTATGTAATATATATATACCTTCAAGTAAAATTGCATGCCAATAGTCCAGTATATACACAGGTCTTGAGATCGATTTCCGGTGAAATAAATTTCAATTACGATTCCTTTAAAGGGGAAGTAAAATATTATGTAATATTATACTTCCCCTTAATATATAAGAGGGGGAACTCTTATTTACAAGTAAGATAAATTAACAATAATTATTGTAATTCAAATGATATTCTAAAACTACACAATGTTTCAGTGATATCAAGATAAATAATTGCTGTTACCATTGTTCACCAACAAACCGAAAAAGGTAAAAATAATCTCCCAAAACACTCGTTATATCATTCATTCACCGAATGAAAACAAAACTCATTCGTCCGTGACACGCATTAATCTTGCGACCGGATTAGGGTCTGCAATCTCCTTCACTGAGCAGAGATCAGTTGTCATTAATACTTGGCTGTCACACCTTGACAGATCGGGCGCTTAGACTGAGACGTGATGCTGAGAAAGCTTTTCGTTCATCATTCATATTTTTAATTGAATTGGCAAAGAAACAAAAATATGCATACAATTTTTAATTACTATAAAATATAATCGGTAGTATACATTTATAGTAGTGGTTATTTTTTATCTCCAACTATGAGTTCTTTCTCTGATCTTGACTATTTAGGAGTTAATTGATTTAACTTAGTTATTGACTGCGGAATTGACAGTCCATAAGGTTATTTAATCCGGTACACTTTTCAGAATAATATTTTTTTTGACAACTGTATTAAGATATTATGCTCGCTTAAATGTCATTGCTAGTGGCGGCGTCCATGCGTTGAGTTGTCTCTGTGCCTAAAATATGGCGAGGGGGCCGATGGCTAGCCCTGCGTCATACTCGTGAACGGGTGCTACTTGTGGTGACCGGCCGTACTTGAATTCGTGTATGCGGTGAATGTAAGTGCGTGCTCCTATTTGACCATGCCTCCTGCTGATAGAGGACAAATCTTTAATTTATTTTATTATTATTTATTACTAAGGATGTCATGTGGAACATGGTGTAATGGTTGCAGCTCCTTACAAACTTTGTGTAAAACAATATACTTGGCGATTAAAAAAGAGTGGCGGAGATTTCATTGCCAGTTCTTTTCTTCCGTTCTACGCCCTTGATTTGAGAACTGGCAGTAAATGTAAAATTAGAATCATTTAATGTTTATTTCTTTTCTGACGTTCATAAATTTAGTGTACAATGTGTTACCTACATGAATAAATATTTTTTTACTTTGACTTGACTTGACTTTGACTATACGAAATTTAATACTTATTATTATAAAGTTGATCCAAATCTACATATTTAAATTATGTTAATTTAATGTTATGTATTTTTTATTATTGGCATTTACAAGATTTTTAAATCATAACTCAAATCTTACCTTAGTCCTGCAATATCAGATACTGGTATTCCATCTTCAGTGAGCCAGGTGATTGTAGGTGGAGGGTTTCCATGAGCTGCGCAAGAGACCCTCGCACCCGTACTGTTAGAGAAGGACAGACGTGGTGGTGGCTCCATCAGAAAGATCAGTTGACTCATACTCCGAACTGAAACGAGAGTAAGTTTTGTGAGTGATTTTGTTTACAGCGATAATAAGTTCGTTAGAGTTAATCTCTAACGAACTTATTATCGCTGTAAACATGTTAAACAAACAAACACGTGTCTTATGTTTTGAAGGTGAACAAATATATTATAAGCATAATAATAAATAACTCTGCAGTTATCATGTTCTTAACACCAAATCAGACATGAGTGTACCCATTTTACCCAGTAATGTATTCAACTTTGTCTTGGGTATGGTGGTAAGCGCGTAGTAAGCGCTCGAAATTGCTTGCAGAACCTCGGGCGCGTACAAATAGTAAATTTGTATTAGAGAAGCACCATTTACGCGTGTCTTGCGCACCCTAAATATTATTGCTTGAGACGGATATATTTACTTGCACATTGGAATTGACAAGAATTGCATTATTTATAATTAGTTATAAAAAAGGTTTAGGTTTGATGTATTTACTTGTTTTGTTTATATTGTGTTTAGTTTAATTTTTATAATAATAGCTTTCTATTGTATTAGTATTAATTAAGTAACTGTAAAAATAGGAAATAAGAAAAATAAATGTTGTAAAGTGAATACTATGCAAATGTGAGTATGTAGCCACAAGAGTTAAATTTATTTTGACTCTCACGATGAATCCAATGGGTTATATTATTGACAAGTCCGAATTGTGAGATTTCTCGCAAAAACTTAGGAAAGTGCAGGTGACCTATATACGAATTTATATGGAAATGATCATATGATCATGAGCAAATCCCATAAAATGTATTATCTATTATAGTCGCGCCTCAAAACATTTAGGCCCGATATATTCAGTAGGGCTAGGATGTTTCCATACAGCTGTAATTAATTAACATTTCAGTGTGATAAAATTACATTAATTTGATGCTTTCTCACGCTTCATTTGTGAGTTTTGAGGGTATTGACTCGTTACTAAGTGGTATAAAGCGCGCGGAACTATTGAAGCAAATTATCTCGTCAACAACAATTTCACAGGTGAGTTGTTTCGCGAATTGGAACCTTGTTCAAAGGAAACCTCAATTAGGCCTCTGATCACGAGCGCTATCTACTGGCTATGCGAAACTCGTAGGAATTAATCGTATAATTTTGTGTTTTCTATTTACATATTAGAATTTAGAAGAAAATACGCATTAATTAGTCGAATCATTTTGGAAGTAGTTTCCGTGAACTACTTCAAGATTCCGATACTGGAAGAATGTTTAAATATTTTACTATACTTGTGCTCACGCATTCCTCCTCCTCTTGTTTTCATGGTAACACTTAAGCAGTCATGTTGAATGGTAAGTCAAGGCAAAAGACATTTTTTTTATGTACCTAATAGGAGGCAAACGGCCGGAGCCTCACCTGATGGTAAGTGATACCACTGCCCTTGGACATTCACATTGCCAGAAAGCTCGCAAGTGCTTTATATAATTGGTACGTTCTTTTCTTGAAGGACCTTTAAGTCGAATTGGTTCGGAAATACTTCAACGGACAGCTGATTCCATATAGTGGTCGTCGAGGTGATGCTGATAGTATTTGTATTCTGCTTTGACGTCCGATAATGAAACTCAGCGGTTTAGTCTAAAGTCTAAATACTTTCCATGGTAAATGCGGTAGAAGATGCAGAGAAACCCCACATCTCTACGCAACTCCAACGGATCAAGCCGCACTCAAAGTGTCTGGTCGTTGACGATTCAACGCTCTTCGTTGAATACGGTCAAGCGGAAGGAGCTGGTACTGGGAGCTCCCGCCCACAGGTGAGAACTTCAAAATAATAGCGAACCAATCTTGCCAGAACAAAAAAATAAATGTATTGTCTAATTAATCCTTGTACTCCTATTAATTGTCACATTAACCATACCCATACTAATATTCACATTAAAATAAAATTATACAATTAACATACTATTCCTATTATACTTTAAAATTCATTTATCAGTTGTTAAATTACCGCAATATTAAGTCAAGCGAGTCGTAACTCAAAGTCCTTAAATCGCCAGCCAACAAATTGGAATGAAATTAAAATATTTCAAAGCGAAGCATCCTCTGTGAGAGTCGCTATTATGAAAATACCTTGAGGTCGGCATCCCGCCCGACATAATATGCTTGGTATTGTGACCTGACTTCTGACCGACGCGGGCTTTGGTATAGCAAACTTTCTCAACGATTACTACTATGTAGCTATTGTTTTTAAAACAGCGCTCTCGATCCTGGCATCATTGTATGCAATGTATATATCGACGTAGGAAAGCATATTTGCTGTAAGTAGACATATTGCAATTGTTCACCAGAGCCAAAAAACTTAATTAATTTCGGAAAAAAATTAATAGTGTCGAACGCGAGCGGTAAATATGCTGTATGCTTTCTGCATTTATGTATTTGGGTACTTTCAATTGCAATTCAAGATGTAAGATTAGTTTATAATTATGATTAGATCTAGAAATGCAGTGGGTCATTTGGTAATGGAATGTTTGGTTGAAATAAAATGTCGTAAATGGTAAAAAAAAACTAAAACTGTGGGTTCCCTAAGCTTGCTGTAAGTAAACGAATGTAAAAATCACACGTCGCTGAAATGCTGTAAGTAGCGTTAAATTTTTAAATGGGAAGAAGTAAGTATTTGTAAAGAAAAAAATGCAGTTGTTCTTTTGCTGTAAGTACAAATTGTCTATAATGACTGGATTTTGGTCTACATACAGTTAATCTTACTAAAAAAAATATAAGTACGGGCGTGGTCTACCGCGTATGTTATTTTTTTTTCATCGTAGAGACACAGGACCCGGACAGGACATTCGATGCGGTTTTTTTTCTGATTCTAATGGCAATAAAAAGTCACTTTAGGTATTTTGTCTACTTACAGCAAATGTGCTTTCCTACGTCGATATATGCTTCCTATTTACTATAATATGTATGAAAATGTTTAGTTTTTCTAATAAGCCGTCCTATACTGTAATATGAATTTAATAATTGTCTAGCTTTAAAACCTTTCAATAACCGACGGCAATTGTAGGTAGACTAAGAAAAAGTTCAATGCAGTTCTAACAATAGCGCTGAAGTTTTGAAAATATGCTGAACAAAAATTTAATATTGAATTTCAGCAGCTTTATAATTTAAGCTATCAGCACTGTAACACTTTTAATACAATTAAAATATATACTCAGATAAAATTATATGAAGATAAACAGATTTCTTAGAGGTTCAGCTGTTTAACCACAAAGAACGGTTTGGTGATAAACACTTTTTCTATTAACAATCAGTATTAAGTCATAGGTAAGAAAAAAAGAGTTAATATAGGAATAATAGTAATAATTAGACTGATATATATACTTTACCTTTCAGAACAAACCCAAAAAGTTTACAGTACATAGGTACAATCACAAAAAATATTTTGGGCGTACAAATTAATAAACATTGGCAGATATGGATACAATTGAAAAGAACGTCTAACCAAGCAAAAATGTGAAATAAAAGGTGATCGGCCGTGGCATTACGCTACCCTTAACATTAATGAAAAAGTATTTATAAAACATCTGTATTAATTCTAACGCTCATAAACCACGACCCACCAGTGTCTATTAAAATTAGTCGTATAGTTTACGATGTTATTTTTATAGCGGAGATGGCAGTAAATTGAAGTAAGCCTTGAGTAAGCCTGCGAGCGCGTAATTCCGGTTTATTAACTCCCGCCATCATGCGCGATATTACGCCGTTGCGTCGTGAAGTAGAGATAACCGCTTAATTATTATATTGGTTCTCACAGAGTGTCAATAAAACATTATAAATACAGAGTTTGCTTACTGATTAAAAACCAGACAGACCACGGTTTTGCACTAATGACATCTATGTTCTATATTAAATAATACTAGCGAGACGTAACTTTATTTATTTATTTAATTATAAGTAATCTTACAGCTAACATACATAATATTAAACAAATCACTTAGGCTTCCACCCGTATAACATCGACATTCCAACTAAGCGTTTTTTCAGGCAGTTTTATCCGCGCACTACATTGTACATACCAATGTATTTTTGAACCAATTCGATTACGGGTCCTTCAAGGAAAGAGCGTACCAATTCTTAAAAGGCCGGCTACGCACTTGCGAACCCTCTAGCAACGTAAGTGCCTGTGGAGTGTGGGTGCTATGGGTGGTAGAATCACTTTACACCAGGTGAGGCTCCTGCCCATAGCCCATAGGGGACATTAAAAAATCGCATATGATGTGTCTGCCCTATTTTGTTACATATAGAACTCATTAAGGTATTCTTTCAAAATGTTATCCATTCATGTTGATGTATTGGATGTATTAGAAACTATTTATCAGAAACTTTTATTGGAAGCCCTGAGGTTTCAATTCAAAGTAAAGTTTAAAAGGAATTCCCTATTTTATTCCCTATAACGAGTGATACATGCTGTTAGCAGCGTTCAGAAGTCGAGTGTTACGCTCCAATGCGTTTGCCTACGTGCTTCAGAGAGGAACGTCTGTTGTCGAGTTATTTCATCATTTTTATTACAATATACGTATATTTTGTATTTTTTTTTATTTGTACCACAAAATTAGGACAAACACATGATAAAAATTGACATACATACATAAATATTAAAAGCGGTGCCGTCCCTATAACATGTGGACACGACCAGCGAAATCAAGTAGATACAAAAACAGTGTCAAATACAAACAAACACAAAAATTAAAAATGCAAACTATAAAAGAATTAAACTATTTGAACCAAAAAAAAAAAATTATCGGTACTGTGTCCTTATTCTACTCTTAGCTGATTGTATTGCCGAATTCGATACTTCTGTAGGTAAAAATATTATATAGCGCCTATAACTTAACGTTTTTTCAAGTATGTAATCTTAATTAATTACTACGGAGTGTATGTTGATATTACATGAGAAATAAAGCTATTTAATAGATATATTTAGGCCGGTTAGTTTGACTGAACTATGTTAATTATTTTGGCTTCATATGTAAGAATTTGGCCTGGCACTCATTTTGGGACGCTTATGCTTATAAATGAATACTGTAATGAACATAATTATATAAGAAATGGTATAGAAATATTTCACCCGAAAATTGTATTAAATGAAGTTTTAAAAACTCAAAGTCATAAGCTAAAAGCTTTTAAAACGCTGGTCAGCTGTCAATCCTGTTTAGAAGTTGGATATTTCCTTGGAAGTTTTACATTTAATGTACTTAAGTAGAATATATTAAAATTTAGTATATAAAAATTTGGACTGAAAATATTATGAATGCGAAACCTTGATTATAACCCTCTAGGATAATTGTAATAATACTCTCCAGTCCGACTTGGTCACCGCGGCTTACCCATATTGATACTTGCCTAGTACGGGAAAGTGTAAGCACAGAGACACACGTTTAATCTCTTCCATAACTCTAATCCATAAATTCTAATTCCATAACTCTCATACTACAATACGACAGATATCCCACAAAACTGGAGTAATTTGCGAGCAAGCGCAAGGCCAATAGTTTAATCCCCGCTGCAGGAAGCTGGACCTGGATAGGATAAAGATCCTTTGATGTGTGCCTGATAGGCAAGGGCCATCATCATCTGCTTCTGTACACATTAAGCCAAGGTAATAGGGCAACCTGTTGGCTCATGGTTGTTGAAACACCGCTAACTTCATAACTTAAGAAAAAATAAAATATTCACCATTTATTTTCTTGTTATAAAAATATGTTGTCCTACTTTTTAATATAGACTCGGTCCGCCTGAGTCAAAGTTGATATGAATATGAAAATCTTCTAAAAATAATGCAAAATTGATGTTAAATATTGCCGGGTCAATGACTTACAAGGGACCTTTAAACAATTGGGAAAACCATAATTAAATAATGCCTCTGCTAATTCACTTTCTGAGCGATAATTAACCATCGTTGTAAGGTACTTTAAAGGTTAACGCAGCACTTGAATAAGGAAGTTTATTATTTTAATAGGTGGATTTTAGCATGGCGTAAATGTGCAGAAGTACTGAAAGTGGTTAGGACAAAATTTGGAAGTACTTTATACAAGTAACACCACAATTACATCAATTTCAATTTGAATTAAAGTATTAATAGAGAATACAAGAACAGAGTGTCTACCCTTTAATAGAGATTGTAAGTAGTGTTATTGGACACTTTCGAATGTTAAAAAACCATAATATTAGTAAATAGGATTAGAGTTTAATAACTTATTAGTTTTAAGTTAGGCTAGATCGTAATGTATCATGATGTCTTAGTAAAGACACATGTATAAAAATAAAAAATTAAAAAAAAAAACAAGTCAGCTAGTAAAATATTATATAATATATGTCGGAGCCAAAGCGCTGGTATCAGCTGCTATTGTCATGACATGTCACAGAGGTCATAAATCAATCAACGTCAAAGTCAAATAATAGTGACTATGGATTCACTATTATTATCGACAATTGAACATTATAAAGTCTTTAATATGATATATCTAGCAACATTGGGAAATTAAATAAAAAACTAGTATTAACGGTTTTGAACTGATTAGACTTTGACATTGTTAAGCTATAAGCCCGGTGACAGCTGACAGTAATACCCCGTCATACATAACAATTAAATTAAAATGAGCTGCGTTGGCCTATCGGAATGAGGCGGAATGATCGTATATCAATAAATTTTTCCTTTCTATGTGCTCAATTAACCCTCGTTTTTACTTTAACCCTATAAAGCAAAATTATCGTGGAACACATATATGAGGCCAAATTCAATACAATAATTATTAATATACGCTTGAAATTCTGAATAACTATTTGTTATTGATGAATAAGGTAAACTATCTAACAATTGCTAACAAATACGGGACAGAAAGTTCTAGAAGGTTCATGTGGAGGTCGCGAGTGTCGCTTCCTGTCTCGCCGGAAGCGGCCGGAAGGCGGGAACGCGCCTGCACAGGTAATGTTCAACGAACAAAAGAAACTGTGGTTTTGTTTTGAACAACACAGATTATTACGCTCGTTTTAATGTTTTCTGAAATGAAGCTGTGTTTTTGAATTCTTTTCTGGATTAATCTACGTCCCTCGTGCATAAGTTAAATGCTATACGTTCGTATTAAGAACTTATATGTACAGCAAAATTATCTATGCAAATTGCAAAACACGATTATTTACGTTCATTTTTGAATCCTATTAATAAACCTTTTAAAAAATTATGAACAAAAACGAATTTATTTCACAAAAACTCATATGCATGATTGAAAGTTTGCAGATATTCAATAACGCGCCCTGTTCCTAAAGTAATAAAAAAAACTCTGGGCTTTTCATTCAATTATTACTTTTTTCCCTCGTAAGCTTTCAATATTATTAAATATAAACCTGCTTTTACTCTTTGTGATACTGCCTCTGTACTTAACCTATTCATAGGATATTTTTAAACTAGATAAAGCGCTGTTTTCATAATAAGCTTTTCGCCGTAACAAAGAAGGTCCTTGCAATAAAGAGAAAAGGGTATTTGTGGCGCGATGCGTCGAGTGACCGTCAAGTATCGCATTAGAATTGCAAACTGACTTCCTCTGTGCCATGCTAATGTGAGCTAACTTCATAAACCCGACGGCCCTCGACCGTCAGCGGACACTTTATTATATTCTTTATTTATTGCTACAATTCTGTATATTTTCTTTAACCTATCAAATGCATATTATGAACTATTACAACTGTTTTATTATTTGCCTAGGTTTTTACATTTTTAAGGAGTTATAGAACGATGAAATTTTTTATAATTAGAACTTTTAAAACAAAATTGAACAGCCTCCTAATTATTAGTCTGTATTCATTATACGCATTTAAACTTTATTTTTTTAACTTTAAATTTATATCTTTCTTAAAACTATTGGAAAAAATATAACCTATGTTACTCGGAACTTACAAATATATAATATGTTCCTCTTTATAATAATAGTATAGATAGGTTAGGTCGTATAAAAAAAAGTTAAAAAAGAACTTTTTTATTGCATCATAGCTATTGAATATGTTTCCATTACTAACAGATACTTTGCGTGACAAAATTGAAGGATAAACAATAAATAATTATATCGTATAATGTAATTTAGAACGTGAGGCACGTTGAATAAATAATATTACGAAGTACCCGCGCATTTGAATTGGAGATGTAAGAATTTTGAGCGATTGTCATTTCCATACATATGTTTATTAAAATTCTTTGTGTATAATTTTTCGGGAATTTCTTCATGTTTTATGCTTAATAATCCACTTGCGCTACAAATATTTATGGTAATTATATTTCAAGTGCTATTCTTCTTCGAGTCGGTGGTCGGCAATCTTTCCCTGAAACATATTTCTTGGGAATTTTTGTATCGTTAAGCTAGTGTTATTTTCATAAGCTATCAGTGTGGATGCGTCCAATTTATAATAATATAACCCTTTAAAACTTAAGAAATATTTATAAATTATAGCGGAGTTGATACAAAAAAAAAATTCACATCATTTTGCAACCATGTTATCAATGTTCTCACACATTGCGAGTTTTTCAAATGACTTAAATAAAAACAAGTTTGGAAACGTCTTCGTGATGTAGTATTGTAGTGTTCATTGGTCGGAATTACATTGCTTCACACGCGACCTTCCTCTCACAGTCAGCAAATACTATTAGCGCTTGTAGTTTGTACAAGCTGCAAACACTGGTGTATTTGTTATTCAGGAGCCGTCGGCAGGAAATTAAGCTCCTTGGACGCTAGGGGGGCGGTTAGAGAGGAAGGGGATGTAACAGACACTATCCTCCTAAGAGTTATATCAAGTTCAAATGTAAAGTTACGAACGATAATGTTGGTATCTGCCTAAGTACCGGAGACTAGTTTGTTAGTTATTTTACTTAGAATTTACTTTTAAGTGTGTTCATTTAAATAAACCTTTAGTAGATAAATCCGAAACTATTAGATTATAAGAACAGCGAGCTGCAGTGTCAAGTAATGTGGTTAACTTATATCCGATGATGAAAAAACTTCTTTATCGGCGTTGGAAAAAAAATTACCGCCCCTTTTTTCGGTTACGCGTCACAATTATCTGATTCGAAGAGATTCGAAGCCTTTAATAACAAAAGTATATAATAACGATAGCAATGATAGTTATAATTCTATTACAATTAATGAAATTCTGTAATAATCTTAGTAGTAATAAGGTAAAATGAAATAATTGTCTTATTTGTATTCATGTCTATGATAAAAAAGCCTTTTGTTAAACTTTATCTAATTTAACTTTATTTAACCAATTACTGTAAAGTTGCATATAGTTTTCGAAAAAAAGGTCATAAAGAAGTTTCACTTCTTACGTGTGTATACTAACTAGTACACGCACAATTTTTTTTTTATTCGTCTTTGTAACTGGTTTACGCATATTGTATACACGCGTCTTGATTTGAATTTTGTACTCATAGGGACTTTCATTAAAATGGTGACTAAGGTAACATAAATCACAGAAGTGTGTTTGTTTTAGATTTATATTTAGATATTACGAGATGATTATGTCTGATCCTACATTTTGACGTATGAAACTTCGATGTAGTTATTAATATCTGTAGCACAGGTTACTGGCGTAATAGTTGTAACAGTAATTTGATAAATTATTTTATTAGCACGTATTAAATTGTAAAACAAAACTAAATTTTCTCGCGTAGTTATAAACTAGTGGAGGGAATCTTCGAAAGCGCGGGCGCCGAGTTCCTTGCACCAAAGTGAGAACTTTTAATTAACTCGGTACTACAATCAAACTAATGACGCGAACTTCGAGCAATTTTCTGATAAACTTCTTCAATTGATGAAATTTTATAAGAGCGGAAATATTAATGGAATTTTATTCATTAGAACATTGTTTATTATGTCGGTAAATTCATAAACGAGTTTTTGGTATTTCGTACACTAGAGTTATTGCTGGATATTTTTATATTGGCTACGTATACTCTATATACACCTAATTACTATTTTTATTTTAATATTTGTAAAAAGATTTGAGAGTCATTTAAAGATTCAAATTGTCTTTCATTACTAAACTTAAATTAAATAAATATAAAATACACACATAAACGTCAATATTTTTAAAAATTGATGAATCTAAATTTACAGTCACTACCAGTACCCAAATCAAAGGTGTAGAATGTCCAAGAATAACTGTAAAGAAACTATCCACCACTGTTTTTAATCGGCAAGTTTTTCGGTGTCAAGAGAATTGTAAGTAACGAATAATTACTATAGTATTTTTTTTAGTATTTATTATAATAATTCCATGTATTACTTTAGTACAATAAGCGTAGCCTATGAGAAACAGAACAACAAACTAAAGTATTCATTCAAATTCAAAATCATTTATTTATTTATGTAACACAATGTTCACTTATATGAAAGACAAAAAGAAATACATATTAAATGCTTAATGCTTCTAATTTTACATTGAATGCCAATTCTCAAATCAAGAACGGACGAGAAGAACTGGCAATAAGTCTCCGCCACCCTTTTTATCGCCAAGTTATTCAAGTACGTATCCCGTAGTAACCCAACGGGGCATAGAACAGAGTTTTTAATTTTTAGTCCAAAATTTATTACTTTGTCACAATGAATGTGACCCATGCCCAGTATACACACATCATGTTTCCTACATGCGTTCACTGTTACGGTATTTCCCGGTCAATAATGATTTTTGGTATAAAAATTCTGACTCCGGAATAACGTGATTTCCCGTAAAAAGTAAACATTTCAGTACTTCGCGGTGCATCGTATGGAAAATTAGGTAAAATCGTGCGACGCGATGCAAGGCTTCGTCGCTCTCGACGGGAGGGTTCTCCGTGACGCATGCTTGAAAGCCTCCCTGATGGAATCGATAGGGTTAGCACAATTTTCTTGAGAATTGAAATTTAAAGGGCAAATGGCAGAGGCTCATCTGATTTTAAGTGAAACATAGGTGAGTCGTGGGGTAAACATTTGATCGCGTTTTAGGATGTGGACAATACTACGCAGCTACCTCGGGACATTGTAAATAGCACAATACAACAAAATATTAAACTACTGATTTCAATCAATTTGATTACTATAGAATATCAAGATTTCTATCCTTTCTATCTTATCGATCAGTAGAAATTAAAAAGTTTTCTTCGGTATCGGTTATAGTAATTAGAATAGTGTTAAAGTAGAGGATAAAGGATAAATGATCCCCATTTCCAGTGCAATTCTGCTTATGAATTTATCATAACTTATTTTCGATGCATAAAATATAATCGTAAACTGCAAATGTAATGTCATAAAAATTCAAATTTCGAACGCCTTACATAATAACCGATTATACCGTACAGTACCGTAGTAGTGTTACCATGGTTACCATACTATAATATGGAGGCAACATAGTAACACAATGGGTACTTAAATTTACGTTTTTACGGATAACTATATTTATCTATACTCTACAATATCTAAACCTACTTGTTCTGTTTTATATTTTGTAATCATGATAATGAATCTATTCATGTACATTGTATGCAACGAACATTAGCACTAATCTCTAACAAATAATACAGTTTTGACCCCAATAACGATTAGTTATTATATAATAAATAAACATTCTACTTGATTTTAAGTACCAGCCCTGTGTGTTCCTCTCAATATGAATGTCGCGTTGTTGTGCAAACCGCACAATTCTTCCCTGACTTTTATACGCTTTCGACTGTTATATGAAATTGTATATTTTACTTTGTGTATTGTTCCTCGGAGATTTTTCTACGACTTGGTTTTTACTGATTTTAAATCTGATAATATTTTCAATATGATAATAATAATTTAGTAAGGTGTTAATTAATATTCTTTTTTAAATTTATTTATTATAATTGGTAAGTTTTGCATAATAAACAAAAAATATATGTTCGAAAAAAAAATAGGTTGTCTGTAAAGTCGGTTTACTGACGATAGTTGAACGTGCCAACGTTATAAGAAAATACTGATGGAATGGTTGCATTTTTCAAAAGAAATTTTTAATTTTATTTGTTTGATAGATATTTTGTATGGATATAGAGAAGGAGGTAAATGGAAATCACAATTGAATTATATTTATTTGTACGCATAAATACAATTATATCATGCCTCTTTCTCGCTCGTTCCGCGCTCTCGCTTGCACTTCGAGCCTAAATAGAACGCCTCAGAGGTAACGCCGCATGAGTCATGTTTTTTCGTGCGTGCAGCCGGCTCCATCGAATTATAAGACGTTGTCACGTCAAAAATTGTAAATTTGTAATGTATTGTTTACTAAGATACTGCAGTTCTCGAATCCATGACACCTCAGTAGATTTTGATTTTTCGAGTTCTGGGGCGAGTAGGAATTTCAAGGCCTTTAAAGCTATTATTTATTCACTCGAAATCCAGCTTTAATAATTCAAGTTGTAACTTATTCGTTACCAATTCCTAAATGGTGACTTACCCTTTATCATTATTAATTAAAATTGTAGCTGTACTTTTAATACGTATAGTCTAATAAACAATTTAATTGCAGCGCTATAAAATACTAGCAACAAGAACACGAAGTCACGCGTGAGAAAGTTCAAATAAAATGAAATTTATAACACGTCCTAGTTACAATCAAATCAGCAACGGATATATGAGACAGCGCTGAATACGATTCCAATAGATTTCCACCCGAGGCGTTTACAGCGGCCACAGCGCTAGATTGTACATTTTTATTGGCTAAACCTTTTCGCTTGTGTGACGGATTGAAAAAAACCTCGCTTGTTTGTAGTCGATTTAATTCCTATCTGATTGGCTTAGAGCTTCCGATTTTATTGCATTATTCATTGGATACGCGGCTCCGACAATTTGAAAAGAAATTGTTTTTCACTAAATCAAATGTTTTTCGTCACATTTTTGTAAATTGATGTAAATTTTTGTACCTACTCGATTCAGCTTGAATCTTATATATCAGGCATCTAATTATAAGTTTAAAATAAAATAAATCAGTGGCACTACAACCTCTTTGAGTAATCTGCTAGAATGAGATAATCTGTTTCATGATCATTTTTAAATCTAATAGGCAAGTAGCCTCCAGTGCCTGACACACGCCGTTGACTTTTTCTAAGACATTTTGGTTTCCTCACGATGTTTTCCTTCACCGTTCGATCAAATGTTAAATGCTTCTGGTGACTGGGTAGAGTGGACGGCCTAAAGTCATTACAGGCCTTAGTATTACACAGGCGCTGAGGCTTTTTTTTTGGGACAATTCACACCAATTGACTGGTGAAGCTTGTGGTATGGGTACTAGGCAACGGATATACATACATATTATAGATAGATAGACATATAAATACATATTTAAACACCCAAGACCTAAGCACAACACCAAATGCTCATCACATCGGTGTCTTGTCTCAGCCGGGGATCGAACCCGGGACCCATGGATTCGCAGTCAGGGGTACTAACCACTAGACCAATGAGCCGTCAAATGTTAGTCTTTGGGGCATGCCAGTTCCTCATCTTGCACAGCTGAGGCTGGACAACATGACTTCAAATTCCTTCCTAAAAATCACCCGCTTACGCACTAGTGTAAGAAAAATAAAACATATCTGAATTGTGAAGAGCACATTGAATTGTCTTTGTTATACGTTAATTCCTTTTTATTATATACGTTAAAAAGTTCTATTTAAAACCTTCGGTATTTGAAATAAACTACCTTAATTTCCGTTTTGCATTAAAAGTCGTGTAGTAGTGAAAAAAGTTTAATTAAAGGATTTTATGCGAACCGAGCGAGTTGGGACATTATTAAAACCGTTTGTCTTAATCTCCGGTAACGCACAGCTTAGGGGCATTCCCTCGGAATTGTTATTAAATTCAATATATTTAATAAGAGGGTTTAAGCTCCACAGATTATATAAATGAAAATTTAAATTTATGTAAATTACAGAAAATCTTTCGTAGAACATTCTTTAATGATAAAGCTACTTAAATATATTTTTGTAAAAACAGAGTCAATCTGAATACGCAAAAAGTAGTTTAGTGTGCCGCGAGTCAAGTTTAGTGATGGATTTTTGTACGGAGATCTTCAAATAATACTCTTTGTTTGAAGTTGAGTAACAACTGACTTTAATGGTTCAAAATATGAGCTTATAACTAACACAAAATTTGGGGCAGAAGAATTGCGACGCAAACAAATACAAACATGGCTTATCTAAGGGTTCATAAATCTAAATTACACCTATGTTATTGGACATTATCGGAAACGAGACAATTTATAAGTGTGGTAAAAACTAAAGGGCTCAATATTGGCTTCAATTGTACAATGATTGTTTACATTTGGTTTACGCTTTTAATTATTATCTAAAGTATTTATATGTATGTAACTTAAGTAAACTTTGGTTACATAACTCGCGTCACGTCAGAAAATTTAAATTAAATTATTATGATTCATGTGCACTTTTATTTTTTATTTTTCATGTATGCTTTATTAATTTAGTTTTTGTTTTGTTCCTGTTTAGTTTCTTTTTTTCTTTCTTAATAACTATATGTAATATGTATTTTTGCACTTCTTGCCTACCTTATCTAATTTAATTTTTTTCTTTTCTTTTCTTACAGTGCCGCCAGTTGCCCTCCTTTATATTTAATTATGTTAAATTTTTATATTGTAATGCAACAAATTGTAAATAAATCAATAAAATATTATGATACGATCAATGACTCATCAATGCAAATAACCACTAGACCAATGACGACTCATTGGTCTAGTGGTTAGTACCCCTGACTGCGAATCCATGGGTCCCGGGTTCGATCCCCGGCTGAGACGAACATCGATGTAATGAGCATTTGGTGTTGTGCTTAGGTCTTGGGTGTTTAAATATGTATTTATATATATCTATCTACAATAATATGTATGTATATCCGTTGCCTAGTACCCATAACACAAGCTTCACCAGCTTAGCATGGGACTAGGTCAATTGGTGTGAATTGTCTTTAAAACAAAAAAAAATGCAAAAAACAAAGAGTTTCCATATCCAGAAAGCCTACAGCGATCACATGTAACATTTTAAGGAACGTTATGTTGAGAATCGTCAAAACAGAATAAAATATTGATATTCAATTAAAAGGAAAAACACATTTTCTTCCAACTTGTTCTCGGGAAACCAACTCGTAGTCCACATTGTCATTTTAATTTTGTACCATAAAGTAACTCTCACTTACAGCAATTGCCAGACTTACCTCGTAAAAGTTTTGGTCGTTCGTTACAAATAAGTTTCGTTTTTACAGTACAGAACAAAGTTTCCTTACCCACTTGAGTCACCTGATCATTACGTCCACTTCATTGTTATTAGTTCATGTTACGAATATCCGGACAGTTTTATGACCGCTCCCTTAGATCTCAAGCGAGAACCATTATAGTCATTGAGAAAACCTTAATTCATATTGTGCTAATTACAGCGAAACTTTGGCGGCATTTTTTTTAAACTATTTTTATTTTATTTTACAATTTTAGGGAAACTTACAGCTAGAAAAGGTTCAATAGTATACAATTAATATGATGATGGCCAATTATCAGTTTCCACACTTACACATTATCACATCATTACACACCAACACTCAAAAAAAAAACTCTCAAGGCTATATTAAAAACTAAATCTCAAAGTATCGGCCACAAAGGGCTTTCAGCATTGCAGACACTTGTGCAGAACAAGTCCAAATTAAGCTCCAGACATGCCACATTAAAAGAATGACATGCTCGCAATAGGTAAGAATTTTTTCTGTATGTAGTTCTTGCTATGGCACACAATAAATTTGGTCCGCGCAGAAACAATGATGGTGCGTACAGGCCCACCCTAGATAACAGTTCTGGCAACTCAGCCGCACCATTAAGTAAAGACACTAGGAACGTAATGTCCGATATTTTTCTACGCTCAGCTAAAGGCAAAATATGATATTTTTTGCAGCGTGTCAGGCAGGTAACAATTAGATTTAAATTGAATGTACCTTAAAAATTTTCTTTGTATACTTTCAAGGCGGTCTATATAAATGTTGTATATTGGGTTCCAAACCTGTGAGGCATATTCGAGGTGACTACGAACGAAAGAGCAATATAATATTTTAATGGTTTTAATTTCCTGAAAGTCGGACGAGATTCTTATAATGAAACCTAACGCTTTCGTGGCTTTATTAATGATGCTCTCAATATGCAGATCAAAGAGAAGTTTGCTGTCAAATATAACTCCAAGATCTTTGACAGATCCAACTCTTACTAAAATAGAATCTTGAAGTTTATAGGGAAAGGCAATAGGGTGGAGTTTGCGAGTAAATGTACAAATGTAACACTTAGATACATTCAAGTCGAGCTCGTTCAGTACACAATAATTTTGAAAGCTGTCCAGATCTTCTTGTAAAGAGAGTGCATCAGCGACAGAGTTAATCTGTTTCATGATTTTCATGTCGTCTGCATACAGTAGAATTTTGGACGACTGAAAACAATGTGTGATGTCGTTAACAAATATATTAAAGAGAAGTGGGCCCAAAAGCGATCCTTGTGGGACTCCTGAAGGTATATATCTAGTTCTTGACGAGTACCCATTCAACACCACAGTCTGACATGGATTCTCTACGTACGATAGAACCATAGAACCATAACTAAAGAACTAGAGAAATGTTAAGAAAAGTTTCTTTAATTGCAACAATGTCTATTGTGCTTTTAAACCATGGTAATAAACACTATTTTTATTCTTTTATATTTGTATGAACATTATTACTAAACACATATTGTAAAATTTTCGCACCATTCGCATTGGCTTAAAATATCAAATACAAACCACCACAATTATTAAAATAAGGTTCTGTCTCCAACAATCGCGAGGTAGGAAGTTACAAAGTTGTTCTCATTCTGTTACGATACAGTTACATAGTTCAAATTGGTGGCGGTCAAAAGGCTTTTAGCTAGATCGTGGATCTATGTACGTTTTCGCTTTTGACGTTTAATTATAAAAAAATAACCCTTAGTATTATTCATCTCTTCATCAAAGTATTATGATGTAAATGATATACCTATCATAAATATCAGTTGATTAAAGCTAATTCGTGTATAATTAAAATGTATATTATATATACATAATAGCTAAGGAACTTTATAGTGTCTCCGTCACATATTTGTTATTCAGTGCTGGTATAACTACTTAATCATTTCAATCATTCAATCACATATTTAAAAAATACTCTATCATTCAATTCATGATATTTTATCATAACTTGTGTCTTTTTAAAAACGCAGCAATTATTGCTTATCACGGCTATGTTGCCTCAGTTCTGCGGTATGGTATCGTATTATGGGGAAATTCGGTAGA
The DNA here is from genome assembly GCA_963693345.1 of Pieris melete. Classification (NCBI taxonomy): domain Eukaryota; kingdom Metazoa; phylum Arthropoda; class Insecta; order Lepidoptera; family Pieridae; genus Pieris; species Pieris melete. The sequence goes on from CAVNZK010000119.1 coordinate 397,811, forward strand.
TGTGAATTAAGTTTTTAATACTCAGAAAATGTATAAGAGCTATTGTGGGTGTTGGACCACAAGTAAGCTGTAGACCATTTATTAACGAACTTGGTATTTTGACTGTACCTAGTTTATATATCCTACAAGCAGTTATGACTGTAAAAAAACATAAAAAAATGCTCAAAACATTTAAAGAAACTTGCCTATATCTACCGAGGGATCCAACACGGCCGTGGGTGTCTGCATGTTGCACCACGATGTATTGAAAAAATTGTTACGCCATCCAACTATTTAATCACCTTCCTAGAAGATATAGATCGCTGCCGTTTCTAGTAGAATGTGATTACATTTTTTGAACGCAATATAGGGTGAGAAACTATTTAGACCATGCGTTTTGACAACAGTTATAAATAACGTAACTTAATAAGATGTATCCGTCGGGTTCTAGCGCTATAAGGCTTTTTAAGGAAATATCAAAAAGGTTAGTCAACGTCACAGGAGACCGAAGAGCTGGCAGCTACTTCGGACAAAGAATTAGTCCTAGCTATTCAAAGGGGCCACGCTGCCAGTATCTTCGGAACCTTGCCTAAAGGGATTAATTTTAATTTTAGGGACTCATTTTGATTTTAATTATGTATTACATTTCATATTAAATCAATATTAAATGATAAACAAAAATAATTAAACAAATAAGATGCATTATGACATCATGACATTTGCATGCCTATTTTTATATAGTTGGTAGTGCTGTTTTTTATAATAATTCAATGTTAATGTACCACTTTTTTGCAAATAAACTATTTATTATCATTAATGTATTGGTGTCTTTGAAGTCCCAATTCTGCATTTGTTTGTTCCTTTTGTACAAAACCATAACTATCTGATTATAGTTTTACCAGACATCGAATTCAGAACCTGATCATTTATTTACTAAGCCTGGTATATATAAAAAGTATTACATATATCTAAAACACTGTAGCCAGTTGATAATATGATACAGTCTACGTCATTAAAATCCGCATAGGTTATTGATAGCGAGGACCCTAACGATGTCTCTTAATGCAATATTATGACGTTTCGCCCCGTAATGAGACCAGCCCGAGGCTGCAAGCTACCACATATACCATATGAGCCTTCATGATAATATACAGGATGATGTACGGGAGTTGTGTTGTATAAATTATAACATTTGACGTTAATCACATTAAAAACAGACACATTTCTACAACTGTTTCAATAATCATTTTTTAAAAGTTACTGAACAACCTTTTGTGCCTGTTACACAACTTCAATGTTTGGATTTGAGACAGGCTTACACAGGACAGGACTTTTGCATTCTTGAACATTTTTCTTTAAAGACAGGTAGATCAGACCTTGATGTCTGAGATTTATTGACAATTTTTGGGTCTAAGACAATAATTACAATATTATAAACGCATTTTTTTAGTTCAATAAAAATGGGGGTTGATAGAAGAGGGGTGAAAATTTTAGGGGTGGACAACCCTTATTACTTAGGGGTATGAAAAATAGATAGTAGCCGATTCTCAGAAATACTGAATGTGCAAATAAAATTTGATAAGAATCGGTCAAGCCGTTTTGGAGGAGTATGGCAACTAACATTGTGACACGAGAATTTTATATATCATAATATATCAGATAATAAATCATCCTGTACATCGTAGTGAGGACAGACGCACGATATACGAGTATAGCGGCGGTGGACTAATTAAGCTGCCTGTTTGTTGCGATGTGTCCCCGGCTTTTCATGAAAATACACATTTTCGCACACTAATGATAGCTTTAGTAACGTTTTGCATTTGAAAGAAATGTAACGGGCATTTAAAACTTTATATTTAAGCTAATTAAAGTTGTATAATTATTTTCACGCAAAATACATTCATTCCGTACCTCTTTATATCGTTTATATATAGTAGTTTATATATATAGTTAATCTAACGTAAGCTTTTTCGAAATCAAAGTGAATATAATTTTTTTTAAACATTATTCACTTCTTGAAAGGCCGGCAACGCACTCGCGAGCCCTCTGGCATTGAGAGTGACCATGGGCGGCGGTATCACTTAAGATCAGGTGAGCCTCCTGCCCGTTTGCCCCCTATTCTATAAAAAAAAAAAATAACCGCGTACGCAAATTCTTGTTCATTCCATAAGAACATCGTGAAGAATGAGGCATGAAAGTTATTGTCAGGTACAAAAGGCTCATCACCTCCACGCCTATAAAGAAGAAATGATATAAAAATACTGTTCCAGTATAATTATCTTGCACCTACCATAAATATGTATCGAGACACAAAACTTAATGAATTCAAAACAACTTTATATTTATAACACATGTATTCTTGTCAAAAAATATATTATAACTTGTTCTCTCCACACTAGTCTAGCTTTCTCTAAACCGCCACTTGTGACTCATTGCATTATCTTGCATTACCTAAAGTACGAACTACGGCAAAAAAATGTTTACCTACGAAGGCGCATAATAGCACAGCTGTATAATAAACTACCTACAGATATAAAAAATATTACTTCTATCAATTCATTCAAATCGAAACTTAGTGAATATGTTAAACAAAATTACATTTAAATTCATTTATTATAATTACTTTTAATTCATATTTCTTTATTTTTAAGTTTATTGCATTTACGCCTATATTTTATTGTGATTATTTTTATAACGACTACAATGTTATGTTAATCTAGAGTATTATTCTCATGTAAGTGATTTTTTTTGTCTTTTTGAGACAATAAAGTCTTTAAACCTAATGATACAGACACAGAAATGTCTCATTACCCAGATTCATTCATACTCAGATAATGGTCTCATTACTTTAATTACATATTACATTATTTACTTTTAATAATTATTATTTGGTATAAAATACACTAGATAAGCGCAAAAGTCAAGATAATATGTTCGAAACGTAATTTAAATATCTATTTCATTATAAATATTTTCTACAATATAATTGTGTATAGCTCAAGTTTCAGTACAATATCAACGGCTGGCTTCGTGGAGGAACGTTTAAAGTGATTATCTGATGGAGTCAGCCACGATTTCCCACAGCACCACCCCTTACCACCCACCACGCTCCATCTCACTTCCTTCACTATCTTATAAAGTATTTTATAAATTAATTTGTCGAAAACGAAAAACTATCTATTCAATAAGTAACTTAGCATTTAATTTTTTGTAACATTTTTTTTTAATGTCAACAATAAAGGGTTCTGCTGCTAATGAACGATATCAAGATGACAATAACCTTCTATCTAAAATATCTGACGACTCATTGGTCTAGTGGTTAGTACCCCAGACTGCGGATCCATGGGTCCCGGGTTCGATCCCCGGCTGAGACGGACATCGATGTGATGAGCATTTGGTGTTGTGCTTAGGTCTTGGGTGTTTAAATATGTATTTGTATGTCTATCTATCTATAATATGTATGTATATCCGTTGCCTAGTACCCATAACACAAGCTTCACCAGCTCAGCATAGGACTAGGTCAATTGGTGTGAATTGTCTTAAAAAGAAAATGAATAAGTATTAAAGCTTCAAGCGTGAACAACATGAAAAGATTTTATATATTTGGTGTATTTTTCATAATTTCAGCCTGATATTTAAATGAAATTCGTAAGATCAAGCAAGAGCAAGGCATAGTTTTGCATATATTTAGCCATAGGTTAATCAAATTTTTCATCCGTTAAACAAGGCTGTCGTCTACAGATAACCTCCACAGATAATGCAATATGGATGGGACAGTATTCCTGTGTGCATATTATATCGGGCGGTTTGGACAGGCCTCAACCGCCGCACAACCTCTTACAATTTAATCTATTTAGTTTCCTCAGTAGCCTTCACAGTGAAATATCTATATTTTGTACGATATTATTTAAGAAAACCTTTGGTTTAAATTGGTTTCTAAATAAAAAGTTTTTTTTGTTTGCTGCAACTGGAAGCTAATTGTTAATCTTTCTTAGTAAGAAATTTAACTAAAATAAACATTGCTGACAAATAATTATATTTACATTCCACGATTTAATAATACCATATAATCGTTGGTTGATAAAAAAACATATGGAAAGAACTAATTATACGAGTAGGTTCGATTCCGGCTGAAACTACACACTAATTTTCAATGACAATTTAAATAAGGCTGTTTATCTTTGTCTTATGATCTAAACAGTTTACGAAAGGATACAAAACCATACATGTATAGTGAATTTGTAGTTACAAGAATTGGTTGTTAAATATTAACTATCTCATTCTCACGCTAGCGTAACCCGCACGAAAATCCCTATTACGCGAGCCTCTCACTAAAATCTTGAGTGACTTAATCTAGTGTTGAGTGACTAAGTCAACAATCTTAGTTTATAAGTCACGAGACCTAATTTGAGACTGAAAATCGTTTTATTTTATACTAGCTGACCCGGCAAACGTCGCTTTGCCATGTATATCATTTATAATAAAAATAGGGATTGATCGTAGAGGGGTGAAAATTAGGGGTTGTATGTATTTTTTAATGCTGTATCATAAAAAAATAAAAACAAAAAAAAATTCTAAAAATTAAAAAAAAAATTTAGGGGTGGACTACCCCTAACATTTAGGGGGATGAAAAATAGAGGTTGGCCGATTCTCATAGATACCGGATAAGCACAAAAATTTTTATCAAAATCGGTCAAGCCGTTTCGGAGGAGTATGGCAACGAAAACTGTAACACGAGAATTTTATATATTATAGATAATAGAGGGGCAAACGAGCCTTGCGGGACGCCCATACAGGGCAGCCATCGCAGCCCATAGACACCCATTTTTAGTGGGTGCGTTGCCGGCCTTTGAGGGAGGAGTATACTCGAATTTTTAACAGTTGGAGGTCGTATCTCTCAGGGAAGACCCCCCACTGGGAGTCGATTCTATAGTTCGCAAAAGAAAATGCCTTGTGAAACGGACTTTAAAAGACTTCCAGACACGTTCCTAAAAGAAAATTTACAGTCTTCGAAATATTACGGAATTTAGAATTTTTTCAACTAGGATGTTTTGAATGTGGTGATGGAGTGACATAGAGCAACCAAACAATCTACGTAGACCCTACGCAATCGCCCTGCATAGACAAGGAGCAGCTGACTGATTTATGAGATTGAAGATTTTCAGTCCGAAATACTCGCTGAATTTATCAAAAGGAGGAAACTGGCTGTGCTTGGCACTTAATATAATTTTATTGCCCAAAATCTTAATAATCAGTTTACAGAAAAGTCAGATTACGTAACATAAATATACATTTTAATTGTTTTTAATATAATGATAATATTATTCTAAGATTTTCTTATCAGAAATGATTCATTAGTTAATCTATTATGAAGTTAATGGTTTTAATAAATACCATTAACTTCATAATAAAGATATAAAGACATTAACATGAATAACATAAATCAAATAAAGTATAAATTGTTGATTTGATTTGGATTGATACTTGCTTCCATCAAAATATGAATATTCAATATCTGGCTATTACACTATTGATTATAAACAGCTCTTTACTACGTATCTGTAGCAACTAATAGTCTTACTTTTCGTTTATATAATATAATTCCCTATTTCTTTTTTTAAATTAAATAGTATCGATGATATAGCTCGAGTACGTGATCACGGATCAGCATTCACACTTATTAACTTTAAACGAACAGTAACGTGGCTCGAGCACGCCGGAAAGCAATTAGAGGCTCACATGTAATGAGAGTTAAAAGGCATGCAATTATCACCTCTCAGAATTTGCAATAAGATCGAGATTCGGTTGCACCACTTTTGTTTTTACATATCACCCGTGCTGCAAATTGCTGTTCGGACGGAGGTTGATGACACCGTTAAAATATTCCAAACCGAACGTTCTATCTGAATGGATCGTAGAGGTATGGTTTTATAAAAATACTGTGAGGCTATTGTGTGTGTAGGATAGAATAGACCTGTCTGCTGCTCTTGAGGGAGGAAGGTTAAAAACGATGCACAGTTGTATAATCTTATAAAATATATTAACGTTGAGTTTATTCAGCAATAAACATAGTGGTGTTTGATCCCCAACTGGTTGCGTTTAAATCACAGTACCAATTAACTGGATGGGCGATAAGCACTTGCTAATATGCTGTAAGTAAACATCATGAGATCATAGGATTTAAAAATCGATGATGATATGAATCGAATAGATGACGATATAAGATCGTATCGAGTTGTTAATATCATACATACACTAGAAAAAGAAACAAAATTAACCATAGTTATAATATTAATAACAAATCCGTAAAAGAAGTAGATTGTGTTCGTGACTTAGGTATATGGTTAGACTAGAAAATGATGTATAATAACCATATTGACACAATAGTTGACAAAGCCTATAAGCAGCATGATTTTGTAAGATGTGTCAGTGAACATTTTCATGTCGACTGTATGAAAGTGCTATACTATGTAAGAAGTGTTCTCAAATATGGCTGCTCGGTTTAGTCACCTAGTCACACATTACACAACGAATTTATAAAATTGATACTTTAGAGTTAGACTCTCAACGAAAACAATACGATTTATGGCTACTACATGACATCATCTCAAATAAAATTAATTGCAGCTCACTTCTAGAAATTTGCCTTGCCTTGTTCCTGCCTACCAGACTTGTAATCGTGCTTTATTTCATGTCCCTCACATCAACACTAACTATTCAAAAAACTCAGTTACTTACCTTCCATTTTAAACCATCACACAACACAGCCAAATTAGGTACCACTTTGTTAAATGTATTGAATAATTTTTATTGTTTGTTTACTTTTGTAAATTTATGGAGCTTTTTGTAGTTAAATATTATGTATTCCATCTCTGGCTATATTTTTAGTGTAAATGTTTGTTATTTTTGAATAACTGTTAGCTGTAGAATTACGAAAAAAAAAAAAGTTATCATTTTAGATGATATGAGAATATATACAAAAGCACAAAATATTACAACGTACTCTGTAAAATTCAACATTGATAATAACCAAAAATGATCAACTAAGTGAAACTAAACTTTTGCTTAATACAATAAAAGCCCAAGTTAGGTGGAGTAATAAAGGATGTTCCCGCTAACTGTAGTCAAAGTTTCCATTAGCGGGCGCTTGGGGCGAGGGGAGATGAGGCACAGCATCATACACTTCGGAACTAGACACTTGACACTGATTTACTGCTGCATTTTGCATAACTCATTTTACTTTTACATAAAACGTTTAAAATAAAAAATTTCTGTATATATAAAATTCTCGTGTCACAATGTTCGTTCCCATACTCCTCCGAAACGGCTCGATCGATTCTTATGAAATTTTATATTCAGTAAGTCTGAGAATCAACTACTATCTATCTTTTTAAAATCCTAAGTGATAACGGGTGACCACATTTTTTTTGTTCTTATTTTTTCACAATACAGCATACAAAAATACATACAGTCCCTAATTTTCACCCCTATTTTTCAACCCTTATGTTGCAGTTGGTCTTGACTGCAACATGCGGTCCGTCTATGGCCCGCTTAACAATTAACGTCTGCTCGGACTAAACTAATGGAATTTTGACCTATTACAATAAGTGATTACGCCATTATTATAAAATTAGGAGGCAAACGGGTCTGAGAGATGGCCATAGAACTACCGCAGCACATGAAAACCTATTTAATTAATGGTTGCGTTACCGGCATCTAAAGGGCACCGATTTTATGTTCTTTTTCTCCTTGAGTAGACTCCACTGGGAGGATTTCATAGTTCGTAAATGCTAGACATATATAATTAAAATTCAAAATACGTTATTGTTCAGTTGTGATAATACTACCTGAATTATATTTTTAAGATATTATATTTTGCCATAGCAGAATTAATAAAAGTGGCGGTGAAGGCTTTTATGTTAATTTCCGAGAAAACTGACATTCTAGATAACGTCAATGAGACACATCAAACATAGTTGAACCTGCATAGACAAGCTAGAAATCAATATCGCTTTGAAAAACTTCTCCAGTTTAACGAGTGACTTTTCACGCCTTAAAATTCAAATATTTGTATTTAATTACAGTGTACACATAGTAAATATAGAATAACTTTGATCTCTACAGTCGGGGTGCCACTTCATCAAAACATCTCTCAAATAAATTACGATTAAATTAGGCAGTTGATACACAAGGCGATATAGTACACGCTTATGTCAATTTTTTTTTTAAATGCAATATATACCAGTTAAGGACAGTAAAAAATAGGTCAGCCAAACACAACCAAACGTTTTTTCAACGTCACAAATATTGAAAATGCTTATTAACTTAACGAAAATATATAAATAAATATTTGATTTATTTTTGACACTTAGTTGCAAAAATTAGTACAATTAGAATTTCGTGCGATTTATTCTAGCTAAACAAAACATAAGATTAAACAAGAACTGCAAAGTTACACATCAAACAACAATAAATACACAATGAAAATATTGATACCCTTTGCACTGTTTTATTTTCAAATTATATGAAGAGTCAGGATGGCCTTCATTAAAAACTCATCTTGTGTGATGTATGTGGGTAGGTAGGTAGGCAGGTGGGCGGGAGCAGAAATATCACAAGTCCTTGTTACAATTACAGTTGTTTAATCAGCACAGGGTTTAATAATCGAAATACACAGTCAAATGAGCAATGTACAGTCTAAGCAACACGACATCAATTTAATTATAACACTACATTTAACTATCACTCCGATGCAAAGCGATTCGTCACAAGCGTGGTGTGCCAGCGCCGTCTCGAACAACAGTGTATCAAGATGGCCGCTCTCACAACCATCGACAATGACTTTGACAGCTAAAAGTCAACCTGATGTCTGACGTTGACAGATGCTCCGTCATATACATTAAGCTTTTGTCTTTATTTACTTGGAATGTACTAGATAGTATCCAAAAGGATACCGATCTATCTAATAGAGTAAAACTATTAGCAGGCTAATCATAGGTTTATTAAGATATTATGTACGTAACTGACACAAATATATGATGAATTAATTATTATGGATATATAACAGTAGTGGAAAATGGTAACAGTTTATGTCATCGTAAAACGTTTGCGGCTGCTTTGCCTAAGTTCTCCGAATTCTCCATCTAAGTATTTATTGACAGTCAAGTATTTTGAATTGTCGTCAGATCTGAGTGAAAATCGAGGGAAAATTAAATTGGACCGACACGTACCAATTGATATTTTATATGACACGACACGATTGTCGTGCGTATACTCCGATGTATAATTCTTTTGACAGCTGTTGACAATGCGGTCGTGATTCTCATTTATCGTGACTTGTACAGTCTCACTTTGTGTCTAAGGGACTCGTGACTTCTTTTATTCAGGAGGAAATAGAGGCGAGAGAGGAAAGAGGCGTTGTCACTTTGTCCACCTCAACAATCCGCCCAGGCTGCGTAATCTATCGTAGCGTATAAAAAGAGTTTGCAAGTGAATTTGATATTTAGAAATACAGTAACAGAGCAAGTTTATAATGATTAACAAGCCTAAAACAAGTTAGGAGCACTGAAGAGGTTAGCGTACCCTACGTAGGTTCTTGTATACATAATATAAATATAATATACGAGTATTATTAGTAATAACCACCTCTGCTTATCAAATTAGATTTTGTGACACATTCGTAATAAAATAGTTTATATTGTTAACTGGCTGCCCCCGCGAACTTCGTTTCGCCTTAATATAATTTTATGAATTAGCCTACCTTTTTAGTAGCTACATACAAACATATTATGGAACATTTTGCTATTCTACATAGTGACAGTTCGCGTTTCCGGAATGAAAAGCTAATAACTAAATATAATTTTCTCTCCATATAAAACTTCCTCAGAGTTCTAGGAACAAATAAAAAAATACTCAAATTGGTCTAGCCGTTTTCGAGGTGTGTAAACTTTATAAAATGCTATCCAAACTCCATACTAAAATGAGGCAACATATTTATTCCTAACTTATTGTTCTTATTATGGAAAAATCATAATTAGAAAAAAAAGACATAAACATACATAGACATAGACATCATTATTATAAAGACTGCCCGTTCTTATAATTAAATATTCGCCTTTGTCGATATCAAAAAAGTGCCTACCAAGAAATTAAATTACGGTAACTTTAGATTTTCCAAGTATAATTAGTAATCCACGAGTTCACACAAATTCAATCCAATTACGCCATCAAATTATGTCAAATATAGAATCACTAAATTTAAATTATCAAATATCCTCAAGGATTCTGGGGGTAAAAATATTATTTAAGTAAAAAATACAACTTTAAATTATTTTTTAATACAGTTGCTCAAAAAGTGGCGTATTGCAGGGACGTATAGCGTTCGGGATGTGGGCTATTACACACTCGTGCTTTTTCTTTACCTTTTCCGAACTAGTGCGTTTTCTTTCCCAACTGTCAAATTAATGTCTATTAAAAAGAAAAAACAAACCACGAAGTTTTTACTAAAAAAATCATAGAAGTTTTTATGACTCATGCAAATATTTCAAAAAAGAAGCTAATAATTTGTTTCAATATCAGATTTAATGATTTGATTCAATGAGTTAGGTTGGGTTTCATTTCATTTCATCTTATTAAATTTCATATCAATAAAAAAATTCTACTGAAGACTTGGCTGTATGGGCAGCCCCTTTTCCCTTTGCCTACCCAGAACGGGTGAAGAAAAAAAAAATCTCTGCTTATATTATTTTACAGTTGGCGCCATTTTCCAAAAATGTTCTTTGCGAGTTTAGTTGTTTGTTATATTATATATTAAATATACATGAACAATCATACGAAATTAATAATAGTTTGTCTCAAACAGTAAATATGCAACCTAAAACTTTCCCAGTTCGTAAAAAAACTGTACCAATTTAAATGTATATGTGAATTATAACTTTTTTAAGAAATAAATGATTAGTTAGTTGAGTTTATTGTGTTTTTAATATTTTATTAAATTGTTAAATTTTTTCGGAACTGTATTAAAAATAGTCGTTCAGTACACGTGCGGAACCGTCATTGCAACTTGTTCCGACTGTCAACCCTCACCTTCGGCTGCGCCTCGGCTCGGGTAGACATTTGTCGGAACTCTTTGCAATGACAGGCTTTCCGCACTCGTAATGAAATATACTATTGCCTCGCCTCACCTCCCTCCAACAAGCAAAACGCTGGCCACAGAGAAGGCAAGCAATTATATTGGGCGTCTCTTGGGCCGTGGGGTTCAAGTGCACAGGCGCTAATTAAAGATTTAAGTTGGCGCCTGGTAGATAGTACCGGTGATTCCAAAGCTGTTGCTTTCCTCGCTCAACGAATAAGTATCGCAATACAGCGAGGAAATGCTGCCACCGTTAAAGGTACACTGCCTCAGGGACTTTATAAATTTGTTTTAATTTTCCTTTTATTACTTTTTAATTATTTTTATTGCTAAGTATTTACAGATTGCTATTTTTTGATAAGTAGGTACAGAAAATTGTAAATACTGTTTATTGTTATGATTTCTAATATACTTTAAATTAAAATCAATTTCATTAAAAAAGTAATTCGTTGTTAAATTTTGTTTAGTATAATTTATATAGTATTGCGAATACTCAGTGGACTTGTAACAAGCTCTAATAAAACAGTAAGATTATGTGGGAAAAAAAGAACTAATATAATTCTAACGTAACTTTTTAAGTATCAAGTACTGTCGAACTATGTACTAATAATAATAACGTATTGTCAATATTAAAAAGGATGATTGACGTTGATGACCTCAAATTAAGGACTATTCTTTTTCCGTACAGACTATCTGTATACTTGAAGCTCCAGTCTCTCGCTAACCACATTTTGTAAAAAACACTCGAAACGTCAAGTTATAATAAATAGTTTTAGGAACAAACAGAAATGATTTATCATAGAATTCTTTATGTATGAAAGCTCTGAATCATTAATTATAACAGGTCAGAAAACTCGCGAAGTAAACCTGCGCATTATATATTCATAGAGATCTTGAAAAATGACGCTTGTCAAAAATGTTTTGTTCTAACAGTGACAAGCACTTTCGGAAAACGTTTCAGAATATTCATAAAATTTTGTCATATAATAAAATAACTTGATTCTTGAGTTTTGAGTTTCATCCTGTGAAAAATTATTTAATACTTTCCGGTTTGAAGGCGAACTCGGCCACACCCACATGATAATTTGTAGTAATTTAAGCCTCCGATTTTATTATGGACACATAAATAATCACCTAAGAGAATTTTAGAGTTATTAGTATTTTATACTGTATGCAAAATAATTTATTGAAATCTCAAATGACGAATTGTAAATTAAAATGCCACGTGTTTTTATTATCGAAGAAATAAATAAAATTTATAATTTGTATACATTTTCGACACTTTTAATATTTTAATGGTAATTAAATTCCTAACATATCTTCCTTTTTCCCTACCTCTAAGTCTCGGAAATCTAAAGTTTCAAATATGATTAAGACTTAAAAATTAGTTTTCCAAAGAAGTTTCACTTCTGACATGACGTGTACTTTGTATGCTTTTTTTTTAAATATCTTTACGCAAATATGTAGCTCATAAAACGCTATATGAAGAGAGAGAACAATACAGAATAAAGCGGTAGATAAATCATTAAAATATCCAACTGGGAATTCTCATTACGTTCTAAATTCGTGTTCCTGGAAAGGATTTAACGCTGTGACAAGTTACAAGAACTTAACGAAGTATCAGAAATTCAGTTGAAACTATTCATTGGCAAAATTAAATCGAGTCACGCGTCCTGTCGCGTCGTGTGCGCGGCCTGCGACCCTTCCTGATTGGATTACAAGACCAATGAAATTATGCCTCCAATTACTATATCGCCTCGCATCAACTTCAATCATTAAAATTATCGAATGGTTAAAAACAAAAAAAACATACCTATATCACTACATAGGTCATTGGTCTAGTGGTTAGTACCCCTGACTGCGAATCCATGGGTCCCGGATTCCATCCCCGGCTGAGACTAACATCGATGTGATGAGCATTTGGTGTTGTGCTTAGGTATTGGGTGTTTAAATATGTATTTATATGTCTATCTATATATAATATGTTTGTATATCCGTTGCCTAGTACCCATAACACAAGCTTCACCAGCTTAGCATGGGACTTGGTCAATTGGTGTGAATTGTCCAATCATAAAAAAAAGTGTAAAACAAATCGCTTTGTTTGTCTCTATATCCCTATGTATGCTTAAATCTTTAAAACTACGCAACGGATTTTGATGCGGTTTTTAATAGATAGAGTGATTGAAGGAGAAGGTTTATATGTATAATAACTGAATTTAGTATGAGCATTTCACCCGTGCGAAGCCGGGGCGGGTCGCTAGTAATTTATATATTGTTCACCTAGTAAGCGTGAAATCCTTAAACCTGAAGTCAAGCGTCTGAAATCTGGCTGTGTACCAATTGAATTTGCTATCTGAATATTTAACATTCACTTGAAAAATCTCTTAAAATCGTAAAGGGACGCTGGTCTAACTTAAATTCTAGCAATCTACACCTGAAACAAATGACTAGAGCACCGATTAGAACTCTGTCTCTAGCCAACATATATTATTTAATAAAAATGTTTTAAACATGTATAAGGCCACTAATTGATCCGATTAGTATGACTTTCTTTTTAAATTAATTATTTTCTTTGGAAAATTCGTATCTCTTAATTAAATAGTTTCTTAATCATAATTGGAAAGGAAAACAATATATTAAAACATGTTCTATTGTTCCATAAAATGTTAGAATTATCTAAACTTCTACAAATGGCTAGTGCACAATTTAATGAAATATTTGAAAACGTTCACAACATAAGAGAATGCAGTAAACTCTCCTCGCGACAAAATACGTGAGATTCCACAAAACAAGCTTTGAATAAAATCATTTAATCCTTTGTTTCGCGTTAAAATTCCAACAATGTGAACATATTTTAGTTAAATTTATTATGGATACTAGGGCATGTATCCATTATCAGATACACCTTTTTAATTTGCTGTGAATTAGGCATAAAAATATTGATCATAAATTATGACTATACTATGACTCTGTTGTGTATAAGACATTATTGTTGGAAGAAATATTACGAAAAAATTGAATTTCTTTTACTAAACTTTAACTAACCACATTGCTATAGTTTCATGTTATTCACATCAACACTATTCATGTAAAAAACTCAGTTTTGTCCAGCCCGGACACATAACGGCCAATATACCTTGACTTGTTTCAGCTATCGTAAAATCACCTGCATCTTGAGCACACCCCACATTCGCTTTTATGGACATACCCTCACTTTTACACAACACACCCAAATTAGGTATTACTTAAATATATTGAATAATTTTTATTGTTTTTTTAAATAATTGAACCTTTTTTTTAAATATTATGTGTATTCCATCTTTGGCTATATTTTTAGTGTAATTATTGTTATTATATATAATTTTTGATTGCAGGATTACGAAATAAATAAAAAGTGACAAACAGCCAAATAGTTTTACAATTACACATTACATACAAAAATAAAATAAAATATGTTTATTATGGAACATAAGATACATGTATCACTTATTCCACGTCATTAAATTTGAAGGGCATCCCTACTCATCGGCAAAGAAGACAGAGGGTGTAGGCCGAGAGAAAAAGCCGGCGTAAAAAACTCTCGGTACTCTTTTAAAACAGCAAATCATCAAACAACACTTATTTAAAACAAATATCGCAAATTAATTAGAAGTAGCCTGTCTAGCACTAGTCCCAGGCCCTTTTATCAACTAGATAATCGTTGACTTTAAAGTAAGCCTTTTTACACAGCTTTCTTTAATACATTTCTTAAATTTATTAAAAGGCAGAGATAAAAGAGCCTCTGGGATTTTATTAAAGAAGAGTATCCCTTTCCCCAAAAAAGAATGACTAACTTTAGATAGTCTAGTACGGGGAAATTGCAGCCTGCGTTTGTTCCGTGTATTAACATTGTGCGTATGATCTATTCTAGTAAACTTATCACTATTTTTGTAATACACAATATTTTCATAAATATATTGCGAGGGAAAGGTTAGTATATTAATTTCCTTAATATACATATACATAGTACATTCGCAATACCAATCGTGTTTTGTATCAACTTATAACATGGTTAAATAATACCACCGCTATGAAGGCTTGCAAGTGCTTTACGGCCTTTTCTGAATAGGTACGCTCTTTTCTTGAAGAACCAAATCGATTGGTTCGGAAATACTTTAGTAAAAGCTTAATATTTTAAGAATTTTCGTAGTAAGACTTTGTATGTGTAAGCAAGGCTTAACAATTGAAAAGTTAAACAGATCGGTATTGAAAGAGTGCTTCGAGTGCGACACTCGATCATAAATAACGCATTGTTTCATTGTATTACAATGACACCTCACTCGGTGGTTATAAAAACAATGAAATTCATTTTTATTTGAAGCCAGCAACATTAATACGTTCTGAAATTTGCGATATTCGATTGGCTAACAGCAAAATGCAAAGCGAGTTTATTAATTGCTTTTGACAATCAAGAAAAACACATTCTTGTTCAAAACATCATCCTTATGGCACCATCTCCTAAACGAAATACGTAGAAAACTTCGTCTCGAATAATTATTGAAAATCTCATCAAATAAAACACAATTTCAAATATCGAATGTAAGCCATTAAAATCTAAATAAGCCAAATCTGAAACTAATTAAATATTTATTGATTTGAATTCATTTAAGGTGTTTTGCGAATAAACATTCACAATGTAAGTTTGTTAATAACTTGATGTCAGGGGTTGACATAGACATATGACATAGTACTATCACGCTAGCACATAGTTAAGTTTAAAAAAAACCCCCGCCCAATTGATAAGCTCGTTCTTCGGGTTTTTTAAAGACCTCTAACATAAAGGTAAAGACAGCCTTGAATTAAACTTTTATAATTTGCAAGGAATTGGACAAAAGATTTGTCGTCATTACCGTAAGAGGGCGTAAGAGGCTTAAAATCCTGTGGCCGTACCATCGAGCACTCTCTTCGCCCTCTATTAAAGAATTAAATACTCTTTCACTAACCTCAAGAGGGCATTTCTCACCGCGATTGTTGACGCTCTCCGTAGCCATTATTATTTTCTTGACTTTCACAAAATATACTTTGAAGAGCGTGGGGTTCGTTTTAGGAGATACTTATGTGTAGTGAGGTACACTCCAAAGCTTTTTATCTTGAAGTATCTTACAGATATATAAAAAATACATTACCAGCAAGGGCTTTGTGTCGTAATTTCATTTTTACCAACACTTGACTACTACCAATTTATATATACAACTAGCAGACCGGCCAAGCGTTGCTGTGGCTAAGGTTTTTGTTATAATACATAGATTGTAGCTTATGTGAAACGTTGGTACTTTCAACACAGCGCCATCTGTAAGAATTGTGACTATCAAATAATAAAGCAAAAAAAAATTGCAATAAAATAATATTGCGGGTATAAATTAAGATGTAAGCTATCCTATCTTTTAAGTTAGATCAAACGGCACACGGTGTGCAAATTTAATTTAAAATCGGTTAAGTAGTTTAGGAGTCCATCGCGGACAAACAACGTGACACGTGATTTATAAATATTAAGATGAATACTGTCCCTATTATTAATGATAATTCACGTACAATAAAAGGTGCTAATTAATTTAATGCTATGAATAAATTCTGAGGTGAGTGACTGCGTCTGGCTACTCTCGGGGTGTAACTCCGACGATTTAGGTAATTGCCATGATTATAAAACTAAGGAAACCTGAGAGGCAAAAGGTTAACACAACCTTTAATTATACTATGAATCGGCTCCCGGGGGGGGGTCTTCCCTCAGAGATACGACCTCCAAATGTTTAAAAAGAGAGCCTACTCCTCCCTCAAAGGCCGGCAACGCACCCACTAAAAATGGGTGTCTATGGGCTGCGTAGACTGCCCTTTTTGGTCGTCCCGCAGCTCGTTTGCCCCCCTATTTTATAAAAAAAAACTAATTGTTATGATGCTGATATTTGTACTGAATATATATATATAAAAAACTAGCTACACTAATAAACTAAATCAAGCATATTAAAACGTTTCACAGCATTCATTTGTTTTTCCCTGTCAAATTGTGTTAAATAGTCTTCAGTCTTTAACTAACTGATGGTATTTATTTATACCCAAAGGACCAATCCATTTATATTTCAATTGTTTTTAGTTTGTTTACACAAGTTTTTGTAAAATATGTTTTAAACTCCTCTAAACATGGCGATAATGTATATATTGAATTTTTTGGCTATGGTTTCGTTCTTTAGTGTTAGAGGTACACAAATGAAAACCGAAAAAGGCATTCACTGTCTTTATTATCCACTGTCTTACATGGCAGTTATAGGGCGACTTGGTTGATCCACGTGCAATTGGAATTACGAAATAACTCGCTTTTCACCATTAAACCGCAGAAAACAGCGACTTAACAAATGATTGTTAAAACGACATTAACAATAACGGACTGCAAGCTGTGCTATTGAATCTGAATGCTGTCTATGTAAAACGCTTTCCCTCTAAGCGCTAATCCTTCTTTATTGCTCGGGATCTCTGCCGATTATGCCTGTTTTAAATCACGGACGGTTATAACATCGTTCTAGTTTTCTATATACATTTTTTTTATGTCACAGGAGGCAGACGGGAAGGAGGCTCACCTGATGTTAAGTGAAACCGCCGCCCATGGACACTCGCACTGCCAGAAGACTCGCGCTTTGCCGGCCTTTTAAGAATTGGTTAGCTCTTTTCTTGAAGGACCTCTAACGCAAGAACTCATCAGTACCAATCTAGTGGATATTATGAAAAAGATACAGGGTGTAGATTTTTTCGAATTTTAATAAGAATTAGTAAAAAAGTCAATTTTCTTATAAAACGCAAAATAAATTATAACTCTGCAGGGGTTGAGCTTAGAGACCTCCCGTAGAACAATTTTTTGCAGCTGATGACCTCATCTATCCCCTATTTGCGTTTGATCCACAACTTTTTGACCACCCTGTATATAGTCTTATTCATTTAATGCTGCATCTGCACTGCTGGACATAGGCCTCTTCCCCTAATTTCCAGTACGACCGGTACAAAGCCACTTGTGTCTAGTATAGTCTTTCTTAATTGGATTTCAACCGTCGTTATTATATGTATACATATTATTACAATCTATTCAATTAAATACAATACTTAAGTTCATATTTGTTAAAATTAGTGTTTGAAACTGAGATATTTGTTGGACGTTTTCTAAAGTGCACCGGCCGGGGATCGCGCATCGTTTGGTCGCGTTTGGCCCTGCGCCAGCCATATTGGCCCATATACTCACCTTGCTAATTGCTTTTATAGCACTGACGCAGAAGCTACGCATAGTATATTAAAACTGCAGCCATTCTGATTATTTGTATTCTAAAAATAATATTATTAATTATTTAAATACGCCGCACACATATGCACAGGCCTATATACATGGAGTCGTATTAATTATTTTACAATTCTTCAATAATTAAAGGAATGTTTTGCCACATATTTGTTACAGTGATAGGGACAAGTTAGGTACATTTTATATATTTACGTTTATATTTATTTATTTACCTATATTTTTTAAATATTCTGTTTTAAAAGTATATGCGTTATAGTTAATGCGTCAAAATGTCCAAACAAAGTTATCTTTAAATAATTCAGTAGTTTAATATTAAGTTATTGATTTATTTCCAACACACATATAAATAGTGCATATTTACAATATTCTTAACCTACATAGTAATATATAGTATAGTATAGTAATAATAATAAAAATTAGTACATAGAAAATTAAATCAAATTTAAAAATTTTGGTCCCTGTGTCAGTGTACCTTTACGCTGGCAGCATTTCCTCGCTGTATTGCGATACTTATTCGTTTAGTGAGGAAAGCACCAGCTCTGGGGTCACCGGTACATCTTTAATTAGCTTCTATGCACTTGAACGCTACGGCCCATGAGTCTACGAGTTTCTTTTGATAACATGTTAAATTGTGTCATCTATCAATTGTAGGTAGTATTGTAGTTATATAAGGGATCATTTAAAATCTTTTTGTGTTCATTCTACATACCAGGCAATACAATTAGAAATTTTAATTAATCCTGACGATATATGACATGTTTCAAGTCGGTCACAGCTGTCATTCAGTTCTATTTGTTTGTGTGCGCTTTGCCGCTGCCGGCTGCACACTGACCTTTTGTTTTAGAGAGGTCGCTATTGCATTGGAATTGAATTAATGTCTTTCTTTCTTCAATGCAGTGAAATAATTCCGTTATGGTTGGATTAGATTAGCCGTTGTATTTTTTATTCTTGCCCTTTTCTTCGCATCTTGTATCTGATGTAGTAAGTAAAAATTTGTAGTCAAGCAAATTTAATAAAATTCCTCTTATGATAGAGTCTTCAAGAGATCCAAAAACTGATCACCTTATCTAGAACTTAGTATGTTCTTCTCATTTATAAATAAAAACCCAGTTCGAACAGCTGTCGCGATTATTTATTCCATACCATAAATGCTAAAGAGGCTGTTAACGCACTGTTGTCACTTAGCAAATGTAAAGCTCCTCTCGTTTTGCTGTTCTATAAAGAAACTCAAAAACAACTGAACCGATTTTATTAAAGAATAAGAAGAAAAAGTACAGGGATTATAAAACATTTCTTATAATTAAACATCTTTGGTATGTTATGTAACATTTTTTCTTTTTTACTATAATGTCCTCATTCGGTGTGTGAAGTCATCACACACGGAATGAGGACAATATCAATTCAACAATTATTTAACTTTGAAAAAATAGCCTTTATCTTCCCCTTTTATATTATTAACTAAATAACACTTTATAATAATTCCTTAGTAATACAAGACCTTAAGAATGTTGTTATTTTATACTATTTACAGCATTTTGGACACTTCTATGTTTTGCTATCTATTATGAAAATAGAATATATATTTTATTACCATAAATAATGTTATTTTCTTAACTACGTAAACAGATATGACAAGAGCCAGGTTAGTCCTATAATAGGATCAGAGCGATTTGGAGGTACGTTGTTAACGAGGTGGGATCACGGGTATTGCGTGTCCCGGTCTCCTGATCCTATACATTTCCCGGGATTGCACCAAATCCCTCTCGGCTGCTACAAATTTCTCCAAGATCATGCCTGGACGGATAAATTACGTTGGAAGATAGGGTCTGATAAAGCTTTCCTACATTATTATAAATGCAAAAATGTGAATACCATTTATATTAAAATGGTTTAAAGGTACTTTTAATACACATAATTATTTTTAATTAAGTTTTATTTAATATCTAATTATTAGCCAAATACTTAGGCGAGAGATCTTCGACGAGGCTCTCTGTGCGTTCGAGTCTTCGCAAAAAAATATATTTTTATGATTACCACTTCATCGAACTATAACAACGTGCGTGTTATACGCACATAAAGGAAAATTATTAATGATTCCGAAGCTAGCCTATAAAGGGTTGTAGCAACATTGGTTTATTATTCTAATATAGTTTTAGTCGTAGAGAAATACTACGCTTTTTGGTTTTAGTGCAAATTAAAAGGCACCTTTATGCAATATGTAAGTCATGAAAACTTAATGTTCGATGTTTCGTATTATAAAATCTAGATATATCAAAACCACGTTTAGTGTTGTCACGGTGGCTTAAGCATGCGACCTTTATCTCTGAGGTGGTGGCAAAGTGGTGGTGGTGGTGGTCGAGAATGGAAGACAAACATCGTGAGGAAACCGGCATGTCAAAAACCTAAATATCGATGTCAGGAATCAGACTTATCACCTACTTGTTCATACAATAAAAATGATAAAATTAACGGATGGAATCAAATGATAAAATAATTATAGGAATATTTTTTATATTAAAACAGGTCGTAAATTTAGTATGTTTTCTCTAGTACAGTGTAGGTAGCGTACTAGCCATCTGTCGGTCTATTACTATGCATATTGCATCACTCGGAGCCATGTAACCTCTAGTGAGTTTCTGTTAGCCTAGTACACAATGCTAGTTATAATAGGTATGCACACACCTATTCCATTAGTTAAGACTAAAAAACAATCTAATTAATTAATACATTAAAATATTTATTGTTATCTGGATGATACATTTGGTTTAATATAAACCTTCTGATATTTTCTGTGTCTTGAATTGCCTGAATTTTAGTTAATTTATACGCATTTAATTATATACTTGCACGTTGTTGTTGTATTTATTTGTTACACGTTTGTAGTTATATAATTGAAAAATGAGCTTTCATTTCAATTATGGGTCTTAAAACAGTCTAAACAAAAGAAGAGAAGAAGCGGAGATTATATATCTTAAAAAGTAAGATTTTAACGTTATTATGATTTCTATCAGAACACATGCAGCTATTAAACAACCGATAATAAAATCGATTTAATCGCAAAAAAGTCGGAAAATCATAAGAAAAACCAGTCGCCGCTAAAGAAAAGGGCATTCAACCACTCGCACTTATTATACAAATTTATTAAAAAAGTGAAACATGTGTATTAAATATATTAAATGTAATTAAATCCATTCAATATCCAATTGAATAAGGGATCGAACTAATATAGTATTTCGTGTATCCGATTGAACGTGGTCCAGTAGACTGGTCATCCCGTCCACCGCACACGTTTAGATACATTATGCAAGACCATTTCCTACGGTTTATGGTTTCCTGGTTTAGATGCCTTGCAATTTATTACACGACATGCTTTATTATTTTATTTGTCTCCAGTGGTTTAAATATATTATTTGCGATTCGATGAATCGTATTTGTAGAAAGGAAATGAACGGAAATAATTGAGTATAAGAAAGAAAACAAGACGGTCTATTTAGATGTCTTCTTTGAAAAATCTTCTAATGTTCTTTCCATTATGGCAGAACTACACTACACATTCGACAACTTGCTTCATCGTCGAATTTTTAACGTAATATTATTCCGAGTTTTCAACTCACATTTTGTATCTGTTTAGCGCATTACTTAAATATGCTAGAAAAAACATATTTAGAAGAAATTTCAACATTAAATTCAAAATGCGCTAAATTTACAAAAAAATATGATAATCTTATATATTTTACTAATGTTTACAGACCAAATTGTAAACCTCTCTTTTAAAATTAAAAATACCAGACGCTTAAAGCTTAATAAAACTTTTCAAACTGACTAGAACTATGGTTAAGTGAAAGAAATTAGAACAAAATCAAGTGGGGATTATGTAAGTACAGAAAGAATGCAACAGAGGCAGTGGGTGTCGGGTGGAATGGGAGTCGAGAGCGCAATCAAACTGGGATTAGTGACAAAGCGCCGTGACGTCACTCAGCTACGATCGATGCTGACGTATCACTGGCATAATTCAATTTTATGCCGTTTAGGCAGTTTATTGTCAGCGGATTGGACGCCACGCTTTGAAAATTATTAGTTTATAGATGATTAAATATTAATTTAAAATATAAATCTGTTAAAAACATACTGGTTCGTAGATACGAGTGATTTTTATTAATATCATGAAATGTAATAAAGCGTACTTAAAGGAATTAAACACGTTTTCAATCGATTTTGTAGTTTATTCGTTATAAACATGGTGCGGCCTGTGAAGCGGCTGAAAAAGCTAAAGCAAATACAGGGGCTAGGCTCCGAAACTGAATTTGTCCCATTCGTTGTCGAGACTCTTGGTCCGTGGGGTTCTAGCGCTATAAGGCTTTTCAAGGAAATAGCAAAAAGGTTAGTCGACATCACAGGAGACCGAAGAGCGGGCAGCTACATCGGAAAAATAATTAGTCTAGCTATTTAAACACAAATGCCAGTATGCCTAAAGGTATACTGGTAATGTCCTTTTAATAATATATTTTAGTTATTATATTTTAAGGTTATGTTTTTTCTTGTTTTTTCCTTTATGGCTCTGGCACGGTCTGTGCATTTGCCAGCGTCAAATATATAAGATTTTTATAATTCGTGCTTGTCTTAGAAATTCGACCGTGTCCTCCATGCACGGTTTAAGCACTCGCCCAGTACCGCACAACCCTCCAAAAGGCCGAGAACAAATTTAAATTAAATCTTGCCCTCGAACCGGGAATCGAACCCGGTACCCCTCACCTAGCTTCCACTTAACAAGACCGCTAGGCTATGAGGCCCCTAAAGTTTTTTCTTATATTAACTTATGTTAGCCGTAACATAGAAATATACAATTATGTATAATATAGATTTTTCGCAATGAAAACCAACGGTCAATTTAGAGCAGCAGCTAGCATAATTACATACAGTACCTACTCAGTGAGCTGCCCACGGGAGTCATCACGTGAGGCGAACGGTAGGGCGGAAGGATGGGCGGCCGCCGCGGGATTACCACGGATTATGAAAACTTCACGAATGTTCCCGAATAGAGCTAGTTCAAGTTTTATTGATGAGAACTTTATGGCAGTGTATACATTGCCTGTTTAAAGTCCGCTATTGTGTTGGTTTTCATGAGTGTTTCAAAGTTAGCGAGTTGTTTATATGCATAACGTTATTACGTTCGATCGTGATAAGTATAATTACATTTGGTTTACTCAAATAATGATAATGATGGCTAACGGTTTACGGACGTCACGTTTTATTCCTACAGAAGTTATATTTTTTTGAGTTATAAGGGGCCTGATTACTTTCTTGCCTAAAAATATTAACAGGGGCAGAGAAGTGTTTGTATCTGTAGTATTCATTGCATACAAATTGACATATAAAATAAAACTTTAAAGGCGTCAAGGGACACCCGGATGGAACGAAATTCCTTTCGATTAATTTATATATTAATTGGAATTATAACAGTATGATAGATTTTCTCGACACCAATCTTACGACGAAAAAAAAAGCCAACATCACGAGGTGTTCCGGTCACCCATCTAAGTACTGACCTCGCCCGACCTTGCTTAACTTCGGTGATCGGACGAGAACCGGTGTATTACAATAGCAAATAGCAAAAAAGTGTCGTGACAACTTTTCTAGCCCTCTTTCACAACGCGCGATATGGAACTTCGTTCCAATAAGGTTTTTAAAACAAATGTTATTCAAAGGTCATTTTTTGCTGTAATTTCAGAATATTGTAGTACTAAAAGGATAACTGACAAATAAGGCAGTTTCTCTGTATTAAAAATAACAATAGAAAAATGAGATCTTATAGTTCCCGCTTCGTGGAAATTTCAAATTTGGAACCTAGAACTGTCAACTTAACATAAAACATTAACATAATGAGACAAGTGAGTAAGATATCGGCTGACAGTTGCTTACATCCCCATTGAATTGCCTACATAATGAAGCGGTCGTAATGTCGTAAACTCCAAATTACGATCACAGGCATTTAATTGCACCTATTTCGAAGATATATTATCGTTGTCATACTACTGTACAAGGAATTTAATGTGAGATGAGTACGTAGGTATATATAAGGAGCAGTATTGGACATGTGAAGCATGTGATTATCATCTCTAAAGTTCGTGGGTTTCGATTCAACTATCAACTATAGATTTTTGGATATAAATTATACAAATCTAACATCAGCCGCATCAAACTCCCAGAAGCGTTTTTTATAAAAATACTAGCTGGCCTGGCGAACATCCTACCGCCTAACAGTCGATTATTTATTTTTTTAAATACATATTCTGCTATTCGGGACACCGGTCTAGCTAGTAAGATAAAAAAAAAGAAAGTTGATAAGACAACATTATGTCAAAAATTAAAAATTTACCTTCCCGGACCCTCTTGAACACTTGAACTTTATGATATGGTATTAAAGTTCAAATTGACTTTTAGGTATTATTACGAATATTTTGTATGGGAATATAGAAAAGTGTTGTTTTTAGACTTTTTCACTATTTTTTTTTTATTTTTCTCTCCGTAAGAACCATCCTCGTACTTCAAAGAATATTTAAAAAAAAAATTGGTCAAATCGGTCAAGCCGTTTTAATGATATGTCGTGACAACGGAAACCGGGTTTCATTTATATATATACAGTCAAAACCGTTTATAACGACATCGTTTACAACGACCTATCGGTTATTACAACCAGATTGTACGGTCCCGTCCGAATCCCTAGTAAACTATTCAGTAAACAAACCGCTTATAACAACATCGGATACAGCGACATATCGCTTACAACGACGAAATTTTATCGATATTCATCGGCTATAACGACCAACCGCTTCTTGTCTCAGCAAAACAAAACAATACAAACGATTTTAAATCTTATTTAGAGGCGTTGAATGAACATTTAGGCATATTATTACCTACGCACTTTCTACCAACGAACAGTATCAGCCAACAACGACTTCGGAGGCTCTTAACGCTGTAACGATTTTGCAAAAATTTGTTGCCTTTAACGAACAGTTTGATACTGGTGATATTCATACCTTGAGGAGTATGAAACGTAAAATGCAAAAAATATTTGAGACTAGCCTAAAAAAACAGACTGACTGATTACTTTTGTACCTAATTATTTCGTAATAAATAATTTTTGTTTCTTTTTTGACTCGTTTACATATTATAATATTAACATACCACATTATAACCCATACCTACCTATTCTAGATAGATAACTATGATAATATAACTTGTATGTATTGTACATACATATGAACTATACTTGTGTATATATAATATATGACATTGCTTATAACGACTATCGGATATAACGTCGGCATCTATACGGTCCCTTCAATGTCGTTATAACCGGTTTTGACTGTATATAGATTTAATAAAAATTTAAAGCGAAAATTATCTTATACAGTAAAGTGTTAAAACGATGTAATAAAAGTTCAAGTACATCATCACATGTACAATTTTATTTGCTACTTATGTCATGTTCGGTATATTTGAACACGTTTTACTATCGCGAGTATTTATTGGGTAGATACTTATGTATCTGGCACTGGCTGTACCGTATATACTCAATATCGACGTAACGGGGCGAACTCCATTCCGTATAATTCGACTATAAAACTACTCATAAACAGCCGATATCGACACTGTGTTAACAACACTCATGTATAATGGCATTCAAGTACTCAGCCGGCAGTAATGCAGCCGCAAAATTGTTCGTAGATATAGCGAATACAAAATTGTAGGTTGAATTTTTGTATAGGATATTTCGCCATTATTCAAATGTGCTATCAAATTACTAATTAATTTTACGTTCGCGTCACTCTCGTGACTCATTGTTGTTCTTTATTTGTTTTAATATTACTCTTCTCAACACTGGGCAGGAGCTCCCCAGTACCAGCTCCTTCCAATTGACCGTATTCAACGAACGAAACGAACGTAACTGGTTGTCGAAGATTCGAGTGATTTCAGTTGTACCAAGCGACTTGATCCCTTGCCGTTGCGAAGAGATGTGGGGTTTTTCCGCATCTACTACTGTATTTAGCATGAAGAGTGTTCAGAGGAGTTGTTCGTATTGATACCAGCAGCTGTGTTTCATCATCGGACGTCAAGGCAGAATACCTAATACCACTCGTATCACCTCGACGCCCGTCGTTCCACAACTGAGCTTTCTTAGGGCAGTTTTGGCCGCCGACATCAATATGTGGAACCAGCCGCCCGCTAAAATATTTCCTTATTGTCCTTCAATAAAAGAGCGTACCAACTCTTAAAAACCCGGCAACCCTCTGTTATATAAAAAAATGTTTGTAAATATAATAATTAAAATAAACTGTGGCGGAAAAACTTTTAAAAACTTAAAGAATTAACTATGGGAAGTATAATACGATTTGATGACGCTTTATGCAGGCCTATGCGTCATGTCTTACTGGTCAAGGTACGAGTAGGTATATACGTAACAGATCTTAAACTCAAACTTAAAATAACTCTATTCATATAGGTAAACAAGTACACTTATGAACGTCAGAAAAAAAGTTAAAGAAATTCTAAATTTACATTTACTACCAAGTTCGCAAGTCAAGGACGTAGAGCGGGCAAGCACTGAAAACACTGAATTTAAGGTTAAATGGACTTATTTGTACAATACTTTTTTGAGTTCCGTTTTCTTCGTCACACTGCATATATAACAGAATCAATCTAAACAGTAATTAATAGTTAAAGAAAAATATGTTCCAGAACTAGTTTAATTAAAACAGCATAATTATCAATTAAGGAGCTGATTCTGTCTAATACATTTAAATCTCGATAAGCTCCGAGCCGGCGTCCGTATGTCAACGACGATTATCAGTTAGTACTAAGTTTGGTGTAATTTAGATAGATCCCATGATCAGTGGCCTCGTCACGTCGGGATCACTTCGCGACTTTAATTAAGTAGCATATAATAACAATGTACTAATCTGTTGGTTTTTAATTTTCCACTTATATAGGCTGTTTAATTTATATGCTGGATGGTTCAACACCGCGCAGAGGGTGATTTAAAAACATTTATAAAGAAGCATTTTATTCCTCATATTTACTAAAAAGAGCAGTGTTGGCATAGTGGCTTCAGCCTGACTCTCATATCTGAGATCGTAGGTTCGATTCCCGGCTGTGCACCAATTGACTATCGCTCTATGTGCGCATTTAACATTTGCTCGAACGGTGAAGGAAAACAACGTGAGGAAACCGACATGTCTCAGACCCAAAAAGTTGACGGCGTGTGTCAGGCATTGGAGGCTAATCACTTGCCTATTAGATTTAAAAATGATTATGAAATAGATTCAGATATCTGAGGCCAAAACCAAGAAGGTTATTGCGCCTCTGATTTATTTTTTATTTTCTAAAAAACAAGCGGGATAACTGGATATAATGCCGCTGCCTATGGGCATTTACACTGCCAGACGGCTTGGCAGTGCACTCGGGAACGTTTCCCGCCTATACCGAAGTACTTGACTTAATATTTCTTAGAATATCATTAATCGACCTATACATAAATAAAAATATTTATAACATAAATAACCTAAATATGTGTTTGAAATCACCTTTTCTTGACGCACAACTGAACACAATAGTTTATATTGTATACACAAAAAAATATTTTTGGCTTTGCTGCGAAATACATTTTAACTTGTATCTAATATCTACTACTCCTAAAAACGTCTTAATAAATAAATAAATCGAGTATGTATTAACGAAGTATTTAACGTAACTTATTTAAAATAAAATACCGTTTGTTATTATTAGATTTGTTGATAAACATTAAAGTAAAAGCGTGAGGCGACTTTAATTTCTGGACCTGCCTTTTGAGTGCAATTCGAAACATTCCGAATATCGATATTTGGATTGATACAGGTCATAGAGTTTCCAATAACTGAGTCGTGGTTTTAATTTGATTAATTCGCGACTCATACGTTTACTGCAGTGCCAATTTATAAAAAGTTTTAGATTTTAGTGTATAACTGAAATACAAGGTGATACCAAAACTCTTGTAAAACACGGCCGTCGCTGAGTGGTTAGAGAATACATAATGAAGGTTTGATGTCTGAAAAACAATATTATTGTTATTGGTGACAAGAAGGCTGACCAGTTAATTTTAATGATCAATGACAAATTATCAATGAAATAGATGCAAAATTGCGTATGGTCTATTAGAGCACACAATGTCAAACACAAACTCACTGGCTAATGTAAGAGTTATAGTTATATATATATATATAAATGAAACCCGTTTTCCGTTGTCACGACATAACATGAACACGGCTTGACCGATTTGTCTGATTCTTTATTTATAATATTCCTTGAAGTACGAGGATGGTTCTTACGGAGAGAAAAATTTAAAAAGTTAAGTGAAAAAGTCTAAAAACAACACTTTTCTATATTCCCATACATAATATTTGTAATAATATTTAAAGGCAATTTGAACTTTAATACCATATCATAAAGTTCAAGTGTTAGTGGAGGGGTTCCGGGAAGGTAAATTTTTATTTTTTGACATAATGTATTTGTTGTATTATCAACTTTCTTTTTTTTTATCTTACTAGCTAGACCGGTGTCCCGAATAGCAGAATAAGTATTAAAAAAAAATAAAGAATCGACTGTTAGGCGGTACCATGTTCGCCAGGCCAGCTAGTACTAAATAAATATAAAGTAATTAAGCACCCTTAACTCAGCGCAATGTAAATAGAATGCAAAATTTTAGTATAATTATTATTCTCACAACACACTCATATCGTATATTAAATATTCGTCTGGCCTCACATAATGAAAGCACAGTAGAGTAATGACGTTGTACTAAACATACGCAAACAATTAAACCGGTATTTCTATATCCTGTGACGAGCTGGGCGGGCGTCGCTCGACGAGCACGCACTGCCATTATCCCGGCGCAGCACGTCCCATTGATCACTGTGCGTTTAATATCCAACAAAGAATTCTGCTTCAAGTAAAAACCTCAAAATCCTTTTTAAAACTGCTCTCGTGCATGATGCATGTAATTAAAAAGTGGGGCAACCGACCGTCCATTATAACGTGAGCTCTCGAATCCAACATCATTTCTCTCGTTACTGTGAATTCGTACTATCTCAGGCGGGTGGGCAGGTCTAGGTCGACTGGTTTATTGAGGGGGCGAGTGATAAAACCGCAGAGCTGTGATATCTGCTGCGCTTGATATTATGTTGATTTATATACGTATAAACGAATATTTCGTAATGAACGTCCCGATTGGGAAATGTTATTGTGTGATGTTACAACATGTCGAATGTTAAAGTAATGTTGTTTTTGTGTAAAATTGTACTGCCACAGAATCTACAGGGTGGCCAAAAAGTCGTTGATCAAACGCAGATGGGGTCATCAGCTGCAAAAAATTGTTCTACGGGAGGTCTCTAAGCTCAACCCCTGCAGAATTATAATTTATTTTGCGTTTTTATAAGAAATTTGATTTTTTTCTACTAATTCTTATTAAAATTCGAAAAATCTACATCCTGTATCTTTTTAATAATATCCACTGGTACTGATGAGTTCTTGCATTAGACAATAGACATACTGTTTATAGTTGTTTATTAAGTGTATTGAAGATAATATTAAGTTATACAATATAAAAAAAATTCAAAATATAACTTTTTGTTAACTTCGGACCCCACTGTGAAAAAAAGTTACTCTACCGATAAGTGACCCTGTATAACAAGTTTTGGCGCATTTAATAGGGATTCTGAAAAGGTATTACACATAGCCATGAGTATTACAAACAACTGTTGTTAAGTGAGTTAAGTACGCCCATGAGTTTGCGTTCGAACCCCGGTAAATTAATATTTAATTGTACGGTAATGAAATCAGGATGCTTTAGAGCTACAAAACTACGTGCGTCGCGAATAAAGATTAACCTACTCGCGTTTTATTTCTATTAAAGTTATCAATAATGGAAAAATGGGATACCAAGTTGCGAATAGTCCTGTAGTGTGTCTGGATTTGTGTATTTTTGTAAATTTATTGATTAACCGTCCTATTCATAAATGATATATTTAGCTTATACATTACAGTTACAAAAAGAAACGATGCAATAAACATTTAATAGGTATTGTGTTATTAAATTATTTTTATGTGATACTTCATACATTGTCGCTAAATGTTTGTGAGGTGCACTAGATCAAAACTAATTTATCTATCTGGATACACTCCACAGAGCAACCGAACAAAGGGTTTAATTACATCATACGATTTTCGACCATATTACCTAAGTATAAAGCATATAAACGAAACCATTGCATTAATTTATGACACAGTGGATAATTTGGCAAAATTTAATGTATTTGACAAGCATGTCATTTACATAATTATTCAAATATTTATAAATTATTTCAATGAATTTCGTATTAAATTGATGTTCATTTATAAAAACCTTTTAGCTTCGAAGCTTTAAAGTATTTTAAAGTCAAATAAAAATCATATGTATAGAAGAAACCACTTTTAGTAGTAAGACCGCCCATACACCCTCTGTATTCTTGTATTTTTCCCGTTTTGTGACAAAAACGGTATTATAAATTTAATTTAACTAAGCCCTATTTATCATAACTTTAAAACTATTTAAACACTTAATTTTTTGATTCGTTATCATCTCATAACATATGTCATACTTGAAATATTAAATAAAACTTAAAAGCATTATTAATTCTTATTTATTGCCAGTTCTTCTCTTCCGTTTTACGCCCTTGATTTGAGAACTGGCAGTAAATGTAAAATTAGAAGCATTTAATGTATATTTCTTTTTTGACGTTCATAAGTGTACATTGTCTTACCTATATGAATAAATGATTTTGACTTTTAACTTTAAATAACATTAAGGATTCCCTGACATATTTTTCGCCATAGGGACACGGCACGTGCTTCCTGGTGATTAGAAACCAAGTGTCACTTGAATAGTCACTCGACTCAACCCTCTACCACAGAAGAGAGACGTGACGCACAATGCGCACTTGTCCACAATTACTCAGTGATTATGGCAGAACAATGTTAGTATAATGGAAACACATTTTGCGGTAAGAAAGTAATTTTGAGCCTTTTGATACCGCACTCAACTCAGATTTTTGTGTATGAAATTAAATAAGATTTAAGGCATTTTATTATTAACAGAGGTTAATATGAAAAAAATAAAATATCCTTACAATATAAGCTTATTTAATGTTAATTATGACAAATGAAATACAAATATATGTTATCATATAAAGAGGTATCTGGTAGTAATTTTTCTTATCAATATACTAGTGCACTACAACTTTTTAGGTCTGAGCCTCAGATTTCTCTCGTGATCATTTGTTTTTTCTAATTGGTTTGGTGATCAGCCTTCCGTGCCTGACACGCTGGGTTTACGGCATGCCAGTTTCCTTACGATGTTTTCCTATACTGTACGAGCGAGTCTTAAATGCGCACATAGACAAAAAGTCCACAATCCACAGTAGTTACACAGTCGGAATTGAATTTACATCCTCAGGGATGGGAGCCGCACACTGAAGCCATGAAGCAAATTCAGCTCTTTTAGATGTTTGCCCTTTTGATATGCGATATCATTTAAATAAAAGCTGAATTTTTCAATTTAAAACAAACTTTCGCGTGGTTTGTATGACAAATACATATATTAGTCTAATCAATCAATCGTCCGTTAGACGCATTGGAATGATTAAATTATGAATAATATTTTTATTTATTAGTTTATTACCTTACCTTCTACTAACGTTTTGAACCTAAAACAACAAATAAATTGATACTTACCAGCAAACAGGAGTAAGATGAAGGGCAGACTCCCGCCGATCGCCATTCCGCCCGCCTGTAACATATCACAGGCTTATAGTGACTATTTTTTTCACTTTATCAACATTGAGACAAATGAGGAATATTTTTGTTACGTTGTCGAATCGACTGTACGAAATTTATTTTATATCTTACATATTGTAAGATATGGGTATACACTATACATCTTGAGCAATCGTCGTGACTTTTAAATCTTCTACGATAACTGCTTATTGAAGTATTTCCGAACCAATTAGACGTAGCTTCGAAAAAGTGTATCAATGCTGAAATGGTCAACTCGCTTGCAAGCCTTCTTGCTTTGTGAGTGTCCATGGGCAGTATCACTTAACATCAGAGCATCTTGCGCATTAACCGCTATTCTATAAAGAATAGAATGAAATATTTTTATTAAAAAAAACAATTTGAATTCAATGCCACTATGTACGATACTTTTATTTATTTATTATTTATATTATATTAATTTAAGAAATATATGCTGATAAATAATACTGTCATTAATTACAATAATAATTACGATATGATTGGACACATTTGCAAATTAATTATGTTCCGTTTCAATAAATCTGTTCAAATTATGCAAATACGATTATAATTTAAATCAATAGCACGTGATTTAGTATAACTTTGTTGTTACAAATACTTTGTGTTAACCAGATTATATTATGTTAAATTTTGGATTTCAAATTATTAGAAACATTCATAATACATATGTATATATCGGCGCAAGTCAAAATGCAACACTAACAAAACAAGTATGAGTCATCGTGCACGTGCGTTATCGGCGCAAAACAAGTATGAGTCATCGTCCACCTGCTCCGAACAATGTAAACAAGTGACGCACGGCTCCCGCCCTACCACATCGCCTATAAAACGGGAGTGAAGAGGCATTCGTCTGCCAGTGCTCGTACCGTGGACATCTCTGTGTAAATTAAACATCTCTGTGTGAATAAAGTGTTTAAACATCTCTGTGTGAATAAAGTGTTGTGTTATTTGAGTTTATTGTTTTATCTTCGTTATGGAATACACAAGTACCAGTGAAGTAAATGACGACAGCACGGCTGACGTCACGGTTTCTAAAAACAATACGGAACCAGTTCTTCCGTCATCAGAAGTGGGATCACTTTCCACTACCGCTCAACAACCTGATGAAACAACAGAATCACGACATGGATTAACTACTACTAGAGGTAATGGAACTTCGGTCCAGCAACAGCAACCTCTATTCAACTTGTTCAACGCACCGATGAACAACATACCACCGCAGTTAATTATGCAGATGATGCAAGTCATGCAGCAAATGTCGACACAGTATACGTGAATGGTGCCAACATATTGTCAAAGCAATTGAAACATACAAACTCAGTGACTTCGACATACGTATGAAGGTTGAAAGCCTGCTCAAGGGGAGAGCAAAATTATGGGTTGACGACTGGATGGTCACTGTAGGATCGTGGCCTGAATTACGCAATAATCTTATAACAACTTTTGAACCCGAAAATCGTTATTCTAGAGACATTGCTCGATTCAGAGAACATGTCTACGATTCTACAAAAGACATTTCTGAATATTTGTCTCGAGCATGGGTCTTATGGAGAAGGATTACAAAGGACAAGTTATCAAACGAAGATGCAGTCGAAGCAGTAATTGGGTGCACTAATGATGAAAGACTTCGGATGGAGCTACTGAATACCAGAGCTAAAACGGTGCCGCAGCTGATATCGGTTGCATCATCAATAAGAACGATGAAACGTTCTCACCCGACTTTCATCAATGAAAACGCAAGTAAGCGACCACGTTTTTCAAATACTTCGTCAAGATTTTTCTGTCGAATTTGTAAGAGATCGAATCACACAACCAACAAGAATCCTCACGGTACCTTGGCTGCACTGAAACGTACGGTACACTTATTTGGTGCTCCAATACAAATCATAGTTGACGATGGAAGAGCGTTTTTGGGCGAATTTAAAAAGTACTGTGATCGTACAGGAATAGAGATTCATGCTATAGCACCAGGAATCAGCCGAGCAAATGGTCAAGTGGAACGTGTGGTAGCTACAGTAAAGAACGCTCTAGTTATGATCAAAAATTATTATGAAACAGAAGAATGGCACACGACACTTGAAGAACTCCAATTGGCATTAAACTGCACTCCTCACCGCGTGACTGGGGTAGCTCCACTCACTTTGCTTACTCAACGCAGACATTGCGTTCCTCCTCAGCTACTCACACTCGTAGATATTGATAAGCAGACAATTGATATTGAAGCACTTACTAATCATGTTCATCAAAAAAATGACACATAATGCAGAGCGGGACAAGCTACGATTTGATTCAAGAAAAGCAAAAAATTAATCATTTTCAGCGTGGTGACTATGTTCTTATTAAAAATAATCCACGTAACCAAACCTCGTTGGATTTAAAATTTAGTGAGCCGTACGAGATAATAAGAATTCTGAATAAAGATCGCTATCTAGTCAAAAGGGTAGTGGGTGCAGTACGTCCAAGAAAGGTTGCTCATGATCAACTTCGCAGAGCACCTCAACCTGGTGAACAAATAACCGTATCGGCAGAAGAAGATGACACTACATCATCCGCCAATGAGCCTGTACCATCTACTTCACGAGCCAATATGGGTGAACAACAAGCCCAGGGATCAACTCATTAAAAGCTAAGTACATTTTATTTAAACACACACATACACACGTCACAATAAAGTACCACAGTGTACGCGACTAAGTACCACAGTGTACGCGACTAAGTACCACAGTGTACGCGACTAAGTACCACAGTGTACGCGACTAAGTACCACAGTGTACGCGACTAAGTACCACAGTGTACGCGACTAAGTACCACAGTGTACGCGACTAAGTACCACAGTGTACGCGAAAGTACCACAGTGTACGCAACAACAAAGTACCACAGTGTACTTGACATGTAATACCACAATATTATCAACATAATAATTTATTAAAACAGACACCAATTTAAAAAGAGAACAATAACCAATTGTTTCAGTTATAGTCATCAGTAAGACATTGACAACACGGCTAGTGCAGAGCGCGCACTGCCGGTCAGAATGGTCGTATCGGCGCAAGTCAAAATGCAACACTAACAAAACAAGTATGAGTCATCGTGCACGTGCGTTATCGGCGCAAAACAAGTATGAGTCATCGTCCACCTGCTCCGAACAATGTAAACAAGTGACGCACGGCTCCCGCCCTACCACATCGCCTATAAAACGGGCGGGCACTGGAGTGAAAAGGCATTCGTCTGCCAGTGCTCGTACCGTGGACATCTCAGTGTAAAATACTTAAACATCTCTGTGTGAATTACTTAAATAAAGTGTTGTGTTATTTGAGTTTATTGTTTTATCTTCGTTATGGAATACACAAGTACCAGTGAAGTAAATGACGACAGCACGGCTGACGTCACGGTTTCTAAAAACAATACGGAACCAGTTCTTCCGTCATATATTATTAATTATATTCTATCAAATAATACATACATTTTCGTAGAGTTAGGCTTTATATGCATGTTTTTTGTAGGACTTTATATAATCGCCTGAGATTCTGGCATAAGCCTGATACAATAGTATAGCCCATAACATAGTAGTGTCCCATAATGGAGAGGTACCATTTATGTATCTTTAAAATGTAAAATCATTATTAAATGTAACATGTCTTTGAAACTGATAGTAGAATTTAATAACGTCGAAAATGCAATATTATTAAAAATTAAGAAAAAAGCTCGCCCTTAAGTACAACAACACTCCTACGTCAAATTAAAACTACACAATTATGTACAGCGATGCCTAGGCTGTCCGTCGCACTCCACATTCTTTATGAGTCTTTGTTGTGAAACTCATTTAATGCAGTACATACATACACGGTAACCACAATGAGCGGAAAATTAAAAATCTCATCAAGCGCAGTTGGAAAAGTTTATTGTTAAATATTACATTCCGCCGGCACAAGAAAGTATTCAAGATTTAGAGATATTTGTTTATTAGGATTAGACAATTAATATAATTTTGAAGAAGTAGTCTAAATCTAATATATAAAATTCTCGTGTCGCGGTGTTTGTGGTTAGACTCCTCCGAAACGGCTCGAACGATTCTCATGAAGTTTTGTGTGCATATTGGGTATGTCTGAGAATCGGACAACATCTATTTTTCATCCCCCTATTTTTTTTAATTTTAGATAAAAAATTTATTCTTTATTTTTTTATGATACAACATTAAAAAATCCCTAATTTTCACCCCTCTACGATCAACCCCTATTTTTTATTATAAATGATAAACATGGCAAAACGACGTTTGCCGGATCAGCTAGTAGTAGTATAAATATATCAATACTAGTTTCTTTATAGAAAAACGAACAAATTCGCGCGCGATGTTGTTGTATTTTATATAGCGGTCAGAAATACTTAACACGGTTCAGCCTTGCGATTCTGTAACTCACTTTTCGAACTCTCACAGTGGTTTTCGCAGCGGCAGTCACACTCAAATCAATAAACTACAAGCTCCCTCAGCTTGTCAAGACGTAATGTGAAAGTGCTTAACAGAATACCATGAGATTCTAAAAATAACGTGAGTGACGAAGGGAACGTTGGTAGTGCGAGGTGAACTCACCGATTAACAGAATCACACGGCAGGATTTTTATTG
The DNA here is from genome assembly GCA_963693345.1 of Pieris melete. Taxonomy (NCBI): domain Eukaryota; kingdom Metazoa; phylum Arthropoda; class Insecta; order Lepidoptera; family Pieridae; genus Pieris; species Pieris melete. The sequence continues at coordinate 434,742 of CAVNZK010000119.1, forward strand.
ATTCAAGTTGTAGTGTAGAGTGTTGTTGTCACATTTTATAATTATACTTGCCGGTATAATAACGACATTAGTGACACAATTCTGCCCTAATTTTTTAAAACAATTATAAAACATAAACTTTAAATTGTATTCATAATTGAAACAGCAACGGGCTTTTTATATGCATTCCTTTGTGTTGTTGAAATTTCTATGATTGCTTTTAGCATTATAAAATTTAGCTTTCTACGTTATATAGGTTAGAATATTTTTCACATCGTATTCGATACTTGGTATATACCAATACAGTACACAAACAAGATATCAGACTTATTTGTTCTTTGCCTTCCAAATAGTCTATGATGACCTATAATACTACATAAAATAAACCATCAAATCTAATTTCAAACATTATGTCTATACCTAATGTCAAGGACCTAATATATATATAATATATATCAGTATATATATATTAGGTCCTTGGAGGAAAAAAATGGGAGGAAAAAAAAGTCGAATATTTTTAAATATAATATATTTAATTAATCAAAGTATGAACCATTGTTTTCTATGCACTTTTGCCATCTCATAGGTAGTTCATTGATCCCTTTACTAAAAAAAACAGTCGGACGGGAATCAATAAAATCTGTGAAGGCGATTTGGACTGCCCCATCAGAGTTAAATTTAAGAAGAAGCGCAAGCAAGTTGTCCAAATTTCGAACAAAATGGTAATCTAATCTGTTGGAGCAAGGTCCGGTGAGTACGGATGTCTTAGACATTCCAATTGAAGCTCTTCTAATTTGGTAGCCGTCTGTTGTGCAGTGTGTGGTCTAGCGTTGTCGTGAAGTAGCAGTGGCGTGGAGCGATTGGCCAGCCTAGGTTGTTTAGCCGCTAGCTTTTCCATCATGGTTTGCAATTGCTGACAATAGACATCAGCCGTAATAGTCTGGCCACATTTGAGAAAACTGCAATGAACAATACCGGCACTAGTCCACCAAACGCTTACAAGTAACTTTTTTGTGGTTAATTTTCGCTTGGGGCAGGATTTGGCTGGCTGGCCAGGATCCAACCATTGCGCTGAGCGCTTCCGATTATCGTAAAGAATCCATTTTTCATCACTGGTAATGATTCGGTTTAAAATACCTTCATTATTGTGCCAGTTCAGTAATGTAATGCAGCAGTCGACGCGCGTTTGCCGGTTTGCTTCAGTCAATTCGCGAAGTACCCATCTTTCAAGCTTTTTAATCTTCCCAAATTGCTTCAAGTGAATTAAAACAGTTTTATCACTTACACCGCAGCCTGCAGCTAACTCGGACGTGGTTTGCGATAGATCCGCTTCCACAATAGCCTTCAATACTTCATTATCAACTTGGGTCTGTTTTCTTTTGCAAAATAACCGCCATGCACATCATTCACCCTTCGAGTCGTTTCCGCAGCACTAGTGCCACGGCGGAACTCGTTCTCGTAAATAATGCGATACGTTTTTAGAATTTAAATTTTCCATTTTGTAAAATGAGTGACGCAAACAGAAAAAAAAAGAAGAAAAAAACAAATGAATGTCGGTCATCGAAGCACAAATACATGAGTAAATAGCTGTACAAATTTGAATTTGGAATTCCTTACCAAAGAGGAGAACATCGTGATTAAAGTGGCCAGTAAGAAATAGGCCAATTTCATATGCAAGGACCTAATATATATAAATCAGTGACCATGCGATTCTTAAATGAAAAAAACATTCGTTTAAACATCGGCTTTCCACTAATTTATTTTCTTCTTTGTGCGTAAGTTACACTTAGCCCGTATTTTTAACCGAATTTTTTTAAGACTTAAAATTTTTGATTATATTTTATATGATAAATAATAATAATCAATGAAACTAGTGCCATAGTCTAAGGGATCTTGTTTAATTCGTTTAAAATACTTTAATGCCAATTTGTCACACAAGGTGTTTGAGTAATTAGTTTTTTTTAATTCAGAGAATTTTATGTGCCATACAAATATGGGTTTATTGGTTTATACACGAGAATAATCAATAGGCAAATACATAATGTTACGTACATAAATATTATATAATCAAGATTAGTTTGTTGCAATATTTAAGCTGAAATTCAACTGTGTACTGGAAATTATAATCCGATTAGTGGACAGCGTTTCCCTATCGATGGATTTATCGGTTTAATACCTCTAGTTTTAATATAAGCCACGTTTAAATAGGCTTTACATGATCATATTTAATTGGAATTTATAGCTTCCTAAAAAATCCTTATTTATTAAAACTAACTAACGACACTAACTGGTGTTATTGCAATATTTTAACTAAAAAACTCTTTGTTCTTGTCTTTTTCTGTTATATTTTTTACGCTATGTTTTTAAAAAGCCTGTTTGTTGATTTTTAATTACATAATTTTACAAAATATGATTCCGTTAGACGTGTTTGATATTATATCTTCAATGCAACCTATAAATAAAAGAACTGGACTAATTCCTTGATTGTCATGGCTATTTTACACCATATTATATCAGAATACAAATAAATAGATTTCTGTTTATACTTATAATACGTTTTCTTAACTGAGATTAAAATGATTCCATCTATTTAATTTTCCAATTTTTGTTAATGTTTATTTCTATAATAATATAATATAACATAAACATTAAGCCATACAATATAAACAATAATCTGAAACTCCATAATATATATAATTATCACCAGTTATAGAGGCGTACCAAAAGAAATTTCGTTGTACAGTGAATCTCAACAAGGAACTTTGGTTAATACGCCATACGCATTTATCACTTTTTTAGTCAGCAAATATTTATAAATAGTTAATATATTGATAAATAGTTAATCCTAAAATTTTAATTACTAATAACAATAAATAATAAGTACTGTAGATAACGAACCGGCTTATAGTACAATAATAAAATCTCAACTAAAGTCATCTTAAAACTTTCACTTTTGATACACTTTCTTGCTTTACATAAATTTTTTTATTTATATTATTGAAAACCTAATTTAACAAATAAATTAACATAATTGAATTACCCATTTTTAAAGCTCAACTTTCCAAAACAAAGATATACTAATATTCGTTACAAAATTTTAATTTAAATAAAATCACCAATAAATATATCCATGGATAAGAACAAGAAGGTATAACTTACAATGATTGACCTTCAACTTCCAAAATGTAACATCACTTTCCACAAACTAATTGAAACAATTGTAATACTTCTCGCTACGACGTAGCTCGTATCTCGTAGCCCGTAACGCCGTAGCGACCGCGGCCGGCCGCGATCTCTACAGAAATGGCGGGAGAGTGGTACGTGTCACAGACAAAACAAACAGATATAGCAGAGTCAGTATAACTATTGGGATACTGGGAACTCTAAGCAAGTTAGTGTGTGACATATTTTATGCATCTGCTTGTTTGAACATAATTGAATGTGAGAGGACGCTGCACCAACCAGCCTTTGTTCCACAATGTTAATGTCACTCAATGTATTATTTCAACAGATTTGTTTTGTCCAAATAGATTGTTAGGAACAATGGTTCGGTTTGTTAAGTTGGTAATTTTAGAAAATGTTTCAGTGCAAAATGAATATTTTTTTAATTTTAAATGTTAAATTAACAGCTTGTTAATGCAGCTATATTATGTTACAAAAATTTAATGGTTTTTATTAATGTTTACAATTCATCTTTAGTTCGCTTTACATTACCATCGAAAAACGTGAAAAATTGTGATAAATTTTTATTGCGTCAAGATTATATGATTATTTATTTTTATTTATAAATTAATGTTTTTTAACTATTAAAACATTGATAAATAGCGAAGATTAGACAGGTTCGTAAAGTTTACATACTTACTCCTCAGGCTCTAACCCAAAATAAGAATTAGCCTCTTCCACGGATCCGTGTACTGTCGTACTTCCCGCTAGATTCTTGCATAATTTACATTACAATCAATGTATCTAAACCCTCAATAATGTCGAAAGAAAAACCAAGTTGCTTTGGCACCAATGTAATTACATTGGTGTAAAACATTTAAACAGGCTGTCAAGTTCATAAGATCGCAAATAAAGATAAATTTCACCAAGTGGAAATTATAAGGAACTTGTCCACACCACTTTCATTCATTCGGTGGTCGCGACTCCCGAGAAAATGTCGTAAAATAACACAGACACGGCGCCATTCAATTATTTTTACGATCGATCCTTAACTTTACGACTTTTCATATTAAAATTACCTGTATGTATTAAACGGATGAATATTGCTTTTTCGCTTCATTTTATAGGTTTTAATATAAATTTTGCTGTTTATAATCTTAATATAACAACCGTTTGTTTAATTATGATCTGAATTTTATATTGTTATGAAGTTTATAAAACAATAAATTTTCTTAAAAGTATTGGCGTTATTATTACTTGTTAATTAGTTTAAGACATTGTAAAATATTTCTAAATATAGGTATTCCAATTAAACAGCAATTAACGACATTTTAAATATTATATAAAGGTAAAGAATCCTTGAGGTAAAAACTTAGTAAAAAAAAGTAATGTTAACATTCAAAGTAAAATCTTTTTACCAAGTTTGTTGATGTTAAGATTTACTTAATGTTAGAACAGTTCACTATTATTATTTACAGAGTCTGAAAACGGTAGATATCGACAACTGCTAGCCAGTAAGTAACTCAACTTGAGCCAACAACGTCGGGGATTTGTGCAATTCCTCTTGGACTTTGCAATACAGGAATTTCTTTCACTTTGTTGTGCACACCTTTATTATTAAGCTTTCAACTTTTATATTAATTTTTCGCAGTATTAGCAATTTCAGTATTTTGTACAAGTGTACTTATTTATGTAGATAATACTTTTTTTGTTGGTAGACGGGCTTGTTTTTTCCATCCATTAAGAACGTTTATCACGTGACTCAAGCCCCAGGCTACGCCATGCTACAATCTCATAGTGTTCTCATATGTTACGATAAAATCGGGTAAATGTTTATTTCAGAACGGCACTATTGTACTGCCCTAACACATCACGTGACCAGTAAGAAGATGGCGGTCAATTCCCTGTCAGCGAAAATCACATCATTGGCTTAATTTAAAACCTCACAATCAAAGTTCATAAGAGTTCCAATACTGTTTTGAAAAAATAATTTGTACTTTATGGTCTCTTTGAAATACTTCTTAATAGACGTCACAAATTGGTTTTTTTTTTTTCGAATGTTTTTTTCTTCTACTCACGCTCCACCTTTACTTTATTAGTACACAGTTTGCGATTATGAGTCTAGTATGATTACAATCAAATTTTTATCTGCGCTTTTTAATCCATAGTTTCGGAAAACTAATGTATTAATTTTAAAATATACAGATTTCATTGACGTTATATGACAGTCTGTTAAAATCCATTGCCAATAACTAGTGAATCTAAATATAGTACTAGTTTCGACACGGTTAGGAATCTCTTAAATGAAATTCTTGGAAGCTTAGTACTGCTGTTGCCGAGTGTAGCAAGAACATTGCTCTACAAATTGCTACAGAATGTGGTCTACGGCGCTATGCCAAAGAGGTTCTCTTTGCACACATTTCTGGTTATGTAATGTTCAAGGATTTGCATGTACACACATCGCCCCGCATAATTATTGATAATATGTATGATATATATATGATGTATTGCTAAGTTTCATGTTAATTATTAATAACATATACTCGTATATACAAATACATAAATTTAAGCCCATCTACACTAATATTATAAAGAGGAAAACTTTGTTTGTTTGTTTGTTTGATTGTAATGAATAGGCTCATTAACTACTGGACCGATTTTAAAAATTCTTTCACCATTCGAAAGCTACATTACACGAGTAATATAGGTTATATTTAATTTTGAACAAAAATAGGGTTCCGTAAGATATTAGGGTTTTTCGGACACAAGGTGTAAATAAAAAATCAACCAAAAAAAGTTACTTATTTTGCGTACCCTGCCTAAACTATTAAAGATAGAACTATAAAATGTTCTAAGTAATTGTAGATCTTATAAATATCTACAAAAAAGTCCGCGACATACTATACCTATCTACGTAGAGTGAGGCACAATAACCATAAATGATATAATGACATGGCAAAACGGCGTTTGCCGGATCAGCTAGTATGAAATAAAACGACCTAATTTTTATTACTATTATACTTTTTTTAATTGTAATACCCATGGACAACTGCTACACTAGTACCACCAACGGCTTGCCAGTGCATTGCCGGTAATTAAGGAAATTGTACGCTTTTCCGTTGGTTCAGGAATACCTGGAACAACAGCGGGAAACTATTTCAAAAGTATATATATAAAAACGAAACTATGTTATTTAAAAACGTAAGTTAAAAGTATTTTCAACTACTTATTTTAATTCATCCATAGGTAAAGATTTTATCTTTGACAATTGATGGTCCATTTTAATGGCCTCATCTGACGTGTGGCTTTTGACCGCGAGGCGGGTTTAACCCGGCCGACAAGTCACAATTCAATCACGAGCCGGATATCCGTCCAAGCGACCTTTAGCCGAGTGGACAGTACACCCGGGTCGATACATTCAATATTAGCTTCACAATCCATCCTATAAAAATGCGTTAGTAAATTCTTATTGCTTAAACTGTATGTGCCTGAAAAATAATTCAGATCCCGGAGATATTCTGTTGTTCACTAACTGTCCTTCACTAGCCGTCACCAATTAAGCTATGTTTTCGCTGTTTAACCGTTTCCTCACTTCTGCTCGAGACTGGACTGCGTGGTTTGGATAGACATATGAATGTTATTTTTATTTTTTTAGTAAGAATAACACCTCTTAGTAGTGTAAGATAGTATGTAAGTATTGTAAATATTAAATATTATATGCCCGTTGTATGTTTATTACGGAAATTTCAATAGTTCTTAGTAAAATAATCTTAAATGTTTTAAAATCCTACGATTGTGATGTTTTTTTAAAATTCTAATGCAACGTTTATAATTATTAAAGTTCTATTGTCACATGTAGATTAATTAGACATTTATGGACTTCAGACGTGGGATATAAAGGTTATGATCAGAAAAACACACTTTACACAAGACAGGGCTTCTTATAATATTTATTCTTTTATCCAAATTATTGGCAAACGAATACGCATTCTTATAGCAAATAACATGAAAGAGAAATTGTAATTGTATTTAAGAACTCCAGACATAACACAAAGGCCTGTGAAGAATATTATTTTCTTTGAATACCAATTATTAAAAAAATTATTATGTTTATATACAGATACTGTTATTTTTATATGAACAGCCCGAATATTAACTAGTCGAAACTTTTTAATGACACGGCATTTGACATACAGCAGTCATAATGAGCGTTTAGTCCTGACTCTGAATCTCAGATTGCCACGTACAAAAAGATAATTTCCTCTTACGAAACTACCGAAAGACTTGCTTATACTTTCATGCCCGCCTTCCATTGCGAGCGGAACGGACTCATTACAGACTCCGCTATACTCGCAACGATGATTTTCATACATGTGCTTCCACCAAAGCGGAGACGAGCGAGTTGAAAGAGTCACATATGAGGTTAGCGAGTTGACCGAGTTTCCCACGGAAATGAAAATCATCGTTACGAGTATAGCGGAGTCCGTAATGGGTACGTTCCGCTCGCAGTGGAAGGCGGGCATCATACTTGATCGTCTTAACATTATTCTCATCGCCATTATCCTTTGTTTAATGTTTAGAAACTTTAAGTTATATTGCAATGCTAAAATTTAATTATTCCACATGTATGCATGTGTGTGAGATTGAGCTTAAAAAGTAAATGATTTATAGGCCTATGGTTTTTAACATTTTATTTGGGCACAAATATGGAAAATTATCACATAAAATGGTTATATTTTTCGACGAATAATTTCCAATGATTCATATGAATAATTGAATAGAATTCTGCAGCCTGTGTGCACCCGTAATCCTCTTTGTGAAACAGCAATCAGCTCGCGAACGCTTTATTACCGCTCTATCAATTATTGACCACTAATGGCGGATTAAGTGCTAATTAATTGATATTAAAATATCGCAAAAAATGTTTATACATAATTAACTGCTATTTCAATTAAAAGTAGTAGCAAGATTTTGAATGCTGAAAATTTTTGTTATTATCTATAAGAATACTTAAACAACGAGATAAAAAGTAAATGAAACAAATGTATTCTGCTAAAAAAACATCCTATATACTACTCGAATTCTTGTAAGACATTCTTCATAAAGCAACAAACAGCATCGGAACTGGTCGTTGACAAATTGAAGGATGTTCAGTTTCGCGGTCATTTGGAAGGAAATGTTTAATAAGCCTCTAAGAAGCTTGGTGTGCTGGCCACCACTGGCGAATCTATGAAGCGCAAATTCGGCCCCACATGATACTGCCTGTGGGCTGTTCTCACTGCTAAATGGGAACTCCCCAGTACCAGCATGGATGGCAGAATAACTTAACATCAGGTGAGCCTCCCGCTGTTCTAAAAAATATTAAAATAGTAAACAAAATGCTTAATATTTATATAATTTAAATACAATTTAACACTTATCATTCGATAATGAGATTGTGAACATTTCGAATTAAACCAATTAATTCCGTAAGCCTCTTACATCCTGTAGGCTTCAAAGTTTCTCGTCACGAACGTGTATCGTACTTTATCAGCTGTAAACAACTAATAATAATATCTAGATTATTATAGTACAAGAAATTAACATTAAATTATCTATTTCTAAATCCTAACATTCAATATTCTCCAAAATCTAGTCACTTAAGTTAGAACTACTAATGCACTAAGGAAGTTTCCTTTTAACTAAATCTCACTTATGAATTCAATAATATTAAAAACATTAGAAAAGCGGATATTTAATTTAGCAAGCAATGACTAAAGAAGTGTTAGATACTTTCAACGAGTAAAGTCCTAAACAATTAAACTGGTGCTAATCTACCCACGTAGAAGGTGTTAGAGCAGGACAGTAAATTGTATAAGCAATTTTCGATTTAGCGCGAGCAAGACAGCAACTGTGGCTTACTTGAATGTTAGTAGAGGGTTTAACGAGAACTTTCTGAGAGGGTATAGATATGTTTGCACTGATCTAGCTACTAGTTCAAGCTGTTCTTATATAAATTATACGCCAAGTGACTATCTATTTCTAAAGCAAAAATGCAGACTGTTTTTACCCAGCTAGACCTTTTCACTCCAGTTTGTCAAGATATTATAAAAGCAAAATTAATAATTTAACACGATAGGTATGAAATAACTCTAAAGACTTGTTCCTAAGGAGTTACAAACTTTATTTAAAAATCGGTTGTCTGTAAAGACGGTTTACTAACGATAGTTGAACGTGAAAACGTCATAAGAAAATATTGATGGAATGGTTGTATTTTTCAAAAGAAAATTTAAATTTTATTTGTTTGATAGATATTTTGTATGGATATAGAGGTGGTAAATGGAAATCACAATTGAATTGATCAAGTAACATTTATTTGTATTAATTTATTTATAAATACAATTATGTCAATTTTTTGTGCCTCTTTGTTGCGCTCTCGCTTGCACTTCAAGCCTTAAATGGAACGCCTCAGAGGTAACGCCGCATGACTCATGTTTTTTCGTGCGTGCAGCCGGCTCCATCGAACTATATGACGTTGTCACGTCAAAAAAGACCGCACTTCTCTCTTAAAGACTGGCATCGCATTCATTGATTAAATGGATATTCTCTCTATGCTCTGTGTTGTGGTTACTATTCAAAATCAAAATACGTTTATTCAATTTAAATGCTTCTTAGAGCATGCTTATGAATGTCAACAACGTTTACAAAATTCACGAAAGAGCAGGACTACGCCATCCGTTCGCAAAACTACCAGGAGGTCTTGTTCAGAGAAGAACGGGCAAGAAACTCAGCAAGTATTAATGGCCGAACTGGCACGAATGCCCCTCTATTTTGTAAAAAGTAATAACATAATTATATGTTCAGTATCAGCAAACACTTTAAGAATTGTTAAATAAAAATAACGCTCTATAATACAAAATTTGGTCCGGAGTCATATCTAGTATTGCAGTATGGTGTAGCGTCTGCACTGATTTGTTTTTCAAATAAAATTTTATTCCATAAAGTTTTTCCATGGACAAGATGTTGGACTTAGAAGACATGTCTATTTTATTTAAAATTATGAAAAGCAACATCGATAGCACCCTTCGGCCCTGCACATTTACTTAAATAAAAAGAATATTAATAAATTACATGGTGCATACATCTCACGACCAAGATATATAAGGCATTGTTGGATTTGTAGATAGTATGAATGGGATTAATAATATTTAAGGTTACATACACTAGAGCTAGTTACTAGAGAATGTAAACACATAGTGAGCGCTGTCTCTTGTGATAGTGAAGAGAAACAATGGTAGTAGTGTCTCACTATTTCATTTATTTTATTAATTCGTAAATTGCATGAAAATACTGATTATGCTTAGGTTTAATTAACAATCTTATAAGATTATAAAATAATTATCGTTAAATTAGTGTATCTTAAAAAAATATTATTTATTTTATGTTAAAATTTTAGGTTGATAATTTAACGGTTCTTAAAACCAAAAAAGAGCGTACCAATTCCTATAGAACCGGCAACGCTCTTGCGAGCCTTGGTGGAGCCCACGAACATAGGCTCCACTATCACGTGAATGTCGAGGCTATTCAACTCCTTGCCATCACGGGCCTAGTGAGAAGACTTAAAAGGACAAAACCATTTCAACTAGTGAATTAGTGAATGAGTGAAAAAAAAATAGAGTGTCTTCCCTTTAATAAAGACTGTAAGTAGTGTTATTGGACACTTTCTTATGTAAAAATCTTTATTAGTAAACTAGGTTAGACTTAAATTACTTATTAGTCTTAAGTTAGGCTAGATTATAATGTTCTATGATGTCTTAGTAAAGACACAATATGTATATAAAAAAATAAATATAAAATAAAAACTTGTGACCCTTCTGGCAGTATGAGTGTCGATTTGCATTTAATATAGAGCGGTGACTTCACTTTAACATCAGGTGAGCCACTTGCCCATTAGCCGCTACTCAATAAAAAAATGTACTTAAATTGAAAACGTTCCGAAAAAATCCCCGGGTCAGCTACGGTCGCTATGAATTTATTACTATTTACCGTCCGGTGTTTGCTTCGACGATATATCCACACCTCGATTCATTTCATTGTATGTTTGTGTAGCGAGTTTACTTTGTATTAATTCTTTGTCATACGTCACAGCATCCGAAATATAATATTGCTTATTTGATGGCTTTTTGTGGAAGAGAATTGTTTTTCTCTTTAAATATCACCACGCCCGTTAATTTTGAGTCTTTATTTTATTTATGAAAGGTTTGGAGATATCGAGAAAGATTATCGGTGATTTCAGATGCTATATACAATGAGAGATATTAAAAACCAGTGGAGCTACCATTTTTTAGGTCTGGCCCTCAGATTTATATATTTTTTCGTGATAATTTTATTTATTTAATTGACAATTAGGTGATCAGCATTCTGTGTTTGACGCACGCCGTCGACTTTTTGGTTTTAAGATATACCAGTTTACTTTCCTTCACCGTACGAGAGAAAGCATACATATACAGAAAGTCCATTGCTGCACATTCGGAGATAAAACCTACAACCTCAGCGAGAACATGCTTAAAGCCAATACGAAATAAAAATATACGATTAAAGAAATGTATAAAAGTTTTGACGCGAGCACTCAAATTCTTACCGATGACGATAGTTGGTTTAATTATTGTCAAAAAAATGCAGATTTTTTTATCGAAATTACCGATCGAATGAATATATATAGTAACTGTCAATAGATCGTCATCTATTTCGTCTTTTACTATCTACTTGATGGTTCGTTATCAATATTGCAATTTACTTCCTTCAAAAAGGCAAAGTTACAAAATGTTTTATACCAGATATGTCCACAGCACATAAAATAATTAAAACTCAAAACTCACTGCACGAATGGTCCAATATGACAAATGATGACAGGTCACGGCCCTTTTGCGCAATACCTACACTGATTTAAACTTCGGGCCAGGGCAACATGATACTGCGATAACTATACTGAACAAACATCGCTACAAATGCTGCTGGACTGTACGGCGCATGGGGCATCAAGGTACAAATTTGAGCAGAAAACAAACGTGGCTCTAACAAACACTGCATTGTACCAGTAATAAACACAAATGTACCTAGAGAATCTATGCGAGTACAATTTCAAATAAGAAATAGAAATGAAACAGTTTTGGAGCCTGCGGCGCCGTGAGTTTCGGCATCCCATGAAATATAGTCCCGACAAATGAATGTACATACAACAATGTACATATGTCTACAATATGTGTAGAATTCCCTGGCTACAGTAAGTTGATTATCTAATAGTAGCCTAATACAAGTACATAATATGTAGGTAGTATGCATCAAGTAGAAAGTTAAAGACGAGATAGATGACGATCGGTGCAGACAGCTACTATATATATACTGTGTTCGATCAAGTTTCTTTTACGTTTACACGATTTTGCAACAACTAAGGTTTAAAAATATTTTATTTTATAATCCACCATGTGTATTAACTTATTAACTTATGCTGGTAATTTAACAAAGTGACCTTTAAATAAACTGAAAGATATTAATACGGGTAGTTGGTAGTATAATGTTTAGATAACATTGTTACTAATACCAACACAAGGGACTTGTAATTGTCAAAAGTAAATAAATTATTAGTGGTATTCTTTCTGCGTTTAAAATTTCATCATGGATGATTTAGATATGTGACTGTTGTTCAGCATCATCTTTAGGCAAGTTGTTGGCAGAAATAATTGATTTAATTATTTGAATAATCATAGTAGTACAAACACCGTCGACTGTTTGTGTCGAAGGCAAGTCGTCGCGATGTTAATTTCACCGTTTTAGCCACTGTTAAATGCAATAGAAAGAAAGTCTAGTGGTGCATAACCGGGGATCGAACCTCGACGTCAGGGATAAGAGTGGAATACTTAAGCCACTAGGCCAACACTGCTAGTACTAAATAATATTTGTAATCGTACCGACATCGTGTACACGTAGTTTTTACTGGAGCACGTACTTGATGCGAACATATTCAGACATTAATGTAATCTTGGAGCACAATTGCGCTCAATTCGGTTACACTTAACTATTGTTCCATTCTCACTTAGTTGAGGCGTATTGTATGGGACGACGTATAGTCCAGGATGCACTTACGCCAAATTATATTTAACGAGCCATTAATATCTCCATGCATCGTTTGGGGTGTTCACTTATTAAATACTTAGTTTGGGTAAGTGTGAATTCAAATTTCGAATTCTGTGTTAAATAAAAACAATACTGTTGATATAGAACGAAAATAGAAAACCCTCGCAGAGTTATAAAAATCAATGTGTGTTCATTACGCTATTGTTTCTTTTCATTTACGCTCTAAGCCATTTTAATTGGAAACGTATAATTGCGATTATTAAGCACTCACAGAGGCAACTTAATTGTAGTAATTATAAAACATAATTATTCTTAAAAATGGAATGTGGATTGAACTTCCCAATGAACGTATAATTTGTTTAAGGATGGGTAGCATATCAAATAATTCGACATAACACCAGTAGAGGCATATAAACATCTAGAACGAATATTTCATTGGTATTTATAAAAAAAAAACGCTTATTTACCTTGTTTAATATAAATGAATTCCTGAAACGATGAAATCGAACCGCGTAAAATGAAACGAATTTTTGCTCAAATTCACAGCCGATATGATGAATGGTTGATATCGAATGCAATGCAGAGTTTGAATATAACAAATATTTTCAACCAGTTCGCGAGTTGGCTATCGTATTATTTATTAATTAAAACAAATTAACATTTATTGAGTAGTACTTATTATGCCACACAAAATTACATTAAAGCATTTTTACATAAAATACAACAGACAAGCACTCTCTTACCTGAGTTCGTAGGTTCGATCCCCGGCTGTGCACCAATGGACTTTCTATGTGTGAATTTAACATTTGCTCGAACGGTGAAGGAAAACATCGTGAGGAAAGCGACATGTCTTAGACCCAAAAAGTCGATGGCGTGTGTCAGGCACTGGAGGCTGATACTTGCGTTTTAGATTCAAAAATAATCATGAAACAGATTTAGTTTTTTTTTTAAGTTAGCCTCATTTAAGGTTTATCTGTCGTAGATCTTGGTGTTATATCAACACAAAGTCTAATTCAGTTAGTAAAGTAAATTAGAAAATCATTTAATCATATAGGTAACATAATGTACACTTATGACTCGTCAGTAAAGAAATACATATTAATGCTTCTAATTTTACATTTACTGCCAGTTCTCAAATGAAGGGCGTAGAACGGAAGAGAAGAACTGGCAATTCACTCTCCGCCACTCTTTTTAATCGCCATTTTTTTTTACACAACGTTTGTAAGGAGCTGCAACTATTACAGACTGTTCCACATGACATATTAAGTAATTAATAATAATAATATAAATTTAAAAAAAAGCAAAGAATTGTCCTCTATCAGCACAAGGCATAGTGAAATAGGAGCGGGCACTTACATTCTCGTGGAAACAACACGTAAACACATAGTCGAAATAACTAACATCACCGCATACGCGAATTCAAGTACGACCAGTCACCACAAGTAGCACCCGTTCACGAGTAAGACGCATGGCCAGCCATCGGCCCCCTCGCCATATTTTAGGGAGAGAGACCACACGACGCATGGACGCCGCCACAAGCAATGACATTTAAAAAGATGTTACACTTTATAGATAAAAAACCTATGTTATGGAAATGATGAGTCTAATAAAGGTTGATACGCGACTCGCGAGCCTTATGACATTATGTCATATGAAATGAGCTTGCTAATTAACATCTACGATCATGGTTTGTATGTATAATCTAAATATTTATACGACTTCTATAAAATCCGAGTTTTGGTCACATTATTTCTTTTATGTAACAGGAGCCAAACGGGCAGGAGGCTCATCTGATGGTAAATGTGACGTTCATCTCGGGCTCATGGCTTTGTCCATGGCCTCGGTACGAATTCACACATATACGAGCTGGGGAACGTAGGCTGATTAGGGTGAAAATAACATACCCAAAGCAAATATTTAGGTTGAAAATCGCACGCTTAACTAGGCAAGCCATGCTCAATGTGACATAATGTAATTATGGTATGTATGAAAAAACCAAAGCATACATAATTATCTGTCATATCTACTCTAGATTTTACTCTATGGTATTTATATAATTTGTTTAAACACTATCGTGTAAATAGGTCACTATAAGACAATATTCAACTAAATAGATAGTGAAGATCAAAGGACGGCCATTGAAACGATTTATACGACGTTTTAATTCAATTTCAAGAGCCTTCCCAGAGTTCATGTAACTTTTCATTTAAGGAAAACTGTTGCTTAGAAGAAGGGACATAGAGGTGACATCTGCATGAAAACCACTCACACACACGGCCTTTGGAACGTAATTAAAAAGCCTATCTCTGTCCGTATTTCGTATAAAGTGAGAATTCATAAACATCAAACTTTCTGTCTACATATGGATGTGACGAAAAATTACTGAAATTAAAGTGATGCGACAGTGAATATGTAGGTTATTTTTTCCAAATCATTAAATATGTATAACTAATATAGAGAACCTCGTAAGTCGAATAAAGAACATGTAGTATGTACCTATGTATGTAATGGAGAGGCACTAAAAGAAGAAGAAGAAGAAGAAGTATGTACCTTACTCGACGTGTGTCGTGTACCTCGACGTCCATCGTTCCACAACTGAGCGTCTTTTAAGGCAGTTTTTCCCTCACACACTACTATGTGGAACCAGCTGACCACAGCAGCAGTCATTATTTGCGTTAAAACTCAGTAAGTTAATTTATATAAGATTTCTGAATCTTAAGAAAGAACAGTAAACAATTAACATTGTTTTAAACTCACTTCAAAAACTGGTTGAAAAGGTTTTTTATAGAACATTTTGATGCATGAATTATTAAAAAATAAGTTTACCAACGTCTTAATTCAATTTAAAATTTCACACCCACAAGAAAGTTTTAAAGGATGTAACGTAATAATAATATTAGCGTCACGAAGATGTGCAGCGTTTCTGAGAGAGTGACATTGAGACCGATTGAGAGAGAGTGAGAAAGGGCAAACGTAGCATGAAGCAAATAGCCATGGAGCGAGAATAGGGAGCACGCAAGTGAGAAAGATCGAGAAAAAGAGTGAGATAGAGCGAACGTCGCATCACGGACAGTGCCATGGAGCTAGAGGTGGGAGAAAGCTATAGTGAGAAAGATTGAGAAAAAATACACGCTATTGGTTCATGTATTCGTTTAGTAGTTACATATTAGAACTTTAGATGGCATTTCTGTCGCATAACGTCTTGTGCAGTAAACGCAGATTTTTTTATTTATTTATATTATTATTAGCACGTATACTGTGTGTAAACAGTGTGAATATAGATATACAAATGCATTAAAGATACATATTAGAGTGAGCCTCGTAGATTAAAATTGGGATAGCTGATGGCGACGCGTATCTCGTTCGTATATTATATTAAGTTTCTCATGTAAATAAAATTATTTTTTTTGTAATGAGAAATAAAGTTTTTTAAACATCAAATACATGGAGTGATCATAAGCTGGTGCATGATCATCTATTGGTCATTTTACCTTAGTAATAATTAATTTACAAAGAAGGTTCACTTCTGACATGTGTCCTTTGTACGCACGCACTTTTTTTTATTAACAAGGACAGTAAGCTAGTGGGCTTCAATATTTCACTGAACTATTAAACACTGGACAATGCAGCATGTACGCACCATTATGTACGTCGGTGTACATGGCTGTTAGGCAACTTATACGCTATGGGTCAAGGTACTTGCAAAAAATTATTGAAAGACTAGCAAACTCGGCGAACTCCGTTTCGCCACCAGATGGCGTCGTTTTATGTAACATTTCGTTTGGTGCTCTCGCTTTTCTGTTGAAATTTTTCCTGAATTTTCTTTGTCATAAACCTCACGGAGCCCGAGACCTTTCCAACGAATGCAAAACCGTGGAAATCGGTTCGTGCTTTCTGGAGTTATAGCGTCAGGAAGGAAAACCCGACTTATTTTTATATAGTAGATAAAGTAAAATCATCTCGTAGCTTTAAATTAACATTTTCAGTTTCAGTTTAACCATTTAAGTAACATCTCCTTTGGTGATCACGATTGCTCTCCATTCGCAACGTCAGCTTATCTAAAAAAACGTATTAAATTAATGTTTGAGTAATTTTATTTAAATGTGTAGAACTCGCATAAACCAGATACAATATTGTATTGTATTTTATTAACATAACCTTTACACGTTTAAAGAAAACGCTTTTTAACCGGATTGAAGTTATGTATTATTATAAATTTACAATTATTTTACATAAATTTCCCCGGAGTTGGTATCGACTAAAAGATGGAGGGATGGAGGGTGGGAAAAACGCATTCGACAGCACTCCTCAAAACAAAAGAAAATATGGCCGCCCAATGCAGATCTGGCAACGACGCATTATTTCAGAGGCGTATGATGCTGGAATACCTCTCTAAGACCGATCAGGCTAGTTATCTATGCTGCCCACCTTGGGGACATAGGCCCTTCAGTATGAAGTGGCTGGAAGTTTCTCGTATCTAAGGCCAAAATACATTTTTGGTCGCAGAGCCCGCGAACTACGTATTGGTAGCCAACAATACGTAGTTGAATTGGTAGAATTCCTCAATTTATTAAGCGGTAAAAACTTTCGTAGTTGAATAGCCTAAATGATGATCGATCTGTGACGTCATAGTTATTATATTAGGTATATGTAACGACCGGTGATGTGATCATTGCATAGTCGACATGATGTAATGCTTAATTGATTCTCATTATTTATTTAGCTAACGAGCTGTGAATAATCGCTTGAATACATCAATAATGCCACCGTACCTTTGCTTTTAGTGATACAAGCTATTTCTCATCACTAGACTTGTCTATGAAAAATAAATGACAATATTTGGCAACACTAGTTTTATAACAGTGGTTAATTTAAAACAAATTATTATTATTGACCCTTCTTTTGGACGTATGAACCCCTGGTTCCCCGCTGAAGCGACTAGTTACCAAGGATTACACAAGGGGTTGCATGGTGCAACGATGCTGTGGTCTCCTCGGCAACGCGGATGGGCTGCGTACAAGGCTACGCTGTTACCGTGTCCTGATTAGGGCAATGGCTGGTGGCGCTGTGGGGTTTTAGTGGGTATGCACAGCAGCGAGTCCCACATAACCCTTCCCTGTCAACCGTGGGACCCAAGCGTAACGCATTTTCCCTCGAAAAAAAAACGGGCTTCGGAGTACGACTATTATCCCTGAAGTAGTAGGTTCGATCTCCCTGGTTGTGCACTAATGGACTTTCTGTACGCATTTATCTCTCTGGTAACCTGAGGCCAAGACTTATTATTATTATTATTTTTTAAAGTTTTATCTTGATTTATTTAAGTTTTTTTATATTCATTTACATTTCGAATTTAAATTTCGTAATAATAAAAACTTAGTTGAATAAAATAAACAAAGAGACAATCAAAATGTTTGCAGGAGTCAGAAGTAGGATAATATAACATAACATTATTTTGTAATCTTAATATTGATAAAGCTAGATAAGCAAGCAGTAGCATAATTCCTTACTCGTGAAGACTTTATTATTCCTATAAAGTCCTCAAAATTGTTTACCCTTTATCGTAGTTCTGTTTTACTGTTTTCATAAAACCCTGAGCTTGCATGCGTTTTCAGTCCAAATTTAATACGTTTTCTAGGTGAGTGGGTTAAGAGCAATCAGAGGTAATTGAGGCGCGTAGTAGAGTGCACTAGAGAGTACAGGGCAGAGTACAACAGAGGTACAGCGAGTGTGGGTGTCGCTTTGACCATTCGCCCGTGATCCGAACGCTTGTTGCCGAAATCATTCCGCCTCACCGGTCGCAGTGCCGAATTTTAGTCGCTTATTGGGGTTTAAAACAAAGCCAAATCGCCGTCGAACGTGTTCAATATATATAATATATATCCGATCATAGATAAGATATCTTATATATAAAATTCTCGTGTCACAATGTTCGTTCCCATACCCCTCTGAAACAGCCGATTCTTATTAAATTTTTTATGCATATTCAGTAAGTCTGAGAATCGGCTACTATTCTACCTTTCAAACCTCTAAGTGAAAAGGGGTGTCCACCCCAAAAAACTTTCTTTTATTATGTTTTTACATTTTTTTTTTGTGATACAGCATACAAAAATACATACAACCCCTACTTTTTACCCTTCTACGATCAACCCCATTTTTTTTATTACAGTAGATAGCTATTTTTATTGAACTAAAAAAAAAAATCCTAGAAATAATATTGCCATGTACGTTTGCCGGGTCAGCAAGTAGTTTATAAACATTTATTAATTTTTACTACATACGTATAATTTGTATTTACAATTTTCTTAACCTACAAAGTAAAAATAAAAATTATTAAAAAGAAAATTAAGGCAAATTTAAAAAGTTTGATCCCTGTGGTAGTGTATTTTTAACGCTGACAGCATTTTCTCGCTGTAAATGAACTATATTCTATCTATGATCGGATTCACCATGTATTGAATATGAATATGCTCTAAAATACACGACGATATTGGTCCATACAAACTACTATTTGTAATTACATCATTATATTATCATTGATTTTATGGTATAAAAAATATCGGTGACCCCAGAGCTGGTGCTTTGCTCAACGAATAAGTATCACAATAAAGCGAGAAAATGCTGCTAGCATTAAAGGTACACTGACTTAGGAACCAAACTTTGTTGATTAAATTTTCTATTTATCCATTTTTATTTATTATTATTGCTATGTAGGTTAATAATATAGTAAATACTGTATATTTGTGTGTTGCAATTAGTAAAGAAATATAATTACCAATAAATAAACATACATATATATGTACATTTAATTTGATAAGGAATAACCAAGAAGACCAAGTAATAGAAATCTTATTCTGGCCTATAGAATTTATATTTTAAATTCCGTAAATGAAAAAAAGAGTTAGAGAGGAAGATACAAACAAATTAATCCAAAGTTATTAATTTCTTTTGTCTATTTTAACCGAACAGAGTGCTTAAAAGGTTGTCGGATCAATTTTTTAATTAAATTTCGAACTTCAGCATTTGGACAAAATGTTTCAGTATCATTTAGCGATATTGAACGAGGTCGGTTGAATGACCGATGAACGATGATTAATTAGCTCATTGGAATCGCAGCCCACCCACCGCTATTCCTCTCACAACCCGCTCCCACTCTTTGGTCAATTATTACTTGACAGCTGATATAATTGTATTACTGGTATTAAACGAATGCTTTGTAACTTAAGCATCGAACTTATATTTCAAACATTACCACCACCTAGTTAATATAAAGTAATTTTAAGTGTATAATTTATTCCTTAAAAAGAATTTAACTTCGCACTATACTAGGTATACGTATACAATAAACGCTAATTGTTACATAATGTATTGTATAAATATGTTGTATATAATGTATTATATACCTACAATAAATAAGATTTTCTACTACTGTTAAATACGTCAACTGATCTAATATAGATTTTATAGTATTTGTTCTTATATTTTTTTTAAATTTAGATTATTTCGAATTTTATCAAATTATTGGTGCTACATATCCTTTTAGTACTTTGCGTTACAGGAAAGATATCAGATATGAAAGTACATAACTGACTTATATTTTAATAACAGTGTTATGAAATAATGAACGAGTTATGAAGAGTCATTTGTCATTCTCGAACAACAAGAGCGTTAATTAATTTTATCATTAATTGCGCCAAAACCGGATTCGGACTTCTGGGCCGTTGTGAGTACGCAAAAGGAAATCAGTCCATTTGTCTTATCTTTGCTATACATTACCTATCAATATATTTCATATTTCAAATATGGATGTTAATAGTTTTTAAATTTTCGAAACAAAAAACTATTCCGAATACTTTAGACGTCGATGGTCAGTTCCTTGGTTATGTCTAAATTATTGAGTAAAAACAATACTGCATAATAGAATTATACACAGTTACTATAATAGTAAAATAAATATGTACATACCAAGTAAAATTACGTGTTAAGTTTATAGTTTTATTCCGAAATTCAAGACTGAAAGAAAAATGGCGCCAAATTCCTTTCGCTCGCTAAAGCCGACGCTGCCACAGAGTACAAATGCAATATACCATAGAGATCGTCCGTATTTTTTCGCGTTCTACGCGTGAATATAATTTATAGTGTCACCTCCAGTGAATGAGGCAGTACGAAAATAATATTACATAGTAAATAATATTTCGTCTGCATTTTTTACTAATTTAATTATATATTTTGGTCATAAAGGTTATGTACACGCGGAATGTCTCGAGCAAACTAATCTTTGTATATGTACAACTAATAAAGCTGTTAAAACAATACGTTATAGAAATGATCATTGTTATTATATATTTAAATTTTCCATATTTAATTTCATTGCAATAGGAGTATTGAAAGCCGATAACTAAGCTATCATATAGGGATTTTAATATCATTATCGCATACTTAGTCGGAGGAATAACCGGGTGAGGTTAGGTTCGGTTACTAAGAATTAAATCCTCGAATATACACTCAAAAATTTTAAAACTTAATAAAATACAAAAAATAAGAATCAGTTAATTCATTAAAATACAGAGCCATCTACTTAATTACAAACAAGACACTAACTAAATTTCAACAACAATATTTTTTCTCCTTCATATTTAAAATACGTACATTAGGTTTTTCTAAATAGTTCTTGCTAGTTATGTTAGATGTCGCTTAAGCAAATTTGCCAAATTTATATTTAAATTTAACTGCTCTGTAAATTGTTATATTTGCGTCATCTATTGACGTCAACCTGAACTACGAGAAAAGCGTTAACGAAATTGTTGTGGCAAGTAACCAACTTCTTATTTTTATATTTATTTGATAGATGGTATTGCACCAAGCTTTACATATTAATGCAGACTCATTTCTTGAGTTTGTCAATAATATTACATTATTTTATATTGAGAATTTATTTTTTGAAAAGATAACTTATTTTTACAATAAATATATGGGTTTATTGATACGTTTACTTTTTCGACGAATAAAATTTGTATTATATCATTTTTAGACAGCAATGGGTTTTCAATTTGTAGACGAGTATCGACAAGCCTGCGGGCTTTTACAATTTGTTAGATGTTTCTGTATTGTTACGTTAAGTGGATTGTATCCAGTGAAACGAAATCATCCCTATTGTGTCGAAATGTATTTTATTTTAAAATAACAAAGGATAGGTCTTGTCTTTGGTTTCGGTATGAAAATATGGTATTTTGGGGAATATTGTAAACTAGCAAAAGTTTTAATAGCCTACCTATTTAAAGTTTATAATAGTTATAACTTAAAAGAGGCATCTATTATAACAATATTACTTTTAGTCAAAGTTTAGTATTTTGCTAAAACAATTCAGTGACGTTACATTAATTTTTATAGGCCAACTAGCAAACTCGGCGAACTCCGTTTCGCCACCAGATGGCTTCGTTTTATGTAACATTTCGTTTGGTGATCCCGCTTTTCTGTTAAAACTTTTCCTGAATTTTCTTTACTATAAACCTCACGGAGCATGAGACCTTTCCAACGAATGCAAAACCGTTGAAATCGGTTCGTGCGTTATGGAGTTATAGCGTCAGGAAGGAAAACCCGACTTATTTTTATATAGTAGATAGACGATCAGCCGTTTAGGCCTGACAACCCTCGTCGATTAGATCGTTGGCGTGCCTAATTTCTTAAGATTCTTCGTTTTCAATTAGATTAGCTTCGATTATAAGAAAATCATTAGGGCTAGGGTTCGTACCTTAGAATAGCTGAATCTGTATTTTTCCAAGTAGATCAGTATTTTAGGCGAAACTACACTTAAGTAGTTGGTTTTATTCGGATAAAAAATATTCGGATCCAACGTCAAATCTGTGCTGCTCTATGGGTGTGCAACTTGGACGGTCACCAAAGACATCTCGCACCGACTCCAAGTCTTCATCAACCGCTGTCTTTACCGTATTCTGGGCATCTACTAGCCCGAAAAGATCTCTAACGAGCAACTTTGGGAGCTGTGCCGAGAAACCCCGATTAGCCAGCAGATCAAGTGACGCAAATGGAAATGAATAGGCCATATACTCCGAAGGGATCCCAATCATATTCCCAAGCAGGCGCTATGGCTGCCAAGCGGAAGTCTGGGCTTCCCACGAAAACCTGGCGCCGTACAGTTGCTGATGAGGCAAAGAGAGCCAGAAAGACTTGGAGCGAGGTGACATACGAGGCTTAAGACCGAACGCGATGGAGTCTCACTGTGGACGCCTGCCCCCATCTAGGGGTTATAGGACATTAAGTCAAGTTGGTTTAATTATAAATAAAGTGTACCAGTAAAGAGATTTCACGGCTAAACCTAGTATAAATTCCAATAGTACATTTTAGTATTAAATCACAGAAATATACCAAGAAATTTGTTTATATAAGGTGAAGTAACACGTGATTCGTGAATGTTCAGAGTAATATATATGAGCCGCGAGTATTGCCATGCCCAGTCAGGTGAAAGGCTTTCGAGTTCGATGAGCGAACAAATTTGTTTCTAGGATCGCAGAACTATTCGATTGTGTCCAGGAAATAGGCGAACATTACGTCTGTTTATATATATTATACTAGCTGATCCGGCAAACATCGTTTTTCCATGTATATTATTTCTAGGAAATACTTTTATTTTACAATAAAATAACTATCTAATATAATAAAAAATGGGGTTGATCGTAGAGGGGTGACAATTAAGGGTTGTATGTATTTTTGTATGCTGTATCATAAAAATATAAAAACAAAAATTTGTACCTACAAAATAAAAATTTAGGGGTAAAAAATAGATAATAGGCGATTCTCACATTTACTAAATATGCGTAAAAAATTCATAAGAATAGGTCGAGCCGTTTCGGAGGAGTATGGGGACGAACATTGTGACACGAGAATTTTATATATTAGATTAGTATTGGTACATACTCGGCTAGATTACGCGCTGTAAAAGTACACGCGCTGTAGTAGTTGGAGGAAATTTAAAAATATTTTGGTCTCTGTCAAATTTGTCTTAGTTAAAATAGTGTTAGTAAGTTTTAATTGCCTTGTATGGGAATGCATATTCATAATATTGTCTTTGAGCTGCAAGACGTTGTCACTAAGGCCTCCTTTTGCCATAGATAATCTCCATTTATGTTAACCATTATAAAGTTATTCAGTAGAGTAATAAAATCATTTTTTTATATTCAAATCAACGATCATTAGAATAAAAGAGATATACATATAGGTTAATAGAATTCAGTTTACTTATAAAGCGTCCTAATATTTACTAGAATTATTGGAGTAGGGCAACATTATAATCAGCTGGATCACTGAAATAACTTGCCTGGTTGACTTAAACTTAAATATTTTAATCACAGTACAGTTTATTTTATGTAACAGTAAGTTTGATTATAGTAAAATTTTTCAGTGTTACATGTAATTTTATTTTTGTTGATTTGGTTGTGCACTTTACCCTTAGTATTTATTTTTTAGGTTTTCCTTAGGCAACCCTAGTAGCCTGGAAGAGATCGATAAAGGCCGCTCGTAGCATCCCTAATAAATAATGATCTTTGTTTTTATTTTAGTATCTCGAAGTTTAAATAAAAATATATATTTTTTATTTCAGCCGCAATTTCAGCAAGTAAAATCTAGTGGCCCTCCTTAGAAATTGCGGCGCGTCAGCAGCACCACAGAATCCTTGTGGAGTGACGTGCTTATAAACTTGAATGTTTTTGTAAAATGTAAATATTTTTAATACAAGTATTTGCGTCGTAACATTTTTTTCATTACATAGTAGGCGTTATTTCTTTATTTATAAGCCCTAAAACAACGTGAATGCTTTAACTTTTTTAAAAATGACGTTTCAAATTATACACACATACACATCAATTATATATATATATATATATATAAATTTCTTGTGTGAAAATGTTTTAAAAATTCGTTCCCATACTCCTCTGAAACGGCTCGACCGATTCTTATGAAATTTTTTATGCATATTCAGTATGTCTGAAAATCGGCTACTAAGTATCTACCTTTCAAACCCCTAAGTGATAAGAGAAGTCCACGCCAAAAAAAAATTTCTTTATTTATTAATTTTTATGATACAGCATACAAAAATACACTACAATATACAAAACAATCCCTAATTTTCACTCTTCTACGATCAACTCCTTAATTTTATTATTGTAGATAGTTACTTTTATTGAACTAAAAAAAATGTTTCCTAGAAATAATATACATGGCAAAACAACGTTTGCCGGGTCAGCTAGTTAAAATTTAAAAAATTCAAACTAGAATTAAGTTCGGTCGCGATTGTAATATGTATATATATACAATTAAAACACTTTCTGTAAAGCTTGGTAACAACTGGCTTTAATTGTTTAAAACATGAGCTTATAACTAAGATAACATTTGGAGTACCTAGTGGTGCTGCGACGCTGGATTAAAAAAAACTAACCTGACTTATTAAATCGTTCGTAAATCTTGTGACCATTACGTTATTGGACATTATCGGAAACGAGAATGTTAAATTACAATTTATAAGTATGGTAAAAACTAAAGGGCTCATATTGGCTTCAAGTGTGATGATTATTTACATTTTGTTTACGCTTATAATTAATAACTAATATTATATATATAACTTATATACTAATACTAATATTAGTTTACATAACTCTAGCTAGGAACAAATAACATAAGAAAGCAGTAAAAACTAAATAAATACTTAAAACTTATTAAGAGTATAATAAACAAAAGTAC
Source organism: Pieris melete (assembly GCA_963693345.1). Classification (NCBI taxonomy): domain Eukaryota; kingdom Metazoa; phylum Arthropoda; class Insecta; order Lepidoptera; family Pieridae; genus Pieris; species Pieris melete. The sequence continues at coordinate 460,746 of CAVNZK010000119.1, forward strand.
GGTCAGTAGGACAATTGTTGTATTTAGATTGCAACACAACTTTAATAAATAAAGTAAATAAACAGCAGTATTAGCTAAGCGTGCGACCCTCATGCCTGAGAGTGCTTTCGAATCACGGCTAAAGCACCAATGGAATTTTCTTTCTATGTGCGCAATTAGCACTTGCTCCTACGGTGAAGGTAAACATTTTAAGGAAACCACCATGTCTCTTACACATTGATAACATATTTACACATTACGTGTACTGTCTGTGTGAGACCCGTTGTAGCGCCACTAGATTTTTATTATTCGATAATAAAATTTTTAGGGGTTTAGCATCAAGAATAATAGATTCATTTCCCAACATATCGAGTGATAAACAGTAATAGTGGTTAGCGAGAGTTGTTTAAATGAATCTGACAGTTAATACTATTTGATATTATGATTAGTATCTATTGAAACATTGGGTTGATATGGTATTGCAATAGTTGTAGCTTAAACATACTAAAATATACCGATATATCCGAAAATCATAACCGAAAATATATTAAAAATATGCTTGGAACCGCTTATAATTTAAAAACGAAATGATTTATGGCGCTCATTGAGTCTATCATCAAAATCTGTTGTTCTAACAAACATGATAATATAAAATTACCATAAACTTCAACATCTACGCAAGATTGACACGCCCTATGACCTGGCGAATATAGGGCTTTAAATCAAGTAAGTCAAAAAGCCTAATTGACATTTTCCTATTTAATGCCAAAGCTTAAAAGCTTTAAAAAAAGCTCAAATTAATATAAGTTTTTGCTATCGTAAGTAATAGATATTTGCTCTCCTCAACGTGGTTATAAATTTATGCTTGCCTATTGTATTTACAGATTGTATTGTCTTCAGACAAGGACCTCTCTAGGTAATAATGAAGTCCTTCGTACTGAGTTGAGTATCCTCTAAGTACACTCAACAGCGAGATTGAAGAGAGAAATAAACAGTAGTTTGTCCGTGGATTTGTTAAATTTAAAGTTTTATTTGATAACTTATATGTTTTGTCGCAATTTTGTTACAATATAAGTCACTCTAGCGCATATAAAATATTTAAATTTGTGGTTTAAGTTCATAAGTTGCGTATTGGAAATTGAAGGAATTATACTCACATAATATATTTAATAAAAAATGCGTGAATTATACAATTTAGAAAATTACAGATAGGGATATAAAGGACCAAACATTAAACTTATTCAGGTAGAGACTAGAGAGTAGAAACTCATAGCTGTCATTTTAAACATAACAAAAGAATTGCGAAAAACATAGACTGTAGAACACTTAGCCAAGAAATCGCACTATAAAACTATTATTAGGCATACGATAGGAAACAATATGCGACTTTAAGTTGAAAAACCAGGCGCAACAACGTTTCTTAATAGGTTCTTCTGTTCCTAATACATGCCGGCTTCCTTACGATATCTTCAGCGCTTAAATGCGGACATATAATAAAAGATCTTTTGATGCATAGCCTGTTTCGAGGACACGACATATGGATTTAGATTTGCTTGCTCAACCACCCGACTCCGCTATTTTTGTGCTAAACTCTATCTATTACAAATCCAAAAAGTGTACAAATTTTCACTACAGAAAAAAAGGCGTAAGATCACTGAGATCGCTGCAGCCATCTTAAAGCGTCACCAATAACAATTGCAATAAAATAAAATAAAACATTTTAATTGCATATTTGTAATTCTTAATATTGCTATTGTCATTTTTTTTGTATTACGTATATTTATATTCTCTTTTATTATTGTAATGTTTTCCTATAATGTTGTGCACATGCATCTACATATTATTATGTTTTTGTATGTTTTGTGTTCTCTGTAAGTGTCTATACGTGATTCATTAGTGTGTATGTAACACAATCCTCATACTCTGATAAAGTATAATTATGGAATGAAAATATTATTCAATTATTTTAGAATAATTGAAAATCAGTGATTTATTTTAGTCGATTCTGTACCAAGCCAATTTGCCTGGATATGGAAAACTCATGCTTATTTTAATGAGACAATCACGGACCAAGGAATAAGTTTATCGATCAAAGTCGATAAAGCCATTTACCAAGTAAATACACGCGGGATTAGCCCGAGCTAGACTGAAACTCGAGCAAACTAATCCCTATCGAAGTCTTAGCAAACGGATTATGTGTCAATGACTACGTTTTACACTGCACTCGGCAAAGAAAAGTTTCGATCTTGAGTGTATTACAAAATGATAAAATTTAGGTTTCCTAGAAAAGCGGAGACGTTAATTCACGGCCGTCATTTTACGGTTGTTAATAACAGCCCTTTACTTTTTAACATAATGCAAAACAATTATTTTCGCTCGTAATTTCACGTTTCCACTCATTGTATTAATTAAATATGATCACCGCTACACGCGAAAAACGTTGAACTAATGTTTACCACCGCTATGACGGCCGTCATGCAAATGACAGCACCGCTATTTGACGTTACGGTGACACAAAAACGTACTCCGATGTTATTTATAGACAATGTATGGGTGACGTCACCCAACGTTACATTAATGACATGAATGTCACCGAACGAACATGTTTTATGACATTTCATACCTTCAGAGTTTAGCAATTTATTAGTTGGTATTTTTCAATGGTTATTTAAGATACAATATATAAAGCAATCGTGGATGGTGAGATCGGGTTGGGTAGGCCATATCGTAGATACCAGGACTGGATAAATCCTCCTGGATTTCTACTAATAGTAAAGAAGGGACCCATAACCGACGAGAATGCACGGTAAATTTCATGAAAGTGGATAAAGGGAGACCGTGGTCTCTGCCTACCCCTTCGGGAAAAGAGCGTGATAATATAATTAATAAGAAATATTTTAGATCCTTTTTGATGTATCATCATCACCCGTACTCTAACCAAACAAAGTATTCATTTATTTAAATTGCAAGTTATTTAACGATTTCTTTATAATAAGTCTAAACTTTGCTTTATCATCAAATTCAAATTCACAAATCATTTCATCATATAGGTAACACATTGTACACATGATCGTCTAAAAAAAGAAATGTATATGAAATGCTTCTAACTTTACATTTAGTGCCAGTTCTCAAATCAAGGGCGTAGAACGGAAGAGAAGAACTGGCAATAAACTCTCCGCCACTCTTTTTAATCGCCATATTTTTTCCATCACCACCCGTAGGTACTCTAACTAAACAAAGTAGATGTAATATAAACGAAACATATAATTTCCTTTATTTAAATTGCAAGTTATTTAACGATTGTTTAACAATAACTCTAAACTAACAAACTTGGTAATAAAAAACAAACCAAAAATGCAATTACTACTCATATTCGTAGGAAAAACGAACTTCTCCGTAAAGTAAAAATTTAATATTCATTTTAATTTCGCGTAATGGAAGAAACAATCAGATGAAATTTCAGCGATTGTTGAGATGTGATATCCGACCATCATGATAAATTCATGTATTTGCGAATACCCGCAGCATATTTTCTTTTAGGGCTGGCACTTTCATTTTAATATAACAATTGAGTTTTGGCATTTTATTGAACTAGTACTATTTCACTGAGGTACAACGTATGCAGTACCATATGGAATACTGCTCACGCCTCTAGGCCGGTGCTTCCCAGCATCTTTCTTTTGACCAAATTCAGCAAAAGGGCTTGTCTCATCGGCGCCTTGATTCTCTCTCTCTCTCTCTCTACGTAGGGACATATTTCTCTATGCCTATTCTATAAAATATACTATGGCCAGTGTTCTGAAGAGTTGCTTGGGTTGATCCTCCTACAACCCTGTAAGAGCCCTATTAACTCAAAATTTCATCCGCTTCATCTTGATTGCTGGAAGTGTTCCACGGTCTGCTTCACAAGATTTTTTTTTGCGAATTAGCGAATGTGGAATCTACTCCCGATGGGACTCTTATCTGGGAGACACGACCTACAATTGTTTAAAAAAGAGCAAACTTCTCACTCAAAGGCCGGATCCTCTAAAATGGGTGTCCATGGGCTGCGATGACTGCTCTTTTTGGGCGTCTCATAGGCTGATTTGCTCCTTTCCTATAAAAAAGATTTGAAGCTAGTAATAAGTTTGTAGGTTATGATAGGTATTTAGTAGTCAAGTAGAAGCTTAGGATTAGTATGTATGGTATACATCCTCCTTTAATCAATATGAAAAAAAACGCAGTGTACGGTATCCATCAATAGATTTCATAACGTCAAACACAGTTAATAGTGTTCGTAAAAAAAAATTCAAGAGTGTACTAAATTAAATATATCCAATTAGATGACATTTTAATTTTTTTTGAAAAGACAAACACATACATAAAATCAAAGACGGTTTAATATATGTATAAAAATATTAGTCAACCCTGCTATGAATCAATATAATGGCCGATAATTTCGGTAAAAGCTACTCTATGAAAACCATTTACGAGCTACGTCAATCTGACAAATTAATCTCACATTGAAATTATTCGCGAGTATAACTCAAACTCGGCAATATACTACACTTGCTGACTGCAATTTCCCATGGTAATTAACAACTGAGATTTATGGGAGGAAAATCTTGATTGGTATTTATTACTATGCAATATGGTACTTATTTTACTACGTAATGTAATTTAGTATTACTTTGAAGATTTCACCTCAATCATAAGATAAACTCCCGGTTTAAACCAATTAATTTTTCTTTGTGCACAACTATCACTATCTCGGAATTTAAAGGTAAATATCTTGAGGAAATCACTGCATGTCTAAAGCTCAGGTTTTCAAGAAAAGCGGTGCCATTATCTAACGGCCGTAATGTAACGTTGGGTGGAAAAGGAGTCATTATAGTCAGTAAAGTTCAGTTTACATTTGAAAATTTAAATAAATAAATATTTATTATTATTTCTTACATTAAGTGAAACATAAATTCTATTATATTCGAATGTTGTTCGAATGTTGTTTTTAAATTACGTCCAATGCCGTAGCATCTTCCGTGGGCAACTTCATTCTGTTAATTTTGTGTCACGGAGCGCGCGCATCGTAAAATTTCACTCTCATCAATTTTTCATAACGCGCCTACAGAAGTATAACTACAAAAATACTAATATTTTATCGATGAAGCTTTTTTAGGAAGGAGGACGGAAGGGGTTATAATATTATTATGCAATGAAGCGTGTGGAAATGAAGATACAAAGTGTGTCGTTTAGTCCCTACTTGATACAATTAAAGAAACGACTATTGCAGTGCAACGCAGTTGGGTATTAGCGTGAAGTCGCTGCCATGCTTCCGGAAATGCATTATCTTAAATGAAAATCCTGCACTAGACAACTGCATACAAACTTACTTACGGGAAACGACACGATACTTTTTTGGACACGATATCTTAAGTGATATTAAAACTGTAATAATTTTTTACGTGAAAACACCATCGAAAGTCGAAACGATACAAAGCTGATGTATGGTTATGCTTATTTTTTTGCTTAGTTTTTGTATAAAGTACAATAGAATAGACCGAATCAATCAATCGAATTGCCCCCGTGCGCCGTGTGGCGTTGGGAAAACCTGGTATAGACTATGCAGGGTGGTCAAAAAGTCGTGGATCAAACGCAAATGGGGGATAGATGAGGTCATCAGCTGCAAAAAATTGTTCAACGGGATGTCTCTAAGCTCAACCCCTCCAGAGTTATAATTTATTTTGCGTTTTTATAAGAAAATTGACTTTTTTTACTAATTCTTATTAAAATTCGAAAAAATCTACATCCTGTATCTTTTTCATAATATGCACTAGATTGGTACTGATGAGTTCTTGCGTTAGACATACTATTTATAGTTGTTTATTGAGTGTAATGAAGATAATATTAAATTATACGATATATATTTTTTTCAAATCATAACTTTTTGTTTATTTCGGACCCCACTGTAAAAAAAATTGTCTACCGAAAAGTGACCCTGTATTACAAATTTTGGCCCATTTAATAGGGATTCTGAAAAGGTATTACACATGGCCATGAGTCGCCTTAATATATGCATGTAGTGTGAGATGATTGTATGACTAATATAAATCAATATATATCATTTATATACGACTCATATTTTATGAGTGCGACTTTAATGCGACATTTTATACTACACTTTAGCATCGTTTAACAAATAAATTAGCTATAACATAAATGATGTCGTTTCGTATAGTCTAAGCATACGCGGAAATTAATAATCTGTTGCGTAGTGCGCGCGGTCGTGTCGTGTCGTAATTGAATCCGCCACTTCGCTGGAGTAGGCGCCGCGTTGCTGCTGACGTTGCTCAAATAAATTCCACACAACAATTAAATATTTTATACAGTTCAGCGAAATTTTAATTAATTTTCGTAAGTTCCGGTGACGTCACTTCTTGTGTTACCGTCAACCGTCCCGTATTGTATTAAACGGTACATATTCAATAGGTATTAAATACAGTCTTGCCTCTATGAATTTGAATACCTTTATACTTTTCCAATCTTAATGCAACACAAACAAACCACTCCATACTCAGTTAAATTTTAAACGTATATTAATGATAAAAAAACACACAACAAAGAAGAATGAATTAATAGACCTTTTTTATTCCACAATTAATCTGCAATACCCAAAGACGTATTTTATTTAATTTTTCAAAAGAAAACTTAACGCTAAAGCAATAATTAAATTCCTTAAAGCATTGTTATATTTTGAGCAGATTTTAATTCAGCTAAAAAGCAATAAAGGCTTAGAATGTATATTGTTTCCCGGAAAGTGCCGAGCGATAACAATCTAGACACAATAGAGTTAGGATCTTAATAGAAAATCTTAAGAGCGCGGCGAGAGCAAGTGTTCTTTTGAGTATCCGAGCAAAGCCGAGTAAAGACGAGTGGAGGCGACGTGTTTCGCAATTTGTTGTTATCCGGCTTATTCCTCCAATCTCCTTTTCTATCTAGAATATAGTAGTTCTCAAAATTCGTGTATATAAGACAAAATGTATCTACAAATGCAATATATAGTCCATTAAACACATTGTATAGAACAAAAATCAGTAGAAACCTGTTTAAAGGATGAATTACGAAAAGTGCGATATTCAAAACAAAAGATTTTCCTTCCTGCCATTACTGAAGATTAATATTTTTTTTAAATTATATTTTCATAACTTTATATGTTATTATCACTTTTATTCTTTGTTCAAGAATAAGTCCTGGGTCTTTAGTCTGTAATCAATAGTGACAGCGATACCGATCCCAGTGTTTTTGTATATAAGTACGATGTAGTTAATAATAATAATAATAATATAGCCTTTTAATTTCCGAAACTCTGTGATTATATATATATGTCAGAGATTCGACGAGATTAATAATTACAAAGTTGGTATCACTACCGTCGCCCGACATTATTACTTAATTACTTAATATTTAAACACAGTCAGTGCGCACATCCGGCGCAGGCGCCGATCGGAAAGCAACTGAAGCTCTTCACGACCGATTCTGCGCACTACTGACAGCATGACTTTGACAATTGACACATTGACACGTTACAACCTGCAAGATGTCTATGATATTGCGTGGTGTTGCCATTGCGTGGTGTAGCCATTGTAATCAAACAAATTACACCGTGTTCTATTATAACCTAATCTCTGACATATATATGAACTTTAATATATTTTCACTCCAGTATATCTCGGAGTTCGGTGTGCCTCTTGACAAAGGCCTCCTCTAAACCTTTCCACTGTTCTCTATCTTTTGCGACTCTTATTCAGTTGTAGCCTGCTGTTAGTTTCAGTTTGTCCTTCCATCTCTTGCGTGGTCGGCCTCTTCTTCATTTTCGGTCTCTCGGGTACCTTTCCGTCAATACCATTTCATTTGGTCTATCTTAGTGAGAATGTCTGTCACACCTGTTCTAGCTCTTATGTATGCGTTTATTTGTTTATCTAATTTTCTTATGCTCAGCATGCTTCTTTCCATGGCTCTTTGGCAGTGTGCTGTAGTTATGTCGCAACATTTAACACGGTACAAAAATATTGTAGTTAGATTCGTAATAGCTATTGGGAGTTATAACATACAGGTCTGAAAAGAATAAGCTTAACTTGGACATTTCTCATTATGCAATACATGACCCATTCCAAAGTATTGGCCTTAGTATCACATATGATGGAAATTAATAGGACAGTGCTATGAATAAATAAACTTCATTTTTATTATTAAAACGTATACAATTACATAAAAGTTCTGCCGTTGGAAAACATTTTGTAATATCTTTCGTGTACATAAATTTTCTGACTTAAATAGAAACAAAAAGGTTTTCCGTGCGAGTGAGTTTGTAAAAATATATCTTTAAACCGCGGGACAATTTCAGTAAAAGCAACCGCATCTGCACTTGTATTTGCATAAATATCGGCTGCGGTGAGGTCAAGAGTGGTGGGGAAAAAAATAAATGTGTTGCATAGTATTTTTTTAGGCAATAGAACGCGCTACCCTTAATACGTTAATTAAATTTTTATTTATAGTATCGTCAGCCATTCCAATGTTGCGTACCGCGCGATTAGAAGATTGCGATATCAGTGCCACGGATATTAAAAGAAATACATATATCGAATTTGCATACAAATCTGTGTGTTCGAAAGTGCTATAAAACGAGGTCGAAATTTTATTCGTACTTTGTTTAAAACGTTTTATAATGTTAATATCGTTGTTGTTTGTACTTGACTACCTGGATAACTAGACAAACATATTTTGCCGTAACAGTTAAAAATATTTAGATACATTTTTAACAGACTTCAAAAAAAGCTGAAGGAGATTATCTATTCGTCGTGTAATGTTTAAAATATCATGGCTGCCCTGAAGCTATGTTTGCGGTTGCTGAAGGATTAGGTACTTTATACTTTACCGTATTACGTAAAGGTATGGGTTTCGTATTTTATCTTTCTTTGTTTCATATATAGAGGCGTATATAACTGTTGAATACTTGAGAAATTAATAAAAATTAAAACCACATAAGACACAAAGAGCAAAACAAAGGAACAACACAAAGAACTCGTCAGGATGGTTTTTGTCATGTACATAACAACAGTTTACAAAACCGCTCACTTGACTAGATTTTGTTAATTTACGCAATATCTAAGACCGTTAGTGCAAATGAAAATGTTTTTCGCCATACAAATCTCTTCACTAGGACATTCATATCACGATAAGTTTTTTTGAAGTTATACTTCTTTAGGCGCGTTATGAAAAATTTATGAGAGTGAAATTTTACGATGCGCGCGCACCGTAACACAAAATTAACAGAATGAAGTTAGTGGCGCACGTTGGCACGCACGCCGCCTCTGTTAATTGTGTTTCTAAATCTAAAACACGTGTTTTCATTTTGTTTTCATTATACAAGTGCGAATTTTATATGTGCGTCTGAATTATAATCAGAAGTGATTTAAATTGAATATTTTAATCAATACTAATTAATATTAGAAAATAATAATAAATATAAATATTATAACAATAAATATTTATTTTTTAATTTTTCAAATATAAACTGAACTTTATTGACTATAATGACTCCTTTTCCAGTCTTTGATTATCAATTGTAATTAATTATTTGCAATCAAAAACTATTTTAATAATGCCAAAGAAATATAACTTCTTACGCGCGTACATAAGTACACGCACCCTTTTTTATAGAACAAGGCCCAAGCGAGTACAGGCTCACATGATGTTTAGTGACTGTCGCCCATGGAGGTGTCGATGGATTTGGCCGTAAATGGATTGAGGGCTATAGAGTATAGGCCCATAAAAGATATGTATATTTTTTAGGGATCCGAGAAATATACTGCTACGGAGGTGGGCTACGGGGTGGGTGAAAAGTATTTTGTCCGTAGCAGGGAGTTTTAATGGAAATTCCACAAGTTATTGTCCTCTACGTTTTGTCTACAGCTTACACCCATTTAAATTAAAGTGGTTTTCACTCGCCGTTTTATCGCAATTATACTTTATCTAAACGCCTTGGTATTATTTAATTATCTTATTGAGTGTGTAGTTAATTTAGGATAATTCCGAAATTAAATATTCCGTAGTGAGATAAATTATTTTGATACTTTTTATCTTTGTTAAATGGTTAAAATTAATTTAATAAATAAAAAATCAAATATTTTCTCATGAAGCTGGGCTAATAATGTCTACTTTATTAATGCTATAGGTTCCCAGAATTCTTTACATAGCAAATATAAACAACAAGTCGCGCTTTTCAATAAGGGTAAAGATAACGTAACTTAACGAACTTTAACTGTAACTTAACGTTAAGAAAAATAAAAAAACAAAGGATTTGAGGGCTTTGGAAAAGTTACTTTATTGTAAATATAGGGAAATTAATATACCTACTTATATCGACGCTAAAATGTGTTGAGATATAAGCATTTTATGCCTATTGGCTTAAGGGATATGCCCTTAACTTTGAGATCCTGTTGAATGTTGAATTTCAATCTATCACAATCAACACTTGCTCCGACGGTGAAGGCAAACATGAGGAAACGGGCATATCTCTAAGTCATAATTCGACGGCATGTGATACAGAAGGCTGATCACCTACTTGTCTATAAAAATAAGAAAAAATATCAAAGAAACGGTTCCGATCTGAGAACAAGACTCATGTAGATTATTATTATTCTCATCCACAACCCAGACCACAAATCAAAGTTTATGAAATGTACTATTTTGCTGTAAATAGTGGTATCTATACTTTACGAAAGTGCATAATTCATAGCCCAAAGGCCGCAACCCGCAGGCCGCATCCCAGACTCGTTGAAACTTTCCCAAGTGCACTCAACGCAACAGTAACTTATCAAGTGTCGGACGATGCACTGATATTAATTTTGTTCCAGGATTCATCCATAAAGCGATGAGAATTTTCTTCTACGGCTTACACGCTTAAAACCGGAAACCTTTTGATATAAAAATTTTAGATAATTTAGTTTTTTATTTATTTTATTAATTGCCATTAATAAAATATTACATTTATTAATTGAAAGTAACTACAATTTTTCCGTTGTATTAATAACTACTGTCACGTAAAACTACCTGTGAAAATATAAGTTGTCTATAGTTTGTACTGTATACTAGAGTATGTATGAGTGGTATTTTGCGCTTTTCTATGACTCTTAGCAACATATTTGCTCTTTGCTCTGTGACATAATAAAAGACAGTTCGTTGTACTCCAAAACTTTGATTACCCAAAATCCTCTATTGTAACACTACCTTTCATATTCATAGCCAAGGAAGTAATATTAAAAGTATCATATGGAAACATGGAGATAATCAATGGTATCGTCGTACTCTAAATTGCGCTAACAAAGTTATTTCGACCGCTAAGCTATATATATACTTCTCGACCCTAGCCTCTGAGGCCTTCGGGCCAGTCAGTTGTTAGACTGGTCGACGATCGTCCCTTTATTCCCACCCTCTCCACTCCACAATACTATATAATATTTTCTATATGCGCATTTAGAACTTGCCCGTTGGACACAAAAATCGACGGTGTGTGTCAAGCACAGAAACTTGCTACGAAACTAATTATCAGGAATACTGGAAACTAAAGACCACGTTGTTTTTTTTATGACACAGAGATAGTATTTTTAATTTCTTGGATTCATTTTAAGAAAAACCTATTCGTAAGATCTAACATTCTTTTACAATAATATAAACGTATTTGTTGTAGTACATTTATAAAAGTGTAATTCAAATGAATCTCAGTGCAGTAGTACACATTTTTCACACTGTTCTCGTGATACATGGCAGCATCTTGACGAGTCCTTTGTGGCGTTCCTTCGTTTCGCTCTTTGTGTCTATTCCCCCTCCTTCGCACGTCGCAGCCTTAATATCCGTTCCCGCGTAATTAATTCCTGTCTACACTTTTTCATTTCGAATTAACAAGACGAAAATCCAAGATTCATTTGAGTCTTGGTAAACAAAGAAATATTAAGAAAAAATGTGCGAGCTTTTAGTGTACAATTTGTTTTTATGAAATCCAGTTTCTTCATTTAAAATAAAAGACATAATTTTAAATTAAATTAAATAATAACCAAGATACGTCTTTAGGAACGATTTAGCTACAATATCACATCTTCCTATAATGTTTAATTTATGATTATATATTACACTTCTTACAATTTTATTACTAGTGATCATCTTAAACAAATTTTATTATTATACACTATCTGTCACAACCTAAATGCTGATTTGATGCTCATTATTTTTAATGTCGGCTTTAAACACCCGAGTAGGAACTCTAATGAATTCAAGAAAAGAGCGTAATAATTCTTAAAAGTCCGGCAACGCACTTGCGAAGCAATCCCCTCTGGCAAAGTGTCTATATGGCGGCAGTATCACTTAACATCACGTCAGCCTCCTGTCCGTTTGCCCACTGTTATATTATAAAAAAAATGATAATTAATAGAACTACAAACTTGGCTTACACAAAGACAAATTGTAAATTTATATTGATAGTATGGCATAACATTGTACCTAGATATAATTTACAACAATACTTATTATTTCCTATTACAATGCGTATTGTAAGGAGTTTCTTATCAAATAATCGTTCATACTGAGATCACAATGAGAACGGCAGTAACACGGCTGCCGGTAATTCCACCATTGTGATGAGCTCCTCATTCCATTATCTCCGGACCCTCCCCCTCCCCGCTAGAGGTCATGACTCACCCCCGCTTTATTTACAGGCGTTTATATACCTAGATATATAATATTATAATTAAAATATCATGCACCATACAAACTGTGAAAGAGTGTTAGTCTAGTGGCTTGAGTCTGAGGTAGTATATTCGAGCCCTCCCATGGACTTTCTGTCTTTGTTTGAATTTAAAACTCGCCCGTATGGTGAAGGAATACATGCCTTGGACCCAAAAAGTCGACGGCGTGTGACAGACACAGAAGACTGATCACCTACCTATTAGAAAGAACGAATGATCACGAAAGAAATACAGAAATCTAAGGAACAAGGCCAGTATGCGCCACTGGATGTTTGATATGTATGGTGAAAAAATACAATAAAACACACAACCAAACCAGACTTAATTTTACGACGAATAATACGAACTTCAATTGAATAAAAAAAAACACAGAAAATATTTCATGTTACGCGAATGTTAGGAATATAAAACTTAGGAAAATAATTAAACGTCTAATTGTAATATTGTTAGTTAAATAATTAATCTTGTTAGTATTTAGCGGTAAACTGTCGATTTTCTTCTTGAAATACAGTTTTTAATATAAATTATACAATTTATTTTGATAGAATAGGTGGCAAAGAAGGAGGCTAAAACACTCGCAAGTGCGTCGCCGGCCTTTTCAGAATTGGTACGCTCTTTTCTTGAAGAACCCTAAGTGGAATCGGTTTCGAAATAATAGTTGCACATACTAATGGTACGCAGGAAATGTGCCTTAAGAAACGCTCAATTCACACAAATATTTTCACTTTACAAAGGGCAAACATTACGTCATATAATCAAGGTGAAGTTATACTTGAGCTGAAAAGCAACATTCCCCGCTCAACTAATTTCCTGCTCTCCAAACGCCGTAATGCCGGTACCGCAATTTCACACTCCGCCGCCCGCTTCTCGGTCAAGCTACCCTCGTAATATTATCCTCAAATACCCTACTTACATTGTTATGATACAGATTTATTTCCAATAAATGCTCTTTACTATTTAACGTTATTTGGTTTACGCAAGAACTATAAAACTTCTTTAACAAAGGAATTTAGTACGTTGTTTTTATGATTTGAAAAAAAAATTGTGTATCATGTTGGTTTTTATTTGTTGGTGTCATAATGTTTCAATGACTTACACAAACCATTCTTATACATATGATGGAAATACAACTGTTTTTATACTCGTACATCCTAAATCAAAACAAATGACTATTATCTATTTATTTATTTGCTTAACGGTATTCCTACAGCTACTTACGAGTACTATACAATATTCAAAAAATTACACTATACATAAAAGCCAAAAACGGAATACACATTTAAACATACACAAAGCACAGTTACACCTATACAAATACAAAAAATACAAAAAAATACAACTATTATTAAGAAAACACAAGAATTATACTAATTTTGATGACGTCAAACTGAAACGCCGCTCGAACATTCAGTGGTTATTCTGGTCGACAATTCATATTGTAGGAATTGTTAACCATACATCCTCCAAAATATTTTTAGGCAATTTACGTAAGAAATGTGTAAAAACCTTATTATTATTGTATCGTTAAGAAATGGGATCGTATTCTACACTAATGGAATGTACACACGCTGCGGCGCGTGATTGCTTCCCTTCAACACGATATTATTCTTCAACTAATGTTCTACCAGGATATTGCGACCGAATTCTCGCACCCACTAAAGCTACGTTTAAAATATTTATGTTTTCTCGACTCTACGGCAAATACACTTTATTCTACATCCAAACATAATATAGTGATTTGAAATATAAATATATTTTCGGTTTATAACCTTTTTTTATGTATGTGTAACCTTTTAAATGTAGAAATTCTTTTAGACAACTATTTTTTTCTTGTCATAAACATCGTGGTAAAGACTTATCTGATATTCATGGCTGTCCTTTTCTAAGATCATGTATGTATGTATTTCAAAATAAATATAGAATTACTTCATGTTTTAGTTAGTGTATGCTTTTATAGTGATTGTCATGTTAAAGATAATTATTATTAGTTATTCAATGTTGATAATAATAATGCATAACCTATAGTCGCACGTTTCATAGCCTCAAGTTTATTAGCGCTCGTAAATACCGAGGCGATGAGCGCACCGCCCGCCCTACACGTGGAGAGTTTATACGGTTCTCTATACAAAATGGTGAAACAAATATGTATTGGCGTTTCAACGTTTATTTCATAACACAGTTCATAGTCTCAGCAACTCCTAGCTGGTTACAGCGATTAACTTTTCATTAGAGAAGTTTGCAGTCTCAAATTATTTTTAAAATATTCAGAATAAGAAAAAATATTATTGAAGTTATACTTCTTTAGGCGCGTTATGAAAAATTGATGAGAGTGAAGTTTTACGATGCGCGCGCACCGTTACACAAAATTAACAGAATGAAGTTGCCCACGGAAGATGCTACGGCATTGGACATAATTTAAAAACAACATTCGAATAATAATAAATATTTATTTATTTAATTTTTCAAATGTAAACTAAACTTTATTGACTATAATGACTCCTTTTCCAGTCTTTCATTATTTTATTGTAATTAATTATTAGCATGCAATCAAAAACAATTTTTAATAATGCCAAAGAAGTATAACTTCTTACGCGCGTACATAAGTACACGCACCCTTTTTTTTTAATTTTTTAGTTATGACCTCTACCATTTTGGAAACTACTTTTAGCTCTGATGAATATTTTATTATTTTGGGTCTGTTTGGGTGAGTCTACTACGTATCCCCAGAACACGTCTTCTTATAAGAACTCTGTTTATGTTTTAGATGGAATTCGATCACATACAGGTATTTTAAAATGACGAAAAATTCGAAATTTAAATATTTTACACAACGAAATGTCAGTGCACGGCTACAGCGCACAGTATATCGTTGTATGCAGTTACAATTTCAATATTCCGATATGAGACAGCCCGCCGGCGGAGCACGCCGATACTAGTTATTGCGGCTCTTTATTAAACCTTGCACTTTTATGGAATATTTCACTTTATTACATCCAGCGAAACACTGAATATGCAATAATTTAATGTTTTAAAAATATTACTTTCTAGATTACATTTGAAAATTTATTAGTACATATATTTACCTACTTCTGAAAAGGATCTTATTAGTTAGACTTGTATGTTTTTATTTGTAATTGGTAAATATTTAAGTGTGATGTATAGTGGCAAATAATGTTGGTAGATATTTGAAATTTTCTAAACAATTGTTTTGTTTATTAAATAAGTTAGTGTAATATAATAAGTTGCTATATTGTCTTATCTTAATCCTAAGTATTAAATTAAGTTATTATTTGTTTATTTTATAACATAATTTGATAGTATTTAATATACCTATTTACTTTACACTGGGTTAAAGGATCAACTTAGGGTTTCAAGAAAAGAGCGTACCAATACGTAAAAGGCCGGCAACAGGACCTCTGTAATTGAATGTCCATGGGCTTCCATTGCCCCCCATACCAAAAAATAAATAATATAAAGTATTATATGTACTACAGATGATATCGCGGTAAACATTCAAACTGTGTTTTCCATTTAAAGATACGTACCAAAGTCAGTTTTAATCTAGTTGTAGTATTGGGAATTATACGTGGAGTAAACCGCTGTGCACTAAGTAAACTCTATTACTCTCAGTAACCTGCAAACAGTCCGTCTCCCGGGGATCAGTGCTTACTACTTACTGCCAGTACTGTATTGAGGAGATTAAACTTTATTGAAGCTTCAAGCCCTTGAGACGTATGTTCAAATAAGAAATTTCTAAATATTTTCCGAGTTTGTATTTAAACAGATTAGCTGAGTTGGCTGGACCGATTTTAATTAAATTTTGTTTGAGAATCGTTTAGATTTTAATTTATTTTTATATAAGACATGTGTACATGACGTCTATCGGGTCCGCTAGTAAAAGTGCATCTGATTTATGTTTATTTTAAAAATTTGAAACACTTGAAAACTATACTCCTTAACTTTTATTTTTTAAATCTTAAAGGTTTTAAGAGGTTAATGGAATAAAAATTTTATTAGGGTAATACATACAGATTTTTTTTTACATTTGTTAATTTCAAAGGACAAAGATCCTTTAAAAATAACAAATGTTAACTCCACCGAAACGACTAAAATGAGATGGAGTGTTTGGAGGCTCCAAGGATACCGCCGTCTATAGACACTCTCAATGCCAGAAGGACGCGAGTGCGTCGAAGACCTTTTAAAAATTGATACGCTCTTGTCTTAAAAGAGCTCCCAGCCAGGGGTGTAAACAGTGGCTCCAAATTTGCGCTTTTTCCTAATAGTTCCTACCGTCTCGCTTTTTTACACCAAGCATCTTGGAGCCTAAATTATATATTTATTTGTTCCATATGTCAATACTCAGTACCCCGATGTCGGCTGTGGCTTTAAGGAGAGTGTCTTCGAAGAAAGGAGTAGCGAGAAAGGTTTTTTTACAACTAAAGCGAGTTGATAACAAAACACAATTCTTCATAGTAAGCTGTAATCATTACTGTACCCGACTGACTTCCCCGAACCGACTGAATCTAATTGGTATCTTTCCATTAGTTTAAACACACAGAGCGCGGGACGTGATCGCAATATTTCATTTCGAAGAAAGCCAATTTACTGGAGCCAATGAAACTGAACTAACAAAAGAAATCTATTCCTCAGCAAAGCTAGCGCAGTTTAATCTAAGACGGGACCAGCAAAAACTATTCTATTGATAAATCGTCCTCTCGCTATCAGCGTTTCCATTCATTAGTAATTTTGCCTTGCTCAAACCGACTGTGTCATACGAAATTACTCTACCTATGTTACGTTAAATTCACCTGTATTTTTTTATATTGGCATAATATGGAACGGTGACTAAAAAGAAACGGTTGAATAATAAATAATTTTAGTTTGTTATTAATATTTTTTTGTAAACTTGAGAGTTTAGATTAAGGTTCTATATATTTTTTTTATATAACATTTGGTTATGTACCTCTTCCACTTTACTCGTCATATTTATTTTTAAGTTTTTCCATAACTAGGGTTACCTGCCCTGCGATTCTGTAACTCACTTTTCGAACTCACACAGCGGTTTTCGCATCGGCGATCGCTCTCAAATCAGTCGAAAAGTGAGTTACAGAATCGCAGGGCTGGAAGACATCGCTGTTAGCGATAAGGACGCCTGTTGCTTCCCTTATAATTTTTATGTATTATGTTATTTGTTTGTCTATAAATGTACCGAAGTGTTAATAAATAAATAAATAAATATTGGGATTGGTTCAATTATATCCATATATAGCTTTAGTTAGAGTAAGTAACAATTTGATCATATTTGCTATGTTAATTATTAGTAAGCAAAACAAAAAATAAACAAGAAGAATCTTATAGTGAGGCATGGACAGCATACCAACGTTTTAAGATCTGTCTGTTTTTTGTGATTATCACATATAATACGATACATCAAGGATGCTTTTCCAAATGATGGCATCAAAACCCTCAGTTCGGGTCTCGGCAAACATACGCACTGCAGAACCATCGCAAGCCCAAGAGCGACCTGATTGTGTAGTTATACGGAGGGTATTCAACGGTTTCTGGGTTAAACAGGGCCATATACCAAAGAAGAACACAGTTGTAGAAATCCGGACTAAAATGTGTTTTAAACTATATTTTGGTGATGATAGTGATTTATGCTTTCTAGATAAACCGACGATTAAGTGTTAAATGACTCGTGCGAGAAGGCTAGTCGCAATACGTCTCTATATATAAAATGCCTTAAATATATTGAAAAAAATACTCCCAAATTTCAGGGTAGCTACGACGCCTTATTACTGCAGTATACCGTTGCAATCGCAGAGTATCAAATGTATGCCACAATTACTTAATCCACATCCATAAATAGATTTATATTTACGCATGGAATAGAACCAATTTAATTAATAATACGAGCGTACATAGCGAAAAACAATCACTTTGTTAATCGTTCCTAAAGGTCTATATTCTAATTTGTATCTCAGGTCACAAGATCCTAGCGCTATAAGGCTTTTTAAGGAAATTCCAAAAAAGTGAGTCGACATCACAGGAGACCGAAGAGCTGGCAGCTACCTCGGACAAAGAATTAGTAAAGGGACTCCTTTTAATAATATATTCTGGTTATTATAATATTTTAAGGTTAGTTACTGTTTTTTGTTATTATTTAATTGATTGAAATTTAAATTCTTTCTGTTTTAAAATATGGATATAATGTTACATTATCGCATGGATGTTATTGTTATGTAACCAATCTAAGTACTGTATTTACTATTATGTTAGTTAAATGCAGACTTTAATATCGTCTTAATGTCAAATATGTCAAAATTCATACGAAAACATGGTTTTATTTTTTTATAGGATTGGGGGGCAAACGGGTCTAGAGGGCAGTCAGCCCATGGATACTCAGTTTAGTGGATGCATTACCGGCTTTTGAGGGAGCAGTATGATCTTTCTTTAAACAATTGGTGGCCTTATCTCCAGGGAAGTGCCTATCGATTTCACAGTTCGCTAGTTCGTAAAAGAAAATGTCTAGTGAAGCGGACCACGGAAGACATCCATCAAGGTGATGCGGATGAAATTTGGATATATCGTGAATTTGGAGGCATCCTATCTTCATTTAACAAAGTAAACATCTAAGTAGTACTAGCAATCGATAGCTAGCTTTATTTCAAAATAAGCCTGCCAAAATACCTACTGTTAATCCAGCGCTACACATTAGTTGCCGTCTCATTTGACACGCGATTTATTGCCGACCACATTCACTCTGACTTCACTAAATTTTGCCGATCCCTCGCAGTTGCTTTTATTTTCTCATTGCAATATTAAATAAATATTTTATTTGTAATAGCTTGTTTAAGGGATACGAAGTCCTGAAAAGGAATAACTAATTTACGTTTGAGTAATAAAAAATTCATTAATTAAATTGTAAGGTTGAAAACCATACAAGTGCGGTACATTTAATGTAATCCTTATAGATATGAAGAGCAGTGTTGGCCTAGTGGCTTCAGCGTGCGACTCTCATCCCTGAGGTCGTAGTTTCGATCCCCGACTGTGCACCAATGGACTTTCTTTCTATATGCGCATTTAACATTCGCTCGAACGGTGAAGGAAAACATTGTGAGGAAACCGACATGTCTTAGACCCAAAAAGTCGACGGCGTGTGTCAGGCACTGGAGGCTGATCACCTACTTGCCTATTAGATTGTAAAATGATCATGAAACAGATTTAGAAATCTGAGGCCCAGACCTAAAGAGGCTGTAGCGCCACTGATTTATTTATTTTTACAGATATGAAAAATTATATACGTAGTTAAAAGGATAGCTAATAGCTAAAAGCACTATAGCATAATAATTTCTAATAGATCTATGGTAACCAAAAGAAGAGAACATTACGAGAAAATAATTGTGAATTGGTTCTTGAATTTGAATTAAAGCTACTTAAACATTCATTTAAGATACTGTTAAGTAGTGTTATGGGTTATTGTAATTACATTAAACAAAATTAGCACAAATTAGGATATTTATAAAGGGTATATAGATAAACTACAATAAAGTTACTATCACAATACACTAATAATTATAAACTAAACTAAATCTTATAATTTTTGTAAAAATATAATATATTTATTAATATAAATCCAGGAGGATTTTGGTTTATCCCACCAAACATTATATGTGGTAATGTTTACCACATAAAACAGATTGTTAATTTAGTATTCTATAATAGACACCTAATTTGAGGGCATTTCCCAAAGCTCAAAAAAAGAAAATCCTTTCAGATAAGTAGTAATATTCTGTAAAGGCATTTACTTCATTGGTCCAGCGAGTAAATCTCGAGGTCTGGTACCTTCCATTCCTTTTTAATATTCCAATTCCTCTAGAACACCAAAAATACCAAAGCAAACAGATTTTGTAAACCAACTCCTCCATCTGCCTAATAGTCGCTATTTACGGAGCCCGTAAATAGCGATTCAAATGTCATTTAAATATTAACTTACGTTTAACTGTTTATTTCCATCTAATATGCAAAAATACTCTTAAATACTTCTCTTCGTAATATGTATGTGTTCTATATATTAAGGACGTAAACAATTATAACATAAAACGCACTACAATTAAAAAACTTTAAATATGGCAGTTTGTTAACATTTCAAAAGCGTAAAAGTTGAGTTTTTAATTCAGACCTGTTTTGAAAACTTTTATGGAAATAATCAAACATAATTTAGTACAATACACGTTTAATGTCATTAACGAGGCGGAGCGCTCAAACGAAGAACAATACGCGCATTCCGCTCGTGCGTCGCTTTTGCTAATTACTCGCGTGATTGCGGGCGTACAAGCGTGTAAGGCATAGACGGAGACGGAAGCGGAAACGTTTACGTCGTGTAAAATATAAATAAATATGTGTGTAAGTGCCAACTGCAAACTTAAACATAACGTAAGTAAGATACGGTGTGGTTGAAAGATGCTTAACAGTTTCTCTAATAGGTACCCATCTTAGACCAGTCCTACTGGCCGGCCTTCGGGCCCTTGTTGCTAAGTTGCGAGACTTTAAGAAGCGCGTTTCAGGCAATGACGTAATAGCAGTGATTGTAGATGTAGATTATGGATGTCGCTACAACGACATTGTATTGCTTAAATATGACCTCGACAATTGACATCCTGCGCCAGGCGAAGGAATAAAGTTAATTCGGATTTAAATTTGCTTACCTACTCTTTTATTCCTTGTAATACTTATTTCAGTTAAAAATTACTCATATGTGAGTGACGGTAAAAGATCCTTTTGAATATTTTAAACGCGAACGAAATAGCTATATAACAATTCTAAATTTAAACAATTTCCTCTGTCTATACCTTGTACCTTGCATGCTATTGTACACGCAGCACAAAACGCTTTTCCATCGCAGCGCGCACCGTTCTCCCCTGAGATACACCCTTTCCCCCTCAACCAAGTACTGTCATCGAGCCTGATGGATGAGACGCTTTATTATTCCGACTCTCTCGCAAATTACATAGCGATTTGACTCCGAGCTTCAATACGTGTGAACGTAGTTAGACTTAATTAATGTGGATATTAATTTGTTAGGGCAATATTATTGCAATTATTGTTTCCCACAGGCGGCGCTGGGGTCGCAATATTGCGAACTGTCTGAATTATTAAGTTATAAGCCTTGCCAGGAGTTTCGTTTTAATAACCAAGTTACCTTTTATATTTGCTAGCTATGAAACGTTCTTTTTGATTAAATTACTTTTGGGACGGAGTAATATAATACATATGAAATAAAAATATTGACAAATGTATTTATAAATATATGCACACCAGTTACCACAAAATATACCTATAGGTAAATATATATAGTGCAGATATATAGGTACATTTAATCCGTACAATTATCTTAGGTTCGATTCTAAGCAAAACAATTAATACAATAAGCCCAATCACTTTAGAAATCTTATCAGTAAAAAACATGCTTGCAACTTCATCAATTTTCATATAAAACTAGCAAACTCGGCGAACTCCGTTTCGCCACCAGATGGCTTCGTTTTATGTAACATTTCGTTTGGTGATCCCGCTTTTCTGTTGAAATTTTTCCTGAATTTTCTTTGCTATAAACCTCACGGAGCCCGAGACCTTTCCAACGAATGCAAAACCGTGGAAATCAGTTCGTGCGTTCTGGAGTTATAGCGTCAGGAAGGAAAACCCGACTTATTTTTATATAGTAGATATATAAAGAAGAACACCTTTATAAGATTAAAACCAATTGAATTGTAACGGTTTTTGTATACAATATTTGTGAAACAACTTATAAACTAAATTGTTATAGATGCAACTTCTTTTTCCGTCATTCTTTGCGTGTGGTACTTCCTTCACTCTCCCCTGTCTTCGGCAAGCCTCTGCACCTGGGTGATAGTAAGACCTGAGTAATAATATAGGTGCAACATCCCTTGAAACAGCCGTTCTTATATAGAGGGCTCAACACAACAGGTACTAAGAATATGGGCTTATCTTACATTTATTATAATAATTAAAAGCTGTGCTATATGTAAACTAAAATAATAAAAAAATATGATGTTTTTACCTTGTTTAGTGCTAAGCACTTCGAGCTACCAATGAAGCGATATTCGCTTGGTTGTGTTAGGTCAACATGTCTATTTTGTGTTTGTTGTTTGTTTCACGCGAAAAACTCATACTCAACATTGAAGTCGTTATAGAGTATCTATGCTGGATTTTAAATACAATTGTCGAAAGATTTTCTTCAAATCGATGAACAGTGGCTACAAATAAATATAATTCACGGCACATTTGACTTGTGTGGTTACACTAATTTGATGGCATTGCGTTACGTATAGAATGCACCGCAGAACCCAAACAATGCGATTGTAGCAAATAACTGTTTAAATTTTTTTAAACATAATATTGGAAATAATCTAGATAATTGTTTACCATTATAATTATGAGTTAATTTTGCGAGTATCACGTTAATACGTAATTAATTATTATCAATTAAAGTACGGAAAGAAAACGCGTTCGGTTTTAAAAATCTTACAATGATTGCTTTGCAAATGCAGGTATGGTATTGATATAAGTATTTTTTTCTGTAAATACATTAGGAATTAAAAAAAAACAGGATTATCCAATTTCATCACAAACTACATATATAATATGTTTTTTTTTACAAAACGCGGACTGTAACGGTACAATTTTTAGTTGTATTGTTACTGTTGTAACCATAAGACAGCAGAACGTCGAAACTATTGTAACAACTATCTTAAGTCCATAGACGGATTAAAAAAACTAGTTTTATTTAACCGTACTTCTTAATTATGGTCACGTTTTCCATATTTTTACCATTTATTCTAGAATAAAAAAATCAAAATCATTTATTCATATAGGTATCACAATGCACACGTATGAACGTCAAAAAAGAAATATAATATATTAAATGCTAAATGCTTCTAATTTTACATTTACTGCCAATTCTGGGGTGTAGAACGGACGAGAAAAACTGGCAATAAACTCTCAGCCACCCTTTTAAATCTCCAAGTTTTTTGTTTTACACAATGTTTGTAAGG
Source organism: Pieris melete (assembly GCA_963693345.1). Classification (NCBI taxonomy): domain Eukaryota; kingdom Metazoa; phylum Arthropoda; class Insecta; order Lepidoptera; family Pieridae; genus Pieris; species Pieris melete. Next base: position 484,573 of record CAVNZK010000119.1, read on the forward strand.
AGCTGCAACTATTACATCATGTTCCACATAACATCTTATGTCATTAATAATAATAAAATGAATTAAAAACAAAGATTTGTCCTCTATCAGCAGAAATCTATTAACCTATATTGGTTGTAGCTGCTATCATTCATAACCAAAAACATATTGTCATGTATACAGAAAATAACCTTTTTAACTCGTTATTCTGAGATGAATTGTATGCAGTGGTTAGTGATTGTTGCTGACCATGACCGCAGCAGCAAATGAGCAACGTAATTGTGCTCGCCGATGTTTGAACTTCCCGCTTTGATATCACGCTTATGTGTTCGGTAAAGCAAGTTCTCTCTATAGCAGTTACATCCATTGCTTGGTCTTTTTGTGTTTAACTAACGATGATTTTTATAGCATATAATCCATAAAGTTTGTTCAAATACTTGAAAACTTCCTTAACTCTTGCCTATAATTCAGTATTTACGCAATTTCATAAAGTAAAGAATTGTAAGAGAATACAACTTATTTATTTATTACAGAAATACATACAAAATCGATGTCAAGAAACATGAAATAAAATATAATAAAGTACATATATAATATTAAACGCATAATATACACAATATCGCTACTGTGAATTCACTCTGCGAACATATTAATATGTCGATAGTGTCGGAGACAGCATTCAGCAGGTGCAATTTGTAATTTATGGTAAAAAAAACAGTTTATATGTGTATTTAAAGGATAGTTTCACCGTAGATCACCAAATACTAGTGGTAAGCCTTTTGTGTCTGTCCCGACGCAGATGATGTGTGGGTCCTATGATCAGATTTTGAGTAGAGACTTATTCGGATATTCTCGTGAATCCAATACAACCTTTTTGATATATAGGAGTCATATATAATACTTAGAGCTAAAAGACCAAGCCTTGAATCTGACGTGTAGACATATCCATTTCCTTTCAATATCCTACACCATATGACCAAGTGTTAATTGCGCACATTGTTAAGTCCAAACTGGCTTTGATTATCAGGCTAAATTAATGATGAATAATATTTGTAGTATGAGTATTCGAAGCTAACATCTATATATACAAGAAAGCCGTGTTACACTATTTATAAATCAAGAACGGCTGAACTGATTTGGCTGAAAACTGGTGGGGAGGTAGCTTAGAACCAGGAGACGTGTTACGTGACGTCTAGCCGTTAATTTGTTAAAGGTGGTATAATAAAACGCAACTAACAGCTAAACGTAATGTATGGTTAAGTATGATTGAAATTTGACAATTAGAAGTTATGAAGTTGAACGGTTGATGTGTTTATTTCGAGTTTCTAGTAGCTTATCTTGCCGATATTATCATCAACAATGCGATCGAATCTTTCCCGACAAAGCCGTAATTTAATAAATGGGTGGACCGATTTCGATGAGCGTTTAAGTGGATTCGAGAATAGTTCGGAAATTTACAAATAGATGTTTTTTTGATTGCTTTTTCAAAATTTAAATTGTTTTTAAGATGTGTGTATAGGACAACATCTGTCGGGTGCGCTAGTTAGACAATAGACATATATCCAATTTCTTTAAAGAAATTTTCATAAATTTCCAAGTGCGGTGTCCCAAAGTGCAATTCTTCGCTGAACTTCGTCCATGAGGATTAAAAATGTATGAAACTTTGTCCCACAATGTATTCTCTCTTTGTTTTTACTGCTTTAGTAAAGTTACTTTGAAGAGTTTTCTTTTTTATCGATTCTGTGAGATTTAGTGTTAGATTTAAGTGCAGCGACAATTTAAACATGGTTTTAAATGTCTATATTTTTATTGCAAAAACTTGGGAGAGTCAGAAAACAAGTTGATTATGTTGGCCGAATATTGTATACTTGTGCCGGTCCAATAGTACACATCTCACTTAACATCAGGTGGATTTGGGGACAAAAGTCTGACCAGTTCTGAATAAAAAAAAAACTTGAACTTCTCGTGTACCGTGATCAAGTCTGTGGCCCAGAAGATTTTTTTTTTAAATAGATAGTTATAGATAAAATAGGCTTATTGGTCATTAAAAAACCTTCTTATGTTGTGTAATCTTACAGCACCTCAGTAGCTTTTAATTGTAATGAAGGCCGAACTGTGACGGAGCGGTGAGGTTAAGTGAGCCTATCCGTTTGACCGCAGTTCTATAAAAAAAATCTTCAAGAACTGGCGCGACTCATTTCCAAGTATTAAGACAGTTCAAATAATGCATTAATGATATTATAATAGTTCTTAAAGAACTTTGGTTTACCTTGTCAACATTGTGGTTTTTTAAAATATCATATTAACATTTACAGGCGATTTTCTCTCACCACACATATGTATAGAGGATTACAACACGCTAAGCAAAAGCTATAAGTATAAGCGATAAGTATGCCATAACTGACCTCACCGCAAGATTATTGTGCTTTGGTCGACCCATACTGTGGTTATTATTAAATTACTTGTAATGCGTTCATAATGTAGTTTTCTTGATAAACAATTTTACAAATAGGTATAGTGCCCAAACACCTATTCCAGCGAGAGGATTCTGTTCCCAGCGAATCAACAATTGTTTCAAGTGGGTACATAGCTGGGCAGGTAATGATTATCCTGTGAATGGTTAGACTTTAAAACAAATTGTATTAGGTGACGGTGACGCACTCTAGTGTCTGGCATTGTCTATGGGCAGATATATAAATGGTAAACCCTTCTTTACGTCAGCCCCCTGCCAGTCCGACCCCCGTTCTGTCTAAGTCATTTAATTTTAAGTATGTAAGCAAATTTTTTGTGTCGCATATCACTGTTATTAAAAATTAATACGCCAACCCCATTGTGCTAATTAAAACATATTATTAATAAATATCAGTATGGAGAAACTGCATCAACTACATAAAGATTACTTCATCAAATGCTGTCATGTCAATTACGATCAAATATATTCAAACAAGTCGTCAGAGCCACAATACATCAGTGTCACAAGCGGTGGGGCTTGATTGATTAAAGCCGTAATTAATGATTAACCTGAACAATTCGTGTATTTAATTATTTCGCAACGGGTATAACATTGTTTAAGGAATGAAGGATTCATGCCTTGTTCGATATTGTAGAGTTTGATTTTAAATTTTTAAGGGAAAGTAACATTAGTATGACAAGTAAGAAATACTATAGGCTCCTTAAATAGCACGCAATACCTATAATTTTAAGCACGCTATAATCTATCTTAATACATATATATAAATTACGTGTCACGTTGTTTGTCCGCTATGGACTCCTAAACTACTGAACCGATTTCAATCAAATTTGCACACCATGTGCGGTTTGATCTAACTTAAAAGATACATCTCCATTTATACCTGCAATTTATTATTTTATTGCAAAATATTTGATTTGATAGTCACAATTCTAACAGAAGGCGCTGTGTTGAAAGTACCAACGTTTCACATTAAAGCTACAATTTAATGGCATAACAACTAAAAAAGCATGGTGGTCCCCATGACTGGCGTTCTCCTACCGTTTCTCTTGAATAGTTTACTACTTTGTAATATAACAAAAACCTAAGCCACAGCAACGCTTGGCCGAGTCTACTAGTAGTTTATATAAATAAATGACACCCATATTTTACTTTAACTATACTACTATCTTAACAGTTATTAGTACCACGAATGCTATGTGAATGATGGTTGTAAAAGTTACAATTATATCCCACCAATGTGATGGTTGTGTATCTTAAGAATTATCTAAACAAAACAAAGAAATATGTTCCTAAGTGCAAAGTTGAAGACGGCTGGAACAATTCAAGGTTTTTATGGAGAGTAAAATTAGAGAAATATACAAAAGGGAAACAGCTGTTTGTTTGATTTAGGTTTTTATTTTGGAACAGCGACAAGTAAAGGGCCTTTTCAGGACGGGTTATATCGCAATTGTATTCTGTACAGGCAGTGTGAGCAGATTTTAGTTGACCACAAATAGCCATGATTTCAGAATAAAGAAATCATTTTGATATTAGTTCAGAATGATGATGAGTCTATAATAGCATTTATATAAAACTACAATATTTTCATATTTATTAAATTTTATTAAAACTCGAATTATATAACAGTTAACTCGTAGTAACACCTGTGTTTTATGGAGGCAGTTATATTTCAAATGGAAAAGATATTACAGTCCATAGTTATTGTTATATGTGTTGAATGTTTTTGATATCTCAAATAAGATAAAATTTTAACTGCAATTGAAATTCAAATTAACGTATTACCCCCGGTACAACGATTGACTCAATAATTCCTTAATAATAGGCTGAATTGGCACTGCAACAGAGAACCCTAATGATATCATCAAACGACCGCTGTCGTCGCAAATTTGAAATTATATGGTATGAGAACTCAATACTGAAATCATTTACATGGTGGCCTCACAAATCGCCGTTTCCTTACATCAATATCATTAAACTACATAGTATATATCTACTAATAAGAGGTTGTCTGTATCTTTACATATGTTGCTTTGGTTTTTATATTGTTAAAATAATACCTTCCAACCATAAGTTTTTAAGCTATTGCATAACTGCTATCGCGGGCCTGGAGACCGAATCCAGAAATTTCGCAACGAAAATAACCTAACACACGATGACGTAACGTGACGTCTCACATCGGGTGCAGCGTTAGAGTGAGATAGACTATATAGGCGTGTTAGTCTAAGTCTGGTAGAGTGGTAGATTATGGAATTAATATCAAAGAAAAAACTTGAATTAATATCAAAGAATAAAAATACTGCATACATAAAAAATAAAAAATTATAATTGCATAAGTTGATACAAAATGCTATGCAATAGATTTACCGCGGCAGTCCCCGAGTGCCACGCATTTTTTTAACAAGTACGGATGGAGGACCGTACCTTTATTGATATTAGTTTTGCATAATAAAACTAATAAAAATAATTAATTTAATTAATAAAATAACGTGACGATAATAATTAAAACATGACGTGTTCACAACGCGTGGGCATCAAAGGTGTCTGTTACTATTAATATATTTTACGAATTATCTTGGCCTTTTGTTTTTACTATGCTTAGCAAGTTAAACATAAGAATAGTCGGAGTGAGAGTAATAAAGAGTATTGAGTGCGACGGTACGAGCCTTGGCCTCTCGCCAGATTCTGATCTACAGCGTGTGGTTACAGCTTTGGAACTGCGACAGGCGCCAATTGTCTTATAAAATTAGAATTATATTGAAACTTAAACCAATAATATAAAAATAATCAGTAGCGCCATAAATCTGAATCTGTTCATGATCATTTGTCTTATAGGCAAGTAGGTGATCAGCCTCCTGTGCAACACACGCCGTCGACTTTTTGGGTCTAAACCATTCTTGAATATATATAATACGACGTTTGTAGTATTATTAAATATTCAATAATCTTGAATTAGAAAAATGTTCTCTAAGGGAATAAATATTATTATTCATTTTGAACTATTTTATGAATGGCATCTATGTTAATAAGCGTCGAGCGCAGCGTTGAATACGGACAAGTGATGGAAAGGCTTTCACTAAACCATTTGTACTCGTCTCCCTTACGGGCATTAGTTTCTGGCTTCTAATTACAGTCTATGACAATCGTGAATAGTAATTTAATAAGGAAATAAAAAATAGTATCTAAACGTGGATTTTTGTCACAACAACTAGTAGCTAGATCTTTAAATTTATTCTTAAACTTATTTTGGTTAAGAATATAGCTTCCAATTTAGATGTAATAATGTCTAGTTGTCAAGGATCAGAGTTTCTATAGACCGTAAATATTTGTGCATGAAATAATTCTTTAGTTATATAAACTCTACGTGGAAAGAGCTTTCAGAGGGATTATGGTTCCACGTAACAAATAAAAACAAATGAATATCGAAACAAACAAGTTGTCTAAAAACTGAAGCCATAGCCTCTCCTCAAAGAGAAAATATTTGTATTTTTGTTACGAATGAACGTAAAAAGTACTGGATCGCAAAAAATCTTTCACCATTAGAACCAATGTATCATACATTAGTCCCGAGTTACTATATTTCTAAAATATTTTAAAAATCCGGACTTTTCTGGTCTTGTATAAATAATAAAGTCAATTGTTCCACATTTTAACTAACATTGATACGAATAAATACTTTTATTATTATAAAATATTAACAACTATTTGAATTGATTAATATAATATGCTGTATAATATTTAAAAAGAAACAATTATTAAAAAGAAAATCAAATAAAACTTAAAAAGTTTGGTCCCTATGGCAGTGTACCTTTAACGCTGGCAGCATTTCCTCGCTGTATTGCGATACTTATTCGTTGAGCGAGGAAAATACCAGGTCTGGTGTCACCAGTACTACTAGGTGCCAACTTAAATCTTTAAGAACCGCATATATAAATATAAAAAAATAGCTTCAGATTTATTGATTAGATTGTGTTAAGTGTGAAACTAATTTCGTACAAACATACTAGATTAATTTATTTAGACCGGTTTAAAATGAGCATAGATTCATATTTTTACATCACAGCGTAAATTAAATTTGTCGTGATACATAAAATGTTTTACAAATGATACCAACATGTCTGATGATACAAGTACATCGTGTACCGTGACGTAATATCCATTTGATGGCCAGTTGAGCCCTCTCGTGCGGTCGAGTGGGCTTGGATCTCCTCCAGTAAATGTACCTGTGGAAATTTACAATTTAATAGGCAGCCTAAAATCTTGTAAAAGGGGATTTATAGTACTTTGAACATATACATAATCCTTTGACCTTCTATAATTCAAACTCGAACATATGTTATTAAAATATTTTCATTATATAATAACTATTTATATACCACTTTTTATAATAACTATTTATTCAAGCACACAATATCACATATAGTTCAGGACACAGAAATGAAATAAAGATCAAAAATTCTAATGTATGCGTTAATTACAGTACACAATTGAGTGTATCATCTACGAGTATATACATATTAGAGTGATTTTTGCTACAAGCATTTGATTTTTGATTCGTACCAGATTATTTGGCGTAAAGGACAACGTAGCATGACTCTTTATAATTCTTACAATAGAATATGGGGCAGATACATTTGATTCATTAATAATTTTGGTGATATAAATTATAACGCTTTTTCTTTGTAATAAAGGTAGGGTATGTCCAACGTAAATATTCATTGTACGAAGCTTCCTAATGGACCGCTGCATAATTACACTTTTAAAATACACTTGTAAATCACGTCGCGGTCCGGCGCGCTATTATCTGAGATGGTATCGAAGAACGAATGGCCAGAGTCCCGAACTCGAACTTTTAACTCGCTCATAAATTGACTAAAATGGCTTGCTCTGGTGTCCCTAGTTACATTACAATTACGTAGTATCATAATTAAACCCTTTCTCTGATAATTCCATTTTATTAGCGCTTTGGAGACTATCGGAGTTTTATTCATATGTGTTACTAGAATGGTACGAGTATAGTGTCTGCATCTAAACCCCTCGTGAGTTAAAACCGGCTATGGAGAAATGTTTAATTATTTTTATGAGCGCAATTAATACTTACTTGTAAGATGAAGGTAAATTTTTTGAGGGAAGTATCAAGTAGGTATGTCGACGCCGTAAGAATATATCACCTACTTTCCTATAGAAGAAAAATGATCCAAGAAAATTGCAATCTAAGGCCTATAGAGAGCTATGGCGCTAGAATATTATTATTGTGCCATACTTCGTGTCATTAACACATTTAAAATTTTTTGGTTTGATACAATATTTAAAGTATTTCAAATCAACCAATTCTCGCTATGTAATATATAATCACTAGCCTTCAGTCTTGACTTCGTATTAAATTAGTAATAGTTAGACATATGCTATCGAGTTTTTAATGATGTCTTTAATAAAACTGTACTACATCACTTTGCTCTATTGTCAATAGTTTCCTTAGCGTACGCGATATTATATTATTGGTAGTTTTGGAGCCTGCAATACAAACATACAATTAATAAATTATACAAACATTAAATCTCCCTCATAATATTAATGTAGATATGCTTACAATAGAATCTTTATCATGCTATATTGCTCGGTTTAACGTAGATTAATTAAAAAGCGAGATTGTTTGTGCGTCCGTGGAGCTCTCTGGTTGGCAGACTCCTTCAGCCGGATGATAATATCCGGCCGTCTCGAGATGACCGGACATTGTATCCGCGTCATCTCTTTACAAACTTTCTCAATATTACTTAAATTCTTTGTTGTAAAAGTAAATTTTCTATTTTATTGCCTTGTGTTGACACAGAGAATTTCTTGGTTTTCTACAAGTTGTTAATACTTTGTATAAGAATACTTTAAGTTTTAGCTTCTACTCAGACAAAGAAATTTCTTTTTTTCCACAGTTTTACAATGTGCTTTTTATATTTTTGTTAAAATATTTTTAAAGGAGTTACGGCAGAAAAATATACTGAAATGATAGACACTCAATATAATTGTGTACAATGGGTGCTATTATATAGTATTAAGAGTAACAAATACAATATATAGGGCAGGTGAAGTTGGGACTAAAAGGTAACATATTGTGTTCTTCCACATATCACCAGACTTCCTTTCGGTACAATGCCTACACCCCTGAATATCTTAGAGAGACTGGGAACTGAAACATTTTATTTTAGGCAAAAGCCTTGTAATTGAATTACAAAGAGTGCAGAGTACGTCACAACCCTCGCACATTGTCACAATTTACTCCTGCCAGCTGTCAACTGTCACGCGTGTACACAAATTGTCACTCTTCACTTTAATTGTTAATCCCTTTCAAATGTAAACCTCAGAGAAACCTGTTTTAACAAAGGTTCAAAATACGGAAATATCTTCCACCCAAACAATTGCTATATTTTTTTAATTGTTCGCAGAGTACACTTTGTCTATGTGTTCTTAATATTGAACCATAGATACAATTTTAATTAAAAACTAAAATTTTATTAGCCAGCATTTCTCTTTCAGAAGCATTGCTGAAGCACTAAATATCCGCTTACAACTTTATTTGTAAGCAATCGTGTGTATATTTTGATTAAACGTTTGGCCCACATTTGTGAGTCACCTCTATCCGTGTACCCGGCTAGGGAATTAATATCCGAGATCCTTTCCGGGTCAGCGCACCCGGTATAGCGGGGGAGAGGCACCTAATAATTAAACTATTCCTGCGAATCGATTCGGAATCAAAACGATATCGTCTTGTTGTTTCAGTTTCACACGCGTTCATAGCAAAGGAACAATCGATAAATGTCAATATGACTATTTATTTAGATAATGACAATACCCATTATCTATTATGAGATTTATGATGTATATATGAGCGTAATAAGAAACTTATTTAAGTTATCAGAACAAAGAATAACTAAACAAGGGACACCTATATGATCTTTCTATTACGGAGTTGCACTGTACAGTGGTGATAAAAACTAAGCTAAGGTTTGAAGTATATTAGTTGGCGCGTATATGGTATTACTGCTGGAGCACTGTTGATTTTTAGTATGGTACATAGCAGAGCATACGTTTAAGCTCTATATTAAATTAGATAATATTTTTACAGTAGACTTTTTCAATTTCATTTCGATCAAAAATCGACAACCAATTGACAATGAGGTAGGCAAAAAGAGAAGGTTTAAATTATCAGAGCAGTATAGTATCAGTGTAGTATATCTACCGGTTTCTGCGTGCGACTCTCATACCTGAGGTCGTAGGTTCGACACCGGCTGTAAACCAATCGCCTTCCTGTCTATGTATTAAACATTCTTCATTCATTTAACTTGCTTTGCTCGAACGGTAGAGGATCATGACGATGTTTTCCTCCACACAAGGCTCGCCTAAAAAGTCGACGGCGTGTGTCAGGCACCGGATGCTTAACACATACAAATGATCATGGATCAGATACAGAAATCTGAGGCCCAGACCTAAAAAGGTTGTAGGGCCACTAATTTATTTTTATTATATATAAGTTACTTATACCTTATGATTAAACCAACATTCATAAGTTATGAATGTTGGTTTTCATATAAAGTTATGGACTTGTTTATATATTTTATCATACCATTTTCACATAGTATGAAATGTCACACTTGCTATCGGATACAATTTGCAAACTTATATACAGATATATGTTTTAATAAAGTACGTAAACCTTTATGAGTTTTATTAGCTGTACATCTAGATTTTAACGTGGCAAAGGTGAAATGAGAACACAGTAATTCACAAACAGTTCAATAAAAATACAATTCATGTTTAATATAGTAAGGTATTATAAATTATTTATTCTCACATCACTGTTTACTCGTACATAGAGTACCGTGTATTCGAGAACATGGCGATATTTGCTAAGTTAAATAGCAAACAATTATACAAAGAGGGGTATCACCGTTCACGTACAGACATAGATATCACGTTCCCTTTGAGCACAAAGCGGATAAATTTACTATTCGTGTTTGTGTTGCTGCTTGCTGCTAGACGAGTCCTTAGCAGGAGTACTCACCAACTTCTAAGCCGAAACTGGAACATGTTACACAAAGTGTGACATTTATTTGCAAATGAAGGAAAAACATTCAGACTTAAATTAAAATTTGTTAGGTTTAAGTTCTTAGTGTCATGATTCTAAAAATATTTTAATGGTACTGTCGGTAACGGCGCTAGCGTCAGCAGTATTGTCGGTAATGAAGGTGATGCTTGTAAAATGGATTTTTACATAACCAAGCAGGCAAGCAGGTCAATCAGGAATCGAAGTTAAAGTTACGCCTATTTAATATTACTGTTGGAGTACAGTAGAGCCTTTATGTGTGGTTATTTATAATTTTACTTTTGTAAATTAGTTATGCATTATATTTCTATACTAGTATTTATTTTTTCCTTACTAGGGTTGCCTGGAAAATATCGCTTGTTAGCGATATGGCCGCCCGTTGCTTTTTAATAATTCATGTTTTCTGATTGTATAAATGCAACAAAGTGTTAATAACTAAAATAAACAAATTAAAGTATTGCATTCAAGGGTCTAATAATGATAGATAGATATGGTAAGTAAAGAATTTTAACAAAAGTTAATACTTTATGGACAAACAATTTAAGAAACACTTGAAATTGAACTATTTGCTATTTGGTAGTAACATTTGTTAGTTCTATATTTTTGAAGTGAAACTTCTTTATCGGGGTTGGAAAAAAATTTAGTGTAACATTATTTCGTTACGCGTCACATTTTTCCGTTACACGCCATGTTGCTTTTTGAAGTCAAACTTCTTTATCGGCGTTGGAATGAAAGTTCTTTATCGACGTATGGGAGAAATTTTGTAGCAAATCGTCACGTAAAATAACGATATCAATGATAGTAATAATTCTATTACAATTAATGAAATTCTGTAATAATCTTAGTAGCAATAAGGTAAAATGAAATAATTGTATTTGTATTCATGTCTATGATAATAAAAGCCTTTTGTTAAACTTTATTTAACCAATTGCGTTAAGTTGCATATAGTAGATCATTTTTCGAAAAATAAGGGCATAAAGAAGTTTCACTTCTTACGTGTGTACACCTAGTACACGCACACATTTTTTATATACGGGAACCAAACGCCTTACTTAGTACTAAGTGTTATCACCGCTCATGGACACTCACGATGTTTCTGACATCAAAAGTACATTACCAGCTTTTTGAGGAGGTCCGTGTATTAAAAACTACAACGCTTTGGCAGTTCGTATCTGGAGACCCTAATTCAAACCTTTGGCCTTCGATAAATTAGTCCTTGGAGTATTTTCGGTGTAAATTCAGTCCCAGAGCACTTGCCGTAAGAGCCAGCTCTTTGTTACTTGACAATTAAAGTCTTTGTGATCCGCATTTTAGTCTGTTTTACGTCGAACAATAGTATATTTTCATGAGAAGTCATTTTAAAACCCTCGCAATAGTCACTATTATCAAAACAATATGCTTGATTTTACCGCGTTCTTCTCACTTCAAATAGCCGGGTTTTATTATTACAGCCGGACATTATAATAGTTCACTCAAAATTGTTTACAGATTAATTTTATTATATATGTTATGTTCATATCATTAATATCATTGATATGTATGTGTATTTGTGTAAAATTTGATGTCATGTTTTCTTGTATAATTTAAGGCATACACGTTGTTTAGTACTTATAAAAAAATAACCTACTTGGTATAATAATATTCAAAATACGCAACTATTTATAATTGAAAATGAATAAATTAAAAATTAAATTATTATTATTAATTATTTCTAACTACGATATTGCAGTGAAAAGCGATTTTTCAACTAAGGTCTTTTAGTTAACAATGAGTTCAATGGCCAAAGAATCAGTCCGAATAATCGAATTACTGCGATGATGTATTTCAAAATAAATTTTCGATTTCAAATTATGGCACTATGCTATGTTTAATTTGTTAAAAAATATAATCAAATACGGAAATATATGTGAACTTAATTTATACTAGAGTAAAAAAACAAAGCAAAAATTTATTTTGATAAAACTGGTAAATTTTCAATGTAAATCCTAAAATTCAATATGTATAGTTAATTACATACTTATATAATAAAAGCTCGTATTTTCATTGAAAGAAGTTGTTCCCAACTCTCTGTAACTCTTGCGAGTGGCACTCAATCAAGCAGGCAGCGACCGCAGGTAATATTTAAGGCTCTGTCCATACATTCGTCTTGCTTTGGCCCGTACCCGCTTCGTTGCCGCGTCGCCTTTCAGTAGACATTTTATGTGGAAAACTAATTACTCTCTATATCACGGAGTGCTCGACAATTTAGCAAGCAAGTAAAATACGGGAACACACTTCTAACTCACATAATTTGTTATAATAGACTTTGCACAAAATCTGTATCAAAATAAAAAATAAATAAAATATGTTTATTATGGAACATAAGATACAGGTATCACTTATTCTACGTCATAAAATTTGAATCTGTAGGCATCCCTACTCATCGGCAAAGAAGGTGTAGGCCTGGAGAAAAGGTCGGCGTAAAAAACTCTCGGTACTCTTTTAAAAAATAGCAATCATCTAACAACACTTATTTTAAAACCAATATCGCAAATTAATAATTTATTGGTCGTTCCACAATTGTCATAATGTCCTAGAGATTGGGCAGAGGGTGTGCACAGTGTCTCTATCGTTCGGCTTTGACCCTCGTAGTCCACCTCTCTCCAAGTCTTTCTGACTCTCTTTGCCTCATCTGCAACTGTACGATGCATGGTTTGCCTGGGATGGCCACCCTTCCGCGTTCCTTGCTACAGAAACTATAACTAACTAAAGTCTACTATGCACTTGCGAGCATTTCTGCAGTGTCCAGGAGCAGTGGTATTAGACATAGACATAGACATAACATTTATTACAAACAAAAACACACACACATAAACAATACTTAAAGAAAACAAAAAAATAAAATAAGACATCACAAACAATAAAAATTAGAAATTAAAATTAAGAAATTTTCTTTTGCCATTCGGTTCGCTTCCAGTGTGCAATGTGTGTGTACTGTGGTTGTAATTGGCCCTGGCTCAGCATTATGCTGAGGAGCAAAAAGTTCCACAGCGCTGGTCATTCTGCCACAGCAGCTAGTTTGCGCCTCTAATAAAATAAAATAAATAATTATAATACCAAGTAGAAAAATAATAATAATAATATTAAAGTTAGAAGTGTGAGTAAATCGTGTGTAACGGTGTATAATAAATAGAATTAAATAAAGTAAGAATAAAAGTAAGTTAAAAATAAGAATAAACGTAAATAAGTAGATATTTTTTTGTTTTATGAGATAATAAAAACTAAATAAACTATTACCATCGGATAAAGATCGTACACGTGGGCCGGCCTCCTGTTCAATAAAATAATAATTCATTCCATACACATGATGACACAAAAGTCTCGTACATTCACATGTTTTAAATAAATTTGCGGTTTTAAAAACTTATAACAACTAATTAATGTTTATAGCATTAGTATCAAATAATTTGTACTTTTGAACAAGACAGGTTGTTACGTTTTAACCATTGCTTATCTTAAAATATTCAGTTTCACTCTCATAATCATTTCTGTCTTGGCCTAACATATAACGATTTTATGGACTTCACTATATAGCACATTATTTAGTATAAACAAAATTCATTTATTTAATAACACAAATACAGTGTTTTGATATATAGTAATCATAACAATAATTATCATTGGATAAAAATACATTTTGTGTTTTATTTTCGGTGAGTGAACAGTTTTTTCGTATTCTTACATATTCTATACACTATGACACACGAGGTTCAAGTAAGAGCAGCAATAACACTTAACTCAAATTAACGAACAAGAAAACTCCGTAACTAGACAGTTAATTTAGTTTTATAGTGGTGAGCCGCGGGGCGGGTATATACCTCATTCTAGTACATTACGAGAGAAAGCTTTGAAAGCTCGGCGTAACTCAATTTATAACAAGTGCGGGGGAAAACACGTGTATCGCCCCGTTTTATGTTAATTATCCCTTTATTTTTCCTTCTGTTTACTCTTATTGTACGTGTATTAAATACATGTTATTGTATATTTAACTCAAATAAAAGAATTTTGAAAGACCTCTGGCAATGTGAGCGTCTATGTCTCACATATCAGGTGAACATCCTGCCGGTTTTCCCCCAGTTATATAATAAAATGGAACAAATATGTAGCATATCTTTTAAAATATCTCATTTGTTACGTATATAGTTTTTTAATGAGACGTTTGAAGTTTACGCGATACTATTGCTTTGTATTTCAAATATATTTAGTAGATTAATTTCGATGCAGTATAATAATTATTTACTTTGCAAATAGTGATTCATATATTTATTAATATAGCCGACTTGATAAAATATACTTAAAGTGGGTAAAGGGTTTTAGTGTTGTGGCTTTTGTATTTTAATTCAAAGTGGCGTTTGTGTTTTGGATGAGCTTATAAGCTAAACAATAATGCTACACAGAAGGATAAAGAAAGGAAGAAGTGGCTATCTGATACCTTCTTCGTTTCTTGCATCTTTGTAGCTTAGTGCGGTGGATTACTCTGACTACAGAAAGGATATGCTGTATATTCGCGCATATGTTATTATATTTGCTAGTAGAATGGCAGAGTGTATCTGTCATACTACTGCCATAATCACTCTTCTGTCCAAATATGGCTACCAAAAGCCTTACGAAATTACGAAAGTAAATTGAGTAATTCCAATGACTTTCAGTAATGAAAAGTAAAGAAAAGGCATTGTAATTAATGATTGTTCGATTTAGAATAACATTGTGCGCCGGGCTCACCTCACGGGGTAACTCTCGAGTTAGGGAGAGGGAGGTAGAAAGATGAGATCCTTTATCATTCGACCCGATCGAGCCCACTCCACTCCTCAAAGGAAAAATATTGTCTCGCAGATTTTTAATTATCTTTATTGTGTTTCGAGGGAATTCGTATCTTCGCAATACAAGTATAATTTGTAGTCTCGAGTGACTTCAAGATTACTTTGTTATTCAGGTTTGAATACTATTTATAGTTCTTTATAAGAGTTTATATGTCATATTATGTTTAAATGGAGCAGTTAGAGACTGTATGTAGGGACGTAAGTGTTACCTTTAAACAAAATATGTGATCAACATTCTGTCCGTGACAGTCAAGTTTATAAGACTTGCCGATTCATACAAGCGGTGCTCATACAAAAAAGCCCCTTGGTGTAAAGGATTCAATTGCGCGACCTCGGGTATGCAATATAAAAAATAAACCTTGCTAACCCCTTCGGACCCACATTAAATATTGACGATATAAAAATTATTTTTTATGTTTTATTGGCTCATTAGAGAATAAAGAACATATTTTGTTAAAAAAATATAAGTTTCCTTTAATAGTTTTTTAGAAAATTGTATGTCCACTGAAATGGACGTCAGGTTCTTAGTGTTGTTTCTTAATGATGTGTACCCGAATTTATAGTACTAAATTAATATTAAATTTAGTACAGAACGTTACTTATATTGTCTTTTACGTGTATTAAATATAATTATTTAAATTATTTTATAAATAAAGCGTCAGCATAAATAATTTAAACGCGTTTCAAACCGTTATCAAGTTTTTTATTTAGAATGTTACTCTTTTATCTCAATGGATAGGTTATTGAATAAAAAAAAACTATGTATCAAGGAATTTTTTTTGTTACTAACACACTTAACATAAATTTAACCAACATTTTTGGTGAAAAATACGGAAACAATTTCAGTCACTAGTGAAGCAGAGATGTATCCGCATTTGAGGCAATAAAGATGTGTTTTGCCCTTGCATTCTTTTTTACATCTAGTAGCTTCCTTTTTGTATCGTATTCCCATATTGGCCCCATTTCAACTTTACGTCGTCAAGTTTGTGTAGATGTTGGAATGCTTGTGGGGCTGCTTCTTCCTAAAGATGGACGACCTCTTTTTCTGTTGTTTAGTGGCTGTTCCATTTTTAACAGCGAATCTGCTGCACTGCCGAGTAAATCCAGAATAACTTTCTCAGGTATCTTACAGATGGAACCGTCTACCTGATATTCCAACCAACTGTTAGATAGTGATAAATCGATGGCATGGAATATCATACGAAGCGTCCATTTTTTCGATCGAATAAAGATACAATACAGACTTATTAGATGATCTGTTTTATCTACTCCTCTCATGAATTATTATATAATCTTACTAGCTCAGGGCGTGGTACTGGTATATACTACTATAATAATAAAGTATCCAAGGACTTTATTCCATCTTCGAGCATCGTCTTGCTCTCCAACACCAACAAAATTGGATGCTAAGATGACACTTTTATTATCCACCCACTTCAGGACCACAACATCTTTCGAACTATTGGTTACCTGGTAAGAAAATCCTGGGTGCTTTTTTGCTCCTTCTTTATCTTTTATAAACCTTCCAAACCTGTCTAATCTGATTGTCCCTCCAGCATAAATTTGTCTTTCTCTAAAGTCTTGCAACAAATTGGAAAAGTAATTGTCATAGAATTAATAATGTCCAGGGCCAATTATTCGCTTTGCCAGTGCATTAACATATGAAGCAGAAGCTTGATGCTGATTTTTTCTTCATCTCACAAAGGTTCGTTGGGGAGGACGATATTACTACCTTCACTAGGCGGCCATTTTTAAGTATTCTGTAAAATTTCATCATCACTTTCTTCGTCGATATCAGATAAAGTCCTATTTTCAAGTATGTTGAGCAAATTGTCAACGTCTCCTTGTCGGGATAAGTCAAAACCTGAAAAATAATAACAAAGTAGGTAAAAATAGTATGTTTTATTCAAACTTATCTCAATAAAGGTTTATGCTCAAATTTATCGATTGGAACCTGTTGTCCATTACAATGGACATGGCAATAAGTACAGATTTTACATAGTAAGACACAAAGATTCATAATTATTATCATGTCTGCATGTAAAATAAACACTATTCATTGAGAAAAAAAATAATTCAACTTTATACATAGCAGCTATGTTCATTAAAATTAAACCAAAAATATACTTACGTGCTGGTCGGCTGTCTATGACTGTTCACTACACTTGATTAGTTATTTCCACTTAACCACATCACATTTCTCAAACGTTGTTTATAATAGTAGATTCTAAGTACTTCTCGGATTTCTAGCATTAATTTATAATCGACTTTTGATAAGACCCAACAATACAACGAGTGTTTTATGAGCATGTCCACTCACATGGACGCCAGGACCGAAGGGGCTAAGAGGCTTAGCGCATATTGAATTGAATTCTGTGAAGAGAAATTAATCGGTCTTCTTTATTTAAAACCATATTCACATTTTTTTTGTATAAAGACAAAATCATAGTAAAAAAATATCCCGTTGCAAAGTCGCGAGATTAAAATAACAGATGTCAAATTAATTTAAATTGTAATTTTTATAAACATAAATAAATAATTTATTACGTTATTTCCATAATCTTTCAGATTCGGCTTCAACTGTAGAAGGCATCGTCAGCGACATCAGTACTTTACTCGACACGTACACATATGTAACTAGTACAAAAAATGCCCATTTATATTTGTCGAAGATAAATAAATAGTTATTTTTAATTGTTGTTAGCTGTAGTAACCCTAGTTATAAAACATTAAGAAGAGATCAACACATACTTGACACTTGCGTGGTATAATTGCTTCTTGCTAAGTTGCTAGAGGGAGGTTGATGAGCGCACAAGCCGCCGGCTCAGCTGCCCGCTAGTTGAGAACTTTGTACTCCCACTTACTTTGATCTCAGATCTCTAGTACACACGGCAACAAAGTGGCCCTTTTGCCGCAGTTTTTATGTTTAACGTATGTATAGGGTAAGTTCTACTACACACTCTAGTTAGGCACTCGGGGACTGCCGCGGTAAAGCTATTGCATAGCATTTTTTATCAACTTATGCAATTATAATTATTTATTTATTTTTTATTTATGCAGTTTTTTTATATTAATTCAATCTACCACTACGTCACCGAACACGCCAGACCGATGTGAGACCCAGTATGCGTTCTGTCCCGCTCTAACGCGTATTGGCGGCACCTATACTACGCCGTAGTGTGTTAGGTTTATTTTCGTTACGGAATTTCTTGATTTGGTCATTTGGAAATCTATGCAATATCTTAAAATATTTAAACGCTCAAATGTTACAGGTATTGTATAGATTTTTCTTGTTGATATATTTTTTTACACACATACACATAGTCATAATTAACAAGCCCCGTAGTCTCACCCGCTAATTCGGGCATAGCATGAATATTTTTCCAATTTGAACCATTACATGAAATTAGACCGTTTAAACCCACATACAAAGTCTTCAGCTTTTTAATATTAGTATAGATCCGTGCGTGCTTTAGTGACGAAATGTATATTATATCAGAGTGTTTGGTCATTTAAAGGGATTGATAATATACTTTAAATTAAGAATATTTGAGTTTTATGGGCATTCCAACCCAGGTTGCGAGAAATAAAATGCTTACTAGCAATTCTGCCGTTTACTATTTGAAATTATTATGTAGATTTATTTATACAAAATTGAATGTATAGCATATTTTTTTTTAGCTTGGTGACATGTGTCAATATTATAAAAAATATATTCAAAGACACGTCTTAGAATAATCCATAATTTAACCTAATAAAACGGTAAGGATCTACTTTAAAATACGTCTGCAGTCTTTAGGCTTTCGTAAAAATTTGCATTGCAATCTTGCCATTTAATTCAATTCATTCAATTTTGTATACATAATCACATCAAATGGGATCATTTAATCACCGTTAATCTGCCAAGCCTGACTAATGCAATAAAAAACCATCAGTAATTTCATATTCCAATCTTGCGTACATAATTCAAAAACTTTTAAAAATATTCTCATCATGATAACTTTCTGTATGTTTCTCGTATTACGGCTGCAGTAACATGATATGTTTTGACGCGCTCGCTATTTGATACTCAGGCAAATTGTGTTTACATTATATTCACACGGGGAAGCTGTGGGTCGCTTACCGAAAGTGTTCTCATGCATAAGTAAGCCTATTACCGAAATCATTTTAGCCTAACAAGATTATAAATAGACGCCGTAAGATAATCCTCACTGTGACAAAATATAGTTGGATATAAAATAATAAAAGTATGAGTATCTGTGCTGCCGGCTTTGAGTAAAATCTTTGAAAAAATCATTCTTGAACAATTATTGACACATTTTAATAATAATAAAATTATGCATAGCCAGCAGTATGGTTTTACAAGAGGTCGCTCCACAGCAGATGCTGGCATTCAATTAATTTCCGAGATTTTAAATGCTTGGGAAAGTTCTCATGATGCCATTGGAGTTTTTTGCGACTTATCAAAGGCTTTTGACTGTGTCCATCACGAAATCCTAATCAAGAAACTTCAACACTATGGCATTGGCGAAAGGGCGCTAAATCTTGTGGAATCATACCTGAGCGATAGAATTCAAAAGGTAAATGTAAATGGAGCTATATCACAGGGATCCTCTGTTACTATGGGAGTACCGCAGGGCTCCATACTTGGTCCCTTCTTATTCCTTGTCTATATAAATGACCTGCCATTTCTTGTAAAGGAGCTTCACGAGATAGTACTGTTTGCTGATGACACTTCGCTTTTATTTAAAGTGAAACGACAAAATCCATCACTTGATAACGTAAACAGTGCCATCTCCAGTGTAGTTCACTGGTTTAATACAAATAATCTTAAGTTAAACGAAAAGAAGACAAAATGTGTTAAATTTGTAACTACAAATGTAAAAAGTAGTCATTCTCAAATAATAATTAAAGACGAGGAAATAGACTTTGTTGATAATGCGGTGTTCTTGGGAATTACTTTAGATAGTAAACTCCAGTGGGGCCGACACATAGAAGGTCTTTCGAATAGGCTAAGTTCCGCAGCGTTCGCAGTAAAAAAGATACGCGATCTTACGGATGAGAACACAGCAAAGCTTGTTTATTTCAGCTATTTTCATAGTATAATGTCATATGGTGTTATTTTGTGGGGTAATGCAGCTGACATTAAATCGATATTTGTAGTGCAAAAGCGGGCTATAAGAGCGATCTGTGGGTTGTCCCCACGGGAGTCGGTCCGAAGCAAATTTAAGGAATTACATATTTTGACTCTGGCAAGTCAATACATTTATGAGAATATTTTATATGTGCGGAAAAATATACATATCTTTAAAAAGAATAGTAGCTTCCATAATTATAGTACTCGTAATAAAGACAAAATTAGCGCACCAACCAGAAGGCTGCATAAAACGAGTAATTCTTTCCAAGGCAATTGTATACGTTTTTTCAACAAAATCCCTAGTGAGATACAAGCGTTGTCAATAAATAAATTTAAATCGTACATTAAAGTAAAACTGCTTGCTAAGGCTTATTATAATATAAATGAATATTTAAACGATCCTAGTGCTTGGATATGAGTTGCTCCAGTATATATTATAGGTAACACGACTGAATCTCTCGGCTGCATTTCCAGACTCTGGGCGATCGTCAACATCCACGACTGTTTTAATGTAAAGTGGGAACAAACCGTGATCCATGTGGTATCCAATTATTTCAGTATTATTATTATTTTCTTATGTAGCCAAGTCCACATTTCAAGGATCGTCATGCTCGCTTAAATGTCATTGCTTGTGGCGGCGTCCATGCGTCGGGTTGTCTCTCTCCCTAAAATATGGCGAGGGGGCCGATGGCTGGCCATGCGTCATACTCGTGAACGGGTGCTGCTTGTGGTGACTGGTCGTACTTGAATTCGTGTATGCGGTGATGTTAATTATTTCGACTATGTGTTTGCGTGTTGTTCCCACGAGAATGTAAGTGCGTGCTCCTATTTCACCATGCCTCCTGCTGATAGGGGACAAGTCTTTGTTTTTATTTATGTTCTTATTATTAATTACTTAAAATGTCATGTGGAACATGGTGTAATGGTTGCAGCTCCTTACAAACGTTGTGTAAAAAAAAAAAAAACATGGCGATTAAAAAGAGTGGCGGAGAGTTTATTGCCAGTTCTTCTCTTCCGTTCTACGCCCTTGATTTGAGAACTGGCAGTAAATGTAAAATTAGAAGCATTAATATTTATTTCTTTAATGACGAATCACAAGTGTACATTGTGTTACCTACGTGAATAAATGATTTTTGAATTTGAATTTGAATTTGAATAAAATAACGTTTCAGTACAATAGAATATTCCCCGCGCGACAACAAACGGAATACAGAAGCAATTAAAACAGGATTACACTGGCCTCGATTACTTCTGCGCATTCTGCGAATGCTAACAAAATACTTTTAGATACAAAATTTTCACATAACAAAATGTATTGAAAAACTTGGAGTATTGTGATGAACGTATTGAAGTGATTCCACCCGGCGTATGTTGAATTGCGAATGCGCTGTTTTTCCATCTAGAATGATTGTTTAAAAATGTCGAAGTTAATAAATAAACGAACAAACGAATCAATCTTTTGAATATTTGATTCAAAAGATTGATTTTTTATCGGTAACTTTACTTAGGGTCTTTCAAGAAAATGACGTTCCAATTTTTAAAGAACCGCAACGCACTCGCGTGCCTTCTGGCATTTTAAGTGTCCATGGGCGGTATCACTTAACATCAGATGAGTCTCCTGTGCTATAAAAAAGGTGGATTTAGCATTTAAATTCAAGTTAAAAACATTCTCGACGATAAATTATTAGAAAATACATATCTCTAGCATATTAGACAATATTTTTTTTTTTTTTTTATATATCGTTCAAGGAACACGTAAAGTTATGTGAGAAATTATGAGCGTAATAGATATGACTGCATAACTGTTAAATTTTTGTTAAATTTATCTTTTTTAGATTGAAATAAGATTGTTGAAGAATTTATCGTTCCGACCTACAGACGATACATAATCCGTACGTATTTTTTCCGAGCAATTAACTAATGGCAAGTCAAGTGCATCTTGACTGACGGCAGCTTAAGTATACTTAAGTGTAAGTGCAGCTTTTACTAAGCACAGGCTTATTTTACCTTTCGAACTTTTATAGACTTAAAATTTACTAAGAATTCATTTTGCTTAAATAATACACACAATAAAAACCCTTGAAGGTATATCTTCATCTGTAAAATAAGTTATTCTCAAACTCATGATCGACAATAATTTGTATCGGCTTACTTATTATTTATTTTAGTCAATATTTTTTAGTCCTGCGTATGTTACGAGCTATGACTCCCAAGTCGAAACAATTTATATCTGATTAAAATAAGTGTAACTTTTTGCTTCCGCTGTGTATTTCTCTCCGAACGAATACGGCTTAATACTTCAAGAAAATTGCGTACTGATTACTTTATGGCAAACAACACACGACTCTTCTTGGCATTGTAAGTACCAATATTGAATCCCATTTATTGGAACAATATGTAAGCAACAAAGCAAAATCTATTTGCATCGCACAAAATTACAACTAAATGAAGTTCGTAGGAATGGCGAGTTGGCTACGCGCCAATGTACGGGCTACGGCGTTCGCCGCTCCGGCCGCTACAGAAAATCGTAGAGGCATTACAGCTCCATTTACATGCACATCGCTTCACATAGAACTCACAAGCGTCGCTGTGTAATGGTCGGCTATTTTAAATTGTCAAGCCAATATGCAATCCCAATATATAGATTTGCCAATAAATATTTAAATTTATCAATTATACGTTCAAAATTTTGTATGTTTTCCTATTTAGGACGAAAATATTATGAGAACATTTCTATATCATGTTCAAGGAAAACGCAAAACAATACGGTAAATAACAATTAATAACGAATCAGACCACATCTCGACAGCTCAATATCCGAGACAAAATCTCTATCACAATAACTTGTCGTTGAAATAACAGCTCCGTATTTTACTAGTATCCCGCAGGAGAAGGCATTTTCAGAATAGTATACCTTTTCGCTAACGCATAGAGGCGATATTTGCATAACATAGTGTCTATTCTATTTAGATCTAATGAACCGTAATCCGACGTAATAAAGGGGTGTTTTGCTTGGCGAATTTGCCGCGTAATTGAAATCTAGACTTACCGTGATGTGTATAGAATCTATTTTATGTGCATGTAATAATTCACTATAATGTGTTTGCTCGGTGCATAGCGTAGGAGCTTAGTGTTTGATCATTAATATTTATTTCCTATGGAGGGCTATTTACGTTGCTACATGAAAAATATAAAGCGTTTCACGAGCGAAACGTGAAAATACGTTTTTGTATATTATACAAATATAATTGCGAACTGACACTAGAGGGATAGGACGAAGCAATAGCTATTTGAACCTAATAGAACATAATGAGGTGTTCATTTTAACAATGCAGATTTTTGTACAAAAGATACAGTTGATTAAAAAATACGAGAATGCTATTCAATCTTACAAACTTTGGCGTTTATAGTTACATCGGATAACTGATAAACAGTCAACTGAAACTTTAACAAACTCACGTTACAGTATCGCATTAAAAGCATTATGTTTCTCAGTAACAAAACTTCGCTCGTGACGTTGTCTTGATCTCGTTTGATTTGAATTTTGAATTATACTTTATCTGACTGCGATTGGCTTTTATATTTAATTTGTTTGCTTAGCAACATTTTACAATTTTACCAGCAAGTTTAAGAATCGGTATACTAGAATTTTATATGTATGTCTTATTTTTGTTACATGATATTCAATTGCTCCGTTGGTGAACCATTTAGTATTCAAAAAATAATGATTCATTAACTAATGAACATATCGTCACACGAAAACAGCATACAAAAAGCAAAGATAGCGAACATTATTTATTGATGTTTAGTATGGTATACATTACAATACACACTCTCTTTGAAAGTGTCAGTTATTTTCGTAGCAAATACTCAAAAGTTTATCCCTTTTTTTCTCTCTGAGGCTAGATGCATATAATAAGTGTGCTGGAGCGCAGTCAACAAGCAGCTTACATTCGCAAGCCCGGCATTAGAACTTGATTTCTCGCTATCATTGAGTGTGGGATGGGAGGTAAGATGAGAGAAGGGGGAACATGGGCTAATGAATTAACTTCTTTGTTTACTTGGCGCTTTGTTTAGACACGTATTAGCCGGAGTTATTAGCTACGAGCCGGTGTGCTCACGGTATTAAAGCCTAGCAATTTTGTTAAAATACCTTTTAATATGGACTTTTTGTTCATGCTTTTTTTGGTTCCAGTTACTTGCGTGACAGGACGTTTTTATACGGACGGTTCTCAAAATGTACGTAAATGACACGTGGTAGGTATCTTATAGATATATATAGCACAGGAAAGTACTTTTAATTATTTTATTTATCTCCCTATACACCTTTTACGGGATCATCTATATACCAATATTAATAAAATTTTATTTACTTTTATTATTACTAGTTTCGGCTGAGATATTTGCGACTTGCATTACCATTGCTGTGAAGAGAGAAGTGCTTATAAGTAGCACAATTAGAGGCGATGTTTCTTTAATGTATTACTCGCATACAAAAAGACCATTGTTATTCACTGATTTTTGAAACGTTCACTCAATGGAATGAAACGATTGAGTGAATTGCGATAGTAGCAAATTTATAAAACTTTTGTCAAACATACTCAAACTGCATTTGCTATATAATTTTCAAAGCTGGATCATATTAATCTCTAATAAAATTGCACGTTGTTTATAACTAGTAAGTCGCTTTCAGCGCCCGTACTCTGTAACTTCCAACAGCGATACCGATCCCGACGATTTTGTATGCACAATCGATGTAGTTCTCTCAATATCCGTAGGGCTAATATCGCAACCTTGGGATCGAGTGGAACAAAAACTATTACAAGTTATAAACTGCCCTGGAGTAAAATTAAGGAAATTGTTTGATCAGAATGTTTAACTGATGTTACGTGATAGCCCATGCTTTGCCCAAGATTTTCGAGCGTGTTGCGGACTTTTAAGAAATGCTGCACTTGGTTATAAAGGTATAGTACCTATTGAAGTCTCACCACTAACACGTAACACGTAGATGCAAGGAAGTTTGTTTAGTTTTCTGTTGCTTCTAATTTGTTTCGTAAACTTACGATGTACAATATTCACTCGATTTGATAGAGCACG
The DNA here is from genome assembly GCA_963693345.1 of Pieris melete. Lineage (NCBI taxonomy): Eukaryota > Metazoa > Arthropoda > Insecta > Lepidoptera > Pieridae > Pieris > Pieris melete. The sequence continues at coordinate 510,210 of CAVNZK010000119.1, forward strand.
CTCTAAAATTAAATTTCCTTGTATACGAAACAAGCACAACTTTCATGAACAAATTTATCCACCAGAGCTTTTTACCGTTTCAAACGAACTGCATTAGCTAAACGAAAAATTTACGGATAGATATCGTAAATCATGAATGATAAATCCATGAATGGGTACATAATCAGGATCAATCCTGTTCTTTGGTTGTAGAATTGTTTTAATGTATCATTATGTTTTAATGATAGAAATTAACAAATCTAATATTAATGTCATAAATTTTGTTTGTTTTTCTGTCTCTTAGTACTTTTATTTTACGTTTAGATATTATATTGAGAAAGTCAAAATAATTTAAATTCTTGCCACGACTACCTTAAAATAGGTAGGTATTAAATATAAAAATTGCACCAAAATTTTAATTTTGAAAGTAACTTTACATTACACGAGGTCTGTAGGTCTGTAGAACAGGGTAACAAAGCATTCTCGTGGGAGTCTAGATGTAGAGCAAATTCACGTCTATCATTTACGAAAAGCGATTTTTTCGTACTTTAAAAATCTTTTAATTAGTGTATATACTCTATATAATATATATATATATAAAACTGGGTTGTTTGTTGGCTGGGGAAATGATCAGTCGTCATACACTTGTGATATAATATTTGCTTGTTTCCTCACATCGATTACATGTTAATAATGCAAACCGGATATTTAATACATAAGTACTATGATTAAAAAAGTTAAATAATAATTTTTTTTTTTTAAAAAAAAACGACATTAATCGGACGGTATTAAAATTTTGTATAGTTCAGTTGCGCCTGTGTTTTTTTTAATAATAATTAAGATTACCATATACTTGGTAATAACTACGCACAACGCACAACAGACCTATTGAGAGTCTAAGTGCGGAAACTGAGTCCACAAACCAACCTGGTAATAACTGTTGATAGTTGAGAGATAGTTGGTAATAAATAAATAAGTCACATAGATTATAAACCATCACTGCTGTGTGTGTTAAAAACTTTACATTATTTACTGCTCATTAAACATCCTCAATTCCAACATCGTATACATTAAGGAAATATATAGAAAATATCATTGCTTACAAATTTCTAAGTATCGTCAACATCATATCATTGTAAAAATTCTAGTATCCAACTTATTTTCAAACGTAAAGTTGTTTTTGAGTGAGTGAGGTGTGTGTCGACCCTTGTCTCGCTGTTGAGGCTGTGTAATTGACAGTCTGCTACGGGTCAGTACCAACCCCTGAACTGGCCAGCGGTGACCTTTTGTGTCTAGGACGTAGTATGTTCAGAACAATGTATAATATGTATACTGGCTTAGCCTTACAGAAAAAAATATTCGGCCATAAAGAGCCTTACACTAAAGTGTACAATTTTACTTTTGCGTCTGAGAAGCCCATCAGTGACTTAATTTTAAAAGTAAAAACTATATGACGTAATAAAAGAGGAAATAGATTAAATATAACGAATCACAGGAACGCGGGTAACCTAAATAGTACAGGAAGATCAAGGATTATGCTTGGAGGTAAGGCAATAACTGACAGTCAATGATATCAATATACGTCTAATAAAGGAAGGCTGAGACAGGAACCGGTTGTGAATAAAACAGCATGCGAGAATTGGAATAATTACTAGATACCCTGAAGTCGTGCTTTATCTTAACAAAAAAAGAACGTCAGCAGTACTGACATCATTAATAAATTTGTTGCTACCAGCTTTTTAATTTCGAGTAGTAGTAGAGAGAGAGAGTAGTCTACTTTGTAAAGGCTTCTGCTTGGTTGGCAGTTGTAGGAGTTGACAGTAACGACATAATAAAGTACCTACTTATGATTATGGAATAAGTATTACTATCGACAATTGAATAGTTGTTAATTAATAAATACTGGAAAATCTAATAAACTTCTAGTAAACGGGTTTGAACTGATTCAACTTTGATGTTGTTAATTTGTAAGCTCTGTGACATATGATGACAATGGCATCTGATAATAACGACATTGCTCCGACATATTTACACGTGAGTGAATTTGGTACGAACAAGCTAACCCATTACACATATATAATATATACGTATAATATCAAATCAGCCCTGCGATTCTGTAACTCACTTTTCGCACTCACACAGCGGTTTTCGCATCGGCGGTCGCTCTCAAATCAGTCGTGAAGCAGTCATTTTATGATTTGGGATTCTGAAAAGGTGGGAGCTTGTAGTTTATTGTTTATTAGAGAAACAAAATATATTCTTTATCTACGTATGTAATAAATCGTTTCTTGTGATAATCATGTCGTATAAAATAACTACTAAGAATAAAATTTAAATCAGTTCAACAAAGTATAACACTTACACTTATCACTTACAATTAATAAAAAAAAATAACTTTAATCAAAAATAAAACTTCACATTACATAGCGTGCAATTGTAGGTGTATAGTTTTTAACCATAATACTATTGCATTTTTGCCTAAATTCTGAGTCATTTTCTATGGAGATTGAAGATAAATTTTAAAAGTATATTTGTTGATGTCAGCAGCGTGTTTGAAAGGTGCGGCTACTCGAGCCAGGTCAAAGTTCGATAAGGATCTCCGATAAACTGACCTGGATCCGCCCGCCCTACACTAAACTCTCAGGGCGGCATCGTGTTTAAAGCACTCTCGAATCACTTTGTGACATGTATGAAGATGTTTTCTTATAATTAAAGACACAATTTTTTTTTTTAATAATTAGCTATTAATAGTGTGTTACTAAATGAAAACATTTATTATATAAAACCTTATACTTATTTAAACAAATTTAAAACAACTGGCATGTCTTTCATTTAAGACATCAACTCTAGAAAATCTCAATATAAGAGGCACATGGGGGCCTCATAGCCTAGCGGTCTTATTAGGTGGCAGCTAGGTGAGGGGTACCGGGTTCGATTCCCGGTTCGAGGGCAAGTTTTAATTTAAATTAAATTTGTTCTCGGCCTTTGGGAGGGTTCTGCGGTACCGGGCGAGTGCCTAAACCGTACATGGAGAACATGATCGAATTTCTAAGGCAAAAAGCACGAATGATAAAAATGTCATACTTGACGCTGGCTAATGCACAAACCGTGCCATGCCATAAAAAAAATAAAAAAAAAAGAGGCACATATGAATCAATAACTTGTAAAAAAAGTAGATTTAGAATTCTTAAGGCCCTATCCCTTTTTCTGAAATTCTTCTTGGCTTGCGATAAAATATATCGTGTAAATTTTAAAATCAAGTTCTATATACATTTTCGTCATAAAATAAATGCAAAGTGTCAAAACTTGGCTATGTTTGGATTATTTTTCTATCGAGCGAAGTTATTTAAATCGTATATCGATATTTGAAATGGAAAAATGGAAAGAAACAATGTACTTTTTAGGAGTTTAGCGACCAGATTGGTCCTTAAGCCAAAACCTAGATCTGCCCCACTGTATAATTATTAATATTATTTTCAAATCAATCCGCAAATCAATCAATTTCACAATTATTTTATAAATACTGTCGCTGACTATTAGCAACGTATTGGTCCTCTAAACACCGTAACAAACATATTACTATACTTTCCATTTACGCTGTTTATGAAAAAAACATATGAGAATAATATAGTAAAAGGACTTAAGGTATCGAACTTATATAAAAATTTCGACAGTGAGTAGTGAAGTGCATTAAAGTGCAATGTCTGCAAATCGGAGTCGCGGGACGTGAGCACGGTATATTGTAGTCAAGTCACGTGACAATCCGCTCTCTCTCTCTATCTAGTGAACCTAGTCTTTTTCGTAAAATCTTTTACCTAAAGCAGTCTTTCTACACAATCATAATCATCTACCTAAGATAAAGTGAAGAATATTTCATCCTTATTACTTATATCCTGATCAAGTGATTACAAAACTAGTGGCGCTACCTTTTTAAGTCTGGGCCTCAGATTTTTGTTTTGTTTCATGATCAAGTGGTTAAGCCAGCGAATATCTATAAGCTCCTATCATAAACCTCGACCGTAATTAATTTTTCTTTGTACCACTTTTATCATAATCTAAAACATGGTCTCAACAACTGAAACATGAAAATGATATTCGCGAATCAAATAATACTAAAAAACTCATTTTTTTCAAAAAATACTTCTTAAAAGGACTGTACGGTTCATGTCACCGGGGTGCTTAAAAAAATAGAGGATTTCAAGAAAAAACTTTTTACCGGATTAAAGTTATGTATTATTATAAATTTACAATTATTTAAAATAATTTTAAATTTATCCGACGTTTCGCGTGCTTTTTATATACGCGTGTTTATATACATTACTTTAATCAGGTAAAAAGTTTTTTCTTTAAATGTGTAAAGGTTATGTTAATCAAAGACAAAATAGAGGATTTTATTTTTCCTCTATATTACCCACTCGCATACAACAATAGAATTTAAGCGAAATAATGAAATGTTAATTGCTATGAAACGATTGAATGCAATGTTGAAGAGAGTGCCTACGTCTGGCTATACTCTCGGGGCGTATCTCCGACGATTTAGGAAATCGCCACGCTTATAAAACTAAGAAAGCCTGAGAAAAATGTACTCCCTGGCTCGTATAAGGACATTGAAAAATGTAAAACCTCAAATAATGACATGTTAGTATTAAGTTATTACGTCTTACAGAGGATAAATTTTAACATATCGTATTCGATTATTTAACATCGAAATATTGGATTATTATTTCGTTCTGATATTTCAGGGTCCAATGAATGTGCAGCGATATGAAGGATCGTAACATAAATCATTTCCTTACATGATCGTCGCTTAAAAGAATATTCTATATAGCCGATACTCGCGCTTATGTGTACGTTAATAAAGGTCCGTTTTGCTTCGAACTTTTAGTTATTTCACGTGTGAGTGGAGAGTCCAGTCTGCCATCAACCGTAGCCGTCTCCGGTCACACTGTAGCGAGCTCAAATGTATAGCGTACAGTTTATCTATATTCTTTATGATTTCTAATCCCTATTTTACTTAGACTAATAAATGGAGCAAAGGGCAGATACGTTTCATTACGTTGTAATTGTTAATATGCAAGTAGGTGAAAGTGTGCGTTAACTTAAAAATAATTATTATTTCACCGGTAATCTAATTCAGACCCAATTAGATGGATAATCAAGCTGTATATATTCCAGATTTAATTATTTATGCGCTGTTTTACATTATTTATAGTTAAGAGACGTTACTTTATCCAACTCATGGTAGTTATTAAGATGTATATATACTTGTGTATACTTTGCTTGACACCGACGTTTTAACGAGGGCCACGTATACCCATCAAAAGACGCCTCGAGTCATAAATCTGTCTGAAAATGCAATAAGCGTCCAGTCGACTCGACCTCTACTATCATATATATTCACACATATTATTGAACTTACTAACAAACTTTTACACCAAACGTAAGAGCGTTTTAAATAATGAAATGAAATGGCTAAAGGCTGTTTAAGCATGCAGAAATTATTAAAAAAATTACGCCATGGCACCTTCCAAGATGTTAAAGATTAGGTTGCTTAAGATTACATAGATTTTAAGTGTTAATTAACATAATTTAACAGTTTTTAATTATATTTTTAAATTTTCATTTGACTCGGCTGATTGTGTGGTTTTCAGTAACACATTCATCTTGTGTTCCACTTTCTTTGCAAATAAATGCTTTTTAATGTTAAAGACATATAACACAGATATACGGATACTGATAATAAACAATAAACATTGCTTACCAATTCATAGCGAACACAATTTTATTTGGCAAGATGGTAGAAATGAATGCTTAGTAGAAGTAATTACCGAATAAACAAGGACGTTAACACTAAAATGAGAGTTCTATGGATATTCAGGACCATTCTTGAAATTGCTTGAACATTTCTTGTCAAGTAGTAATTTATATGTTGTATAGAATTGTCTTAATCCTAATGTTCATTCAATAACATCTGGAGTTCCACAAGTCTGGCAAATGAACCATACGCTGTTTAACTTTCACATTTAAGATCTTCCTACCATTTTCCGCAATGCTAATCCATTTTATTACGCAAACGATACAAAACTAGCGACACCTACTCTTAAAATTGTTGTTTTTCCCTTCTTTGAAATAACTTAAATAGATTATGAAATTGTTGTAACATTAATAAGATGACGCCTAATTAAAAAATCGTTTTCACATAGAATTAACATGAAAACGCTTTGTTGGTGCGGCTATAAATTGATTTATAGCCGCACTAACAAGGCTACCCATAACAATAAAAGGAAAGAAACAAGTTATAACCAGTATCTCGATAATAACAGCGGACGGCGTTCACAAATACAATGCTTATAATTAATATGTTTGTAAAGATAAATACAAAAACAAAAAAGTACACTAAATCACAAAACAACTATAAAACCCAAGATAACGATAACAAACTGCCCTTCCTATAATCGGATTGGCGATTGCAACAGATTGCACATTTTGGGCCATTCTGATTAGTGGAGCGTAAAACCCTTAATAGTATCCGCTATTTTGCAACGTCGCAAACCTCTAAGAACAGAACTGCTTAGTTTTACATGACATGAGGTGAGTCCAGCATATTGTTACACATTTTATAAAGAAATATAGGATGTGATCGATAAGATTCAAAGAAGACACCCTCCACCATTTTTCTGTAAACTTCATAATGGAGGTTCAGCTGAGTAATAAATAAGTAAGATCTTTGCGATCGAACGTCTTTCGCCCACACACTGCATCTTAGAACTATATTCATTGGTGCTGCCTCTGCATTTGTTTATTTACCTTTTTTCGTATGCGTAAGTTTTCATACCTTCTTTACTATAAGAGCAAGTTAGCGTACGAAAGCGGAGTTTGGAGGATCTCAATATTGTGAATTTTACAGGACTAATGAAAACATTCCACATACGAACGTCAGCGTACATAGAACATAGAACAAGTACTCTCAAATTAATTACAATTAAACAAAACAAATTGCCTGTCAACGGTGCTTCGAGTGTTCTACAGTTAATTAGACGCTCTGTCTCCGAAGGGTAGGGGGGAGGGGGGACGTCTCGGATCCCATTACGAGCCGCGAGGGCGACGCGACCAAATTAAATTTCGTCTCAAATCTACGAGCTCCTTTTACATAATGGAAAGTCCACTTTTAAAACGGTACAGGAAAATTTATAGTACGTCTCTTGATGACTCTCCGGGCGCGAGAAAATCACATTTAAAGTCGCCGACAGTTGTTAGAGTTTTTTTAGCAGGCCCTCTGTTTTGTGTAATTTCAGATATTAATCCTAATTTAAAGAATATTATATATCCCGGCAATCGTTGCTTTGCTATGTATATTATTTCTAGGAAATATTTTTATAGTTCAAGATCGTAGAAGGTTGAAAGTTAAGGGTTGTTGCTTATGCTGTATGTATCATAAAAAAATAAAAACAATTTAAATTTAAAGGGGGAAATAGATTTAGACTGATTCGCAGACTTCACCGATATTCACACAAAAATTCACGAAAATCGGTCTAGCCATTTCGGAGGATTTACATATTTATTTACCGTATATTCGTTTAGGTTCTTATCTTTCCTAACCGTACCTAATAAAGATTAAGAAAATTAAACAAAGCTATGTTGTGGTTACCTGGAAGGCGAACCAATGCCTAAAATTTGTGTTCTTATTGTACTAGTAAATTTATTAGTATATACGAGAATACAAGTTCTTAGGTATACTTTACTTGTCAGTTTTCAAAGCGCGAAGACAACCCCGAGTTGTTATTTTTTGTAAAATCCGTAGTTGGACACATATTTCCTATCAACTATTTGCGTACTGATTCCAAAGCTGTACCGTACTGTATTTTGAATATTCCATTGGTTGTCTGCATGACGTCATTTCTGTGCAAAAAGTTTACCTAAGCTACCTAGTTTTTATAGATTAATTACTTAGGTAGAATTTTAACAATCCGGTAGAAGAAAACAATTTTCCTCTGAGCTAAAGTTGGGTCAATGAGGGTCGTGGATTCAAGTTCCGGGCCCGCTAATTAGGTTTTTGCTAATTAAAACTTGTGGTGTTCATTTCGACCCTTGTGCGTTCTCTGACCTCAACTATTCGAGCTCGTAGATCGTTTAAACTGAACTGACTGAAGTTATATGTTTGCATCATGTATTTATGTAAACAACATTTCACCATTTTACGCGAACATCGCAAGCGCAACCACAGCAGAAGGAGTAATCGTTCGACTATTCGAATCTACACGAATTACACAAATGACTCATGTTGTAAACTATACAGAAATGTTGGTCTATTGGCTTAGTGTGTAAATCACAGCGTTCTTTCTATGTGTGCAATTAACGATTTATCTTACTAGACCACAAGCCCATGAACAAAAAATACCTGTGAAATGACCCAACCTGAATTACGCTTAGAAGGCTGTTACTATATCTGAAAATAGCTCTGAGCATTATGCCGTCATTTCTGAGCGGTACATGTGAGTACGTGAGTGAATGGACTTTCTCAGGTACAATGGGGCAATTTCGACTAATTATTAATGTACGGCTTTGTTATAAGTGTATAGATGATTAAAAATAAATGTCGAAAAACCTAGTGCCGTACAAAAGTGATGGTGCCGGAAGTCTGTGCAAATTTTTAATTCGACGACAGTTGCAGAAGCAATATAGGTCATTTATTACTGTACGGCATTTGTGTGATTCCTTTTGGACACATATACAGATACTTTACCCGTAAACGCCGTACATATTTCCAGCGGAGCGGTCGAAAGCCAAGGGTCGGAACCCTACCCCTACACCCATATACCCTAAGGTCATTGTAAAATGTACGGCAACATGTTCAAAATATTATTTAACACGGACAATAATGTTTTATAATTATGCCGTCCAAATATTATAGTTAATATTTGTGTAATTAAATATTTATCGAAATTTCAGGATTTACCAAGTTCTTACTGCTGTAAGATCAGAGAATAATGTACGGCAACTTGTTTTTTTACATAATTTTACTAAATATTACCGTTGTACATTATAGCCGTTCATTATAAATGGTAACAAATAAAAATATTATGATAAAAAATATATGAAATTTCCGAAATTTAGATGACTTTTCAAATGCTCCTAGAGTAATATGGGGAGTAATATTTTCAAAGATTATTGTTATTTTATATGTAACAAATATAAATAAACAAAAAAAACCAGATGCCGTACATTTTACTCCAGATTATTCTTTACAGCTGATAAAAACTTCGACGACGTTTGAGGTGTCCCTTAAGGTCATTAATAACTGTACATATCTGAGTATACTACCATAAGGCTATAAAGTATATTTACAGCCTTATCGTACCAGCAGAGAGAGGTAAAGGAAAAATATTTTTAACAAAAATATATATAATACAGGGCGTCCCAAAGTTATGAGACATGAAGGGAAAGTACCTTAAATATCGCAGATAGGGTATTTTACTAAAAGAAGACTTTATGTTATTTATAAAAGTTAGTAATTCTGCATTCAAAGATTTTTTAAAAACTACTTGCCTCGTCTGGAAATCGAACCGGCTTAAATAAAAAAAAAAACACCCCTACTTTTATGATGCCAATCGAAAGAATGGCCAAAACCTAATAACTTTTCTAAAGTAACAGACTCGTAGGGGATTTTTTTAGGCCGAATACGATAGATAATGTTTTTAATTTGATTAAAAAGATATATTCACGCTGTTCCTTTCTTTTAAAATACTATGTTACTTAAGAAGAGTTATTAGTTTTTGGCCATTCTTTCGATTGGCATCATAAAAGTAAGGGTCTTTTTTTTACATTTAAGTCAGTTCGATTCCCAGACGAGGCAAGTAATTTTTAAAAAATCTTTGAATGCAGAATTAATAACTTTTAAAAATAACATAAAGTCTTCTTTTAGTAAAATAGAAAAATCTACGATATTTAAGGTACTTTCCCTTCATTTCCCATAACTTTGGGACGCCCTGTATTGGTAGGCGGTGGTAGCGGACTATCGAAAGTGTACGGCATTTATCTTTTATTGAAGATTGTCTAAAGTATTAATAATCTGTGTTATTGCCGTACAGATAAAAGTCACCGGAAAATGACTCTTTTCTGAGAAAAGTAATTTACCCCATACACCTATGTGTTCCACAAAAAATGTACGGCATGCTGGAAAATGTTATCTATTTGTGAAGTACTCTCAAGATCATTTAATTTTATGTTGATTCATATCATCATCACCTATATGCTAATCAGACATATGTTGCGACCCTTGGCTTTCGACCGCTCCGCTGGGAATATGTACGGCGTTTACGGGTAAAGTATCTGTATATGTGTCCAAAAGGAATCACACAAATGCCGTACAGTAATAAATGACCTATATTGCTTCTGCAACTGTCGTCGAATTAAAAATTTGCACCGACTTCCGGCACCATCACTTTTGTACGGCACTAGGTTTTTCGACATTTATTTTTAATCATCTATACACTTATAACAAAGCCGTACATTAATAATTAGTCGAAATTGCCCCATTGTACCTGAGAAAGTCCATTCACTCACGTACTCACATGTACCGCTCAGAAATGACGGCATAGTGCTCAGAGCTATTTTCAGATATAGTAACAGCCTTCTAAGCGTAATTCACGTTGGGTCATTTCACAGGTATTTTTTGTTCATGGGCTTGTGGTCTATACGTACGCAAACATCGTAAGAAGACCGGCATGTTTCAAATCCATAACACGACATGTACTAAAGACAGCAAGCCTAATAGTCCAGTCAGTCAAGACAATTAATTCATTATAATTCCAAAAGTTTTCAAATTTTGATGTAAGGTCGGGAGTGGTATTAAAACAAACTATAAAATTTTGCAACCTGCTCTGCGGTCCGGAACATTGTTAAAAATGCAATAAATGATAATCTGCTTAGTTCTTGAGACCAAAATTCCAAAAGTTCTGCAAAGTTGGAGTGGTGTTAAATATATTATTTTACATCACGTGTCAAATTTGCAACCAATTTAAGTGTACGGAACATTATTTAATTAATGTTGTTCTTTATTAAACTGAAGGAAAACGTTCCAAAAGTTCTGCAAATTTGACAGATATATCGAAAATAAAATAAATAACAAAAAATGTTCCGTACACTTAGGTTGGTTGCAAATTTTATACGTGATATGAAATATTATATCGAAAACTTCCCCAAGTTTGCAGAACTTTTGGAATTTTTTTCACGACCATACAGACATAAAATTAATTTAATTGCAATTTTAACAATGTTCCGGACTGCGGACAAGGTTGCAAAATGAGATTTATTGTCGTCCCAATGTACCATTCACTTGACCGAAGTTTGAAAACTTTTGGAATTATTATCAAATTTTCGATTTCGAATGTCTATAATGACTGGTGTATAATGAAACAGATGAAATGCGAGGACAAGACCCGTATATGGTTGTAGCGCCGCTGGATTGTAATTATACAAATTGTATAAAAAAACCATGACAAAGATCTATCAACCCCTGATATTGTCGTATCCACGTATATGAATTCAAAACTGATCCGTTTGAACGAGACTTTTATAAAGTTCTAAGGCCTCTAATATTTATGTAGAAACTTTTAAATACAATGTTATGTTGCAGACTGAAACAAAAAAGTGGTTCAAACAATTCCTAAAGATCCGTTCCAACCACGAGCACATTACAATATTGTAAATAAAAAAAATACTGTAACAAGCTTTTTAAACACTTGTACAGTGCTCGACAGTATAAAATTGAGCAGCCGGCGCAGCGGTAGTGAGAGCACACTTAAGTGTGATACCGCTCTCAAGCTCGTGTCGCGACTGACTCGTTACAGCGCCGAGACTCGAGTAGGGCACTAACTCAACGGCTGTGTTAATTTTGATCTCATACATCCCCTACTTATAAATGTGAAAATTTTATGCGAGAAGTATAAATAAAAATTTACATTTAACTGTTAACATGCATGTCCATTTTTTTATGTCACGGAAATAAATATCCTCATGGTACTCGCCCAAAGTGTATTTTCCTTTGAATTCAGTTGTGAAACAATGTTTTATGTTGTTGTATTTTTTGTATATATTCCTTTGATAGTTTGTAAGCATGGTGATTAGATTTATGATTAGATATTCGGTGTATTACACGTCGTCGATTTTAGGCTTTAGGGATTTTCTTTTTTTTCTTTTATTGAATAAAGAAAAAGTTAATATCGTTTAAAATAAAATTATTCAGCAATTTTTATCATTGAAACTAGGTTTAGGACTATAGGTTTATGGTAACTGAATTAAGAAACATAAGTTTTAGACTTGATATCTTCTAAATATCTTGAAAATACCGCTTCAATGGTGGTCCCATATTTTATTGTGGATTCTTGTGTATCATTAATCATTATTCATTTTCAAATTCAATATTTCCGAAAGAATAGTTGTCAACCGCTCTGATTTTTTATCAGCGAAGGTGATGTTAAAATCGCTTGTACAAAATATTACCATTATTTTGTACCAAGTATTTTTGACCCTTCTTCAGTGTACTCCAGTAAACGCGTACCGGCTGCACCGACAGCGCTTACGCTACGTCACCGATCTCGTCAAAGAGATGTGAATACACAGTATATACTATATATTCTGTCCCACTCTAACGCACCTGCGCTACCTCACCGATCACGCCAGACCTCTGTGAGATGCAGTAGGCGTTCTGTCCCGCTCTACCGCGTATTGGCCGCACCAATATTACGTCATAGTGTGTTAGGTTTTTTATTTCGTTACGGCATTTCTTTATTCGGTCGACACGCTCGAAGCCCGCGATAAAAGCTGTGCAATAGCTTAAAAAAAGGATACAAACAATATTTTTTAAAACTTGCTATGCACCTAACTTAAGTGCGGCTTATTACGGAGGTGTCTATCGCTGTTAACAATTATCATAGTATAATCAGATGTTATGGGATTAATATACATTACCTAATTACTCCGACCAAACGTAAAATAATAGTAACATTTTTATTTTTATATTGGCATGACCTATAGAATTTACGCATTATTATACTCAATATAAATTACCTTATACATTTATTTAAATTAATTTAAATGGAAAATTGTCTTTTGTTTTCTCAAGATTTGTGCGTTTCCGATCTTTGACTGAAAAATTGTCACATACTATATAACTAAAGCTTGCAAAAGACGACGTCGACTGTTGATGGCCGTATCGTATATAATTTTGAGGGATGTTGGAACTTTCCTCATTTCCGGAATAGAGCAGTGTATTCTACTATTTAGTGCTACGACCTCTAATTAAAATATAATATACTTTGTAGATTTTCAGTTGTTTCGTGATAAAAAGAAATTCTAATAGGCCAGTAGGTGACCTTCTGCGCATGACATACGGCGTCCATTGGTGCAGTCAGGGATCGAACCCACGACCTCAGGGATTATAATAACATAAAGCACTTTTCCGTATTACTTATTAGGATAATTGAAGAAATATCTCTTTACAAAGCAAAAATTAATAATAAACTTTCTTCAAACTGAACCGCACTTATAAATACATAGAAGATCACTGAAAAAACCAATATATGTATGTCGATAGTATAATATCCCAGAATACAATATCTTGATAATGAAATTATATCAGCTTCGAAACACACAGATATGGGATAAGATTATTCACTTTACATACCTATATATATAGCAGATATTATGCACCTTATAAGCATGTTATAGGCATTGAGCTATTGTCTATTGATGTTACATTAATTGCATTATTAACTCATGGAATATGGAGATTTGGGTCATGATGATATTAGGTCATACCAGAAATGGTTGTATAATAATAAAAATGTTAGGATTTTTATAGTAATACCTGATATAACTCTCCGTGACTAATGTTTTACTGTGAAACTGTTTTAAAGACAAAAATCTACGTTAGAAAAACAACAAAGAAGCAAATGCAATCTGAGGTCGCCGCTCAGAAGCAACGCTGTGTTTTTTTGTCTACATCATTATTTTATCTTAACAGTTATTACAAATGCGATAGAACAACACAATAATACCCACACCGATTATCCTACATAAAAAACATTAAAAAAAATTATTTATTTACTTCAATCTTATAACTAACAAAATAGCACGCAACTCTTATGAACTCAGCCAGTGTACAAACAAATAGGTGTACCTCGATAGAAATTCTGTTTATTATTTGTATTGCTTTATTGAGTTTATTGCCAGTTCTTCTCTTCCGTTCTACGCCCTTGATTTGAGAACTGGCAGTAAATGTAAAATTAAAAGCATTTAGTGTATTATTTTTTTTGACGTTCATAAGTGTATATTGTGTTACCTACATGAATAAATGATTTTTGACTTTGACTTATGCTCTCGTGAGTGGCGCTTCGCTAACCAAGTCCAAAAGTGTAGAGACTTCCGCCCTATTTGATATTATCCTTGTCAATTACAATTTTAGCCTATAACTTTTTTAAATATTTTTAACATACCCTACCTTTTTGGCATTAGTAGAAGCAGAAAGGAGGTTTTCTAAAGTTTTATTAAAAATACCTGACTTTTTCCTACTATAAAGTCAGCCTTTTCATAAAGTAGATCTTATTAAGAGAAAGTAAATGAAGTAAATATTTACGGAAAGCGCTCTTTGATAAATTATAGGAGAATCAACAACTTGTCTCGGTGTGCACTCAAGAGGAAACTCTGACCAAAAAATACTGGACAAGACTCATTATATATAGCCCATATATTTTTTGGTTAATAAGTAAAATTTTGGACTCATTTTCATATAATGCTAAATAAAAGGCGAAGTATTCTATACAAAAGATATGTGTATCTCCAATTAGAGTATTCTTATTGCGTGTTTATTATTATTATCTCATAATACATGCCAATCTAGATCTTATTTCATTAAAACGAAGAGCTAGAAATGTATGAAGCTAACAACATATTGTGTGAAATTCGAGCCGCCTGCTGTCATTCAGACAGAGCTGTTTGGCGATTTCCCTTTGTTCTTGAGAACAATGAACACATTTTCCCTCCAAGAAAGGACATGTAGACACTAAGAATATCATTCTATTTCATACATATATTTTCAAAGTTATCCATAAAATTCCTATAACAAGTTGTGCTTCATACTTATGAATGTTTACTGAGCGTTTTTTAAGGCAGTTTTTGCCGCGCACCACCGCTATGTGGAATCAGCTGCCCACTGAAGTATTTACGAACCAATTCAACTTGGGTCCTTCAAGAAAAGAACGTACCAATTCTTGAAAGGCCGGCAACGCACTTGCGAGCCTTCTGGCAATGTGAGTGTCGATCACGGCGTTATCACGTAACATTAGGTGAGCCTCCTGCCCGTTGGCCTTCTATTACATAAAGAAATAAATGTCTAGAACCAAGTTTTTGAAGTTATACTTCTTTAGGCGCGATATGAAAAATTAATGAGAGTGAAATTTTACGATGCACGCGCACCGTTACACAAAATTAACAGAATGAAGTTGTTACGGAAGATGCTACGGCATTGGATATAATTTAAAAACAACATTTGAATAAAAATAGAATTTATGTTACACTAAATGTAAGAGAATAATAATAAATATTTATTTATTCAATTTTTCAAATGTAAACTGAACTTGATTGACTATAATGACTCCTTTTCCAGTCTTTGATTATTTAATTGTATATAATTATTTGCATGCAATCAAAAACTATTTTTAATAATGCCAAAGAAGTATAACTACTTACGCGCGTACATAAGTACACACACCCTTTTTTTTGTATTTTTATTGTGCATAATATGTGTCGGTTCCTTGATTATGTTTTTTACTATTTGGTGCATAAGTTCGAACGATTCTAGTATTTAAAATCACACGTATAACCACTACCATCCCTATATACTATTAAAAGTAAAATTAACAAACTAATTAAATTCTAATTAACTCAATAGAGAAATTCTGCGTTGAAACGTCGCAAAAGAGCTTTCGCATGAAAGACCGCAAACAAAACGAGCATCACTCCAACTTCTCTCCATGTTCCACATCGCTTCACATATACGCGTTCACACCCACTAGTATGAAATATAAAAATATTCTTTTAGATGCTATGAGAAAGAAAAGAAACAAATTCAAAACCGTTTCCTTTATACGGAAATTATTCAATAAAGCTTTTTATAAATTTGAGGAATACTTAAATGATCCTAATCCTAGCCATTGATTTGCTCCAGTTCAAACAATTTGTATGACAATACTTAGCGATTAAGAGTGGCGGAAAGTTTCTTGCCAGCTCTTCTTACCCGCTCTACGCCCTTGACTTGCGAACTGGTAGTAATAATTAACAATTCATAAGTGTACTTGTTTACCTACATGAATAAAGATATTTTGAGTTTGAGTTTGAGTTTATACGTAAATATAAATATACAGTCAAAACCGGTTATAACGACATTGAAGGGACCGTATAGTTGCCGACGTTATATCCGATAGTCGTTATAAGCAATGTCATATACACAAGTACAGTACATATGTATGTAGATAGTTATCGATCTAGAATAGATAAGTATGGGTTATAATATGGTATGTTAATATTATAATATGTAAACGAGTCAAAAAAGAAACAAAAATATTTATTACGAAATAATTAGTAGTAATTACAAAAGTAATCAGTCAGTCAGATTTTTTGCATTTTACGTTTCATACTCAAGGTATGAGTATCACCAGTATCAAACTGTTGGTTAAAGGCAACAAATTTTATATGCCTAAATATTTAAAATTATATTTAAAGATTTAAAATCGTTTGTATTGTTTTGTTTTGCTGAGACAAGAAGCGGTTGGTCGTTATAGCCGATGAATATCGATAAACTTTCGCCGTTGTAAGTGATATGTCGTATTATCCGATGTTGTTATAAGCGGTTTCTTTACTGAATAGTTTACTAGGGATTCGGACGGGACCATACAATCTGGTTGTAATAACCGATAGGTCGTTGTAAACGATGTCGTTATACACGGTTTTGACTGTAATTAACACTTATAAAACATTTCCTAAGCATCGGATAGCAAAACAAATATTTCCACGGATAAAAAAAAATCTTTATTAGTTAATTATTATGCTATTGATGCATTCGTTTATACGCTGGTCCAGACTCTTCCGAGGTATATAAACAAAAACTCTCATCAAACAAGACCCACCGCTAGCATATATTATATAGATTTAATTTAAATACTTAACATAGTTTTCTTAATGAATTACAAATGTCAATTACAATAAAAAACCAAAACAAACCATCTCGATTTCACGATACCCCAGTCAATTAAATGCTAGAAAATCATAAATTAAAAATGTATGTAATCAAAGCCAAAACTCAAAAATAATTTATTAATGTAGGTAACACAATGTACACTTATGAACGTCAAAAAAGAAATATACATTAACTGCTTCTAATTGTACATTTACTGCCAGTTCTCAAATCAAGGGCGTAGAACGGAAGAGAAGAACTGGCAATAAACTCTCCGCCACTCTTTTTAATCGCCAATTTTTTTGTTTTACACCACATTTGTAAGGAGCTGCAACCATTACACCATGTTCCACATGATATCATAAGTAATAAATAATAAAATGAGTTAAAAACAAAATGTGCTCCAATACAAGTTGCCCTTTCACAAAATCACACACACTCACATGCGAATGAAGTCGCAAGTTGTTTGTTAAATTCCGCGTGAATGTGGGAGGAGGGGGTCTATTATCCTCTTAACTAACAGAATAGTATCGTGTTTCCCGACACCGGCGTACATCCTGTCGTGCAACTGAGAATAGTTCCTCGCAAGGCGTATTGTATTTGAATATCAAGTTTTATTCATTGTCACATTAATGTAGCTGTGCTGTTTGCTTACATGCACGAGACTCGACACATGTTGTTCATGTATAAAAAATACTTCTTACATAGATAGAATTATTTATAAATTGTAAAAAAAGCAACGCTTTTATTCATATATACTTTTACAGATACAACAGTGAGACCTTAAGTATAATAAAAATTTATATAATGTTAAATGCTCCTATGGAGAAGTAAAATTAGGTCAGCTTCACAATCTACAAATAATAAAAAAATAAATTTAATAATACAGTATTTAGGAGATTACCTATCATTTCCGTGTGCTGCACACTACCTTTTACAGTTGTACTTATTAATGAATAAATGAATTTCATTATTACAGTATTAGCTACTAGTATCTAATATTAAATAGAGCGTAATATATGAAAATATTATCGTTTATATTAAAGTGTTTTACGTTCAGCTATTTCACGAATATAAAGCAAATCCTGGTCTAAATGAAAGCCACCCTTGCCATAACCAGACGTTTAAATAATTTATATTCCATCAAGGTTCCATACAATGTCAATGTTCATTATTGATATAGTTCTTCAATACAAGGAAAACGGCAAGATTGGATTAAAATTGATTCAAGCCGAGAGCGTAGCGCGATAAATGAATGCAGCTCTGCCTACACAATTTCTCTTTGTGTTCTGGCCCGGGTTTATTAAACTTAAATCTTCAACATTCAATTTATGCAAGACAGATTAAGCAAATTTGTTAATAAATATTGGAAAACATTTAGAAGATATTCATTCCAGAATTAATAAAAGAATAGGTTGAATGAAATTGCGCGTTATTATAGCGAGTATAGGTAGGCCAGTCAAGAGAAAATAAATACATATCTATATATATAAAAATGAAACCCGTTTTCCGTTGTCACGACATAACAAGAAAACGGCTTGACCGATTTGTCTAATTTTTTTTATAATATACCTTGAAGTACGAGGATGGTTCTTACGGAGAAAAATTAAAAAAAATTGAGTGAAAAAGTCTAAAAACAACACTTTTCTATATTCCCATACAAAATATTCGTAATAATACTTAAAAGTCAATTTGAACTTTAATACCATATCATAAAGTTCAAGTGTTAGTGGAGGGGTTCCGGGAAGGTAAATTTTTATTTTTTGACATAATGTATTTGTTGTATTATCAACTTTCTTTTTTTATCTTACTAGCTAGACCGGTGTCCCGAATAGCAGAATAAGTATTAAAAAAAATAAAGAATCGACTGTTAGGCGGTACGATGTTCGCCAGGCCAGCTAGTCTGTAATAAATTAATATAACTAACATAAATTTGGTTCAATATGTTGCCTTATACATATGAAGCACTAATATTCAACACTTAATATATATGTTAAAGCTGCGTATTTTAAACGAGTTAATACGTTATATATATCAATGGTGTACGAAAATTTATTCTTTCTAATTTAATCTATTGTTTTTATTTAATCAATTCTTTGAGATCTCAAACCAAATTGTTTATATTTTTTTTATAGCTCAGGGGGAAAATGGGCAGGAGGCTCACGTGATGGTAAGTGATACCGCAGCCCATGGACACTCTCAATCCCAGAAGACTCACGAGTTCGTTGCCGAAATAATAATAATAGTTATATTTGTTTGACCTAAGTTTGAATATTTCAATATACTATATACTATACGCTATAGTAGTTATACTTAATTCCTGTCTCGTCACATCGTAGACTCCGCAATTAAGTGTTGCACGAAATGCATTTCTTTTAATTTTTGTATCACTATTCCCGGCCCACCCCTGAAGGCTCTACACACAATGCAGAGCAATCTCGTCTCGCATCCGTCTTCAGATAATTCCTGTACAGAGGACTCATCGTGTAAAACGATATTGTAATTTATTATTATTTTACACTTTGTTGCACAAATATAACAGTGTAGTTTGAACTAAAATTGCGTTGCGTACGAGCCAAAATATAATTATTGTATATTTACACAATTATTTAAGATGCAAAATAATACTTAATATACATACATACATAGAAATGAAGAAAAAGTCATGTGAATTACACCGAAAAGAATACTGAAGTTTCTTTTTTTTTTGGGGAGGGGATGGCCTCCGGAAATCTCTGTCACCGCACGAAACGCGAGTACAATAAGGCGAACCTATTGCATCACTTCACGCCGGTTTTCTGAAAGACAGTGGTACTGCCCCGGTCGTGCCTGCCCATTTGGCTAAAGTCCGAAGGCAACAGCATAGAACTTCCACTAGAATTTCATTATACATCCTTGCATAGATGTAATGTTTATTTAAATACATGAAGGAGAATTATATACGTTTGGATAATCATAAATAATTCTAATTTTTATATCCTTTGAGTAATGGATGTTTCTTTATCGTTTTCATTTGTTTTTGTAATGTCTCTATATGTGTTGTGGCTCTAGTGAAATAAATAAATAAATTCAAAGCCCTCGTTTAACGGAAATTAATCAATAAAGCTTTTTATAAATTTGAGGAATACTAAATGATCCTAATCCTTGGGATTGATTAGCTCCAATTCAACAATACTTGGCGATTAAAAAGAGTGGCGAAAAGTTTCTTGCCAGTTCTTCTTGCCCGCTCTACGCCCTTGACTTGCGAACTGGTAGTAAATGTAAATTTACAATTAATTGAACTTGACAATTCATAAGTATAATTGTTTACCTACATGAATAAAGATCATTTGAGTTTGAGTGGGAAGCCAGCCTTATCAGAATTTGAACGTTCTTGAAGGACCCTAAGTAGGGATTTCGGAAATACCTACACGCTGGTTTCACTTAGTCGATGCATTAATAATTAGATTTTTGAACAAGTTGATATGCACATCCGATAAAATTAGAGTTAGATCTCTATAACTATGTAAATAGTATATAAGGACACAAAAATCGAAAAGAATAGGTTGTGTGGGTAGTTGAATGACGTAAAGTACCATAATTTCTGTGGGACGGGTACTCTGCGGTTGACAGCGCTACGGCTTCAGGTTTCATTTTCTTTTCATCAAGGTATCTTCACGCTCCGGCGACGTCGTCTCCGCAGCTCGCGACACCCCCTCCCAACTCCCTGAAATAGCCATCCCACCGATTTGAAAACTGCTTAATTTACGTTTCAAAAGAATCAAAGGGATTATTGTTTAAATTCGAAAAGTTTAATGTTTTGCTTAAGAAATTAATTCTAAACGAAATAAATGGCCGTAATTATGAAGTTTTATGCTAACGTAAAAATAAAACTTAGCAGTGTTGGCCTAGTGGCTTCAGCGTACGACTCTCATCCCTGAGGTCGTAGGTTCGCTTCCCGGCTGTGCACCAATGAACTTTCGTTCTATATGCGCATTTAACATTCGCTCAAACGGTAAAGGAAAACATCGTGAGGAAACCGACATGTCTTAGACCCAAAAAGTCGACTTGCGTATTAAATTGAAAAATGATCATGAAACAGATTCAGAAATCTGAGGCCCAGACCTAAAGAGGTTGTAGCGCCACTGATTATAATTATTATTAAAAATAAAACTTAGCGGAATATAAATTCGTTGTTAAAATAATCGCAATAGTTCGTTTGTTATTCTTTCACGTTTAAATCGCTTAAAGGATTATGAGAAATGTCGGTACATTGATTTACTAGGTTCAATTATACATTACTTCCGGTAAAATAAATGATGCAATCAGCAAAGTCATAGGATAGGCTAGTAATTTATAAATCTTATACTTATCGTTAATAATCAAAAACAATTAAGCTTTTATATACACACAATATTTTATTCAATATCACTTTCAAGGTAAATCAATTTTGTTAATTAATTTTGATGAAATAAATCATTGTTATCGAGAGAATCTCTCAATCGCCGGATTGCAAATAAATCCCAATTGAGATGGAAAGTTTCATTTCAAAGCTATCGCTATATTAACAGTAGATTAATTCCAATTCTTGCTCTCTACGGACTGCCTCTACGGTTTTACAAAATTCACTCCTATGCAATGTATTAGCTACGCCGTAGAACGTAGAACAAAGAAAATACTTATTAGACGTTAAAAGATGTAATGCATATTGGGAATCAGATTTTCATTAATACTTGACGGCTCATTGGTCTAGTGGTTAGTACCCCTGACTGCGTATCCATGGGTCCCGGGTTTGATCCCCGGCTGAGACAAACATCGATGTGATGAGCATTTGGTGTTGTGCTTAGGTATTGGGTGTTTAAATATGTATTTATATATCTATCTTTCTATAATATGTATGTATGTCCGTTGCCGTTGCATAACACAAGCTTCACCGGCTTAGCATGGGACTAGGTCAATTGGTGTGAATAATTCAATAAAAAAAAATTATAATGATACGTATAATATAGTTGTTAGATTACTTTAATTTTTCAATTTTTAATGTGTATATTATAAAGAAGTATTTAAATCTCTCAGACACAATTTATTCCGATTTGTGTTCTTATATTTTTATATATAAAAACTAATAGACCTATTAAAAAAAAATTGAATTCTTCTCTGAGTACCATAGACTTATATTTATTCCAAAATGATATAAATTTTACTGTTAAGTCTAGTAACGTAGAGTATGAAATAACGATGAATTAATTAATACAAGGAAATCTTCAAAAAATCTTTGAGTAAGAGTAGTAAGCGTGGGCCTCAACTATAATAACATGTTTAGTATTGAAACTTTAATGTATAAAAAAAATACATTAAGGCTTTTAGGCTTTGGACCGTAGCCTAGCACGATTGCGCACAGTAGTTAGTAAGAAAAGCTCAGTACTCGCTTAGATCCACGAGAGGTGTGACGTGGACCGCTCTACCGTTCCGAGCTTCCGAACAAAACTTATATAACTTACGCGAGTGTTTAATTAATAATGTTACTGTAAAAAATGTTTGGTATATATGCCTTAAGGATTGGTGTATTGATGGTTTCATAAAATTGTAAGTATTTCTTTACCAATTTAACAGAAAGTTTTCCTGGGCTTTAGACACCTGTACTTCTTTTAAATGAAATTTGTATAATAACTTTTGAAAGTTAACTTTAGGATTGTTCTTTAAAATATGGAAAATGTAAATGATTTTCTAAATAGGGACTTAGAATTTTTTTTCTTAAGAATTTACTTTATTTTAGTCAGTGTTACATGTAATTTTGAGTTCTGCTTTTTATATGTATGTATATGTTTTTGTATTAAAGGCCGAAGTGTAAATAAAACAAAATAAAACATTTCGAAGGATAAACATATTTTTTTTTTTTTCTTGACAATATTTTTTTATTTATGTATATGTATTTTTCTAACTCACAATCTATCCGGGAGTTTCGGATTATAGGTTTCAGTATGGACAATCTAACTGTCGCTATTCAACGTTGGTTATTTCCTTATGTTATACATATTACAAATAAATATGAATGCACGTATTCTATTTACATATTTGTTAGAAAAATATATCGTAAAACCTTTTAGATTAAACAAACCAATTTCAAAAAACCAAAACAGTATTTGATACACCTACTTTGTGGTATTTTTATACCAGAAAGATTTCAACGGGAGTAAAGCGCGACATTTGCAGTTGTTCGAACTAATACACACATGAGTTTATTTGTTAGACAACTCCACTTAGATAAGACATTTATATATCTCATGAACATTACTCCACCGCTGATCCCTTGTCAGAACAATAGTGTGATGTACCAAAATTTTGGTGAAGTTTCCCAATACAACGGAGGCTAATTCTTCAGACTGAATTTTTCCGTAGACTGTCATATACAAACAGCTGTTGAAAATAATTTAATCAAATTTTAATTTTAATTATCTTTTTTTATTTATGTATTTATTCCACGTCATTATTCTATCTTAACAGTTATTAATTCGATAGAACATTAATTATACCCACACCGATCAACCTACATAAAAAACATTTAAAAAATATATTTATATACCTAAGTCTTATAACTAATCTATCTTAAATACACTGACAAAGCTAGCGCTCTTCTAAGGCGTTGCTGGTCATAACCCACCATAGCCAGAACAAACAGGGTCGGGTACATAAGCGGATACAAGGGATACACTCCATACAGTCTCTTGTAGAGGTAATGTGTGTAATTTTATGTCTTTCTATATAACATTTTTTAAAAGCGGCTAAACTTTTAATTATTGTAATGAGTCTAGCTTGCAGTTTAATCTCTGAATCTATCTCTTGATTAGACAAACTTATAAAAGCTCATTAGTGTTATGTGTTAGAACTTCACAGGATTATATGGCTCGTAGTTCACTTTGACATTATATATTTAGTATTTACTACAGTTGCCAGTGCAAATACAACGCAGACTACTCCTGACATCAGACTTATCAATTTAAATAGACTATTAATACACTATATGGCATATGCCAACTGATGACATTAATATAAAACAGATACACGATGGGAAAGAATAAGTCATCCGAATTCTTAGTAGATAAAATGACATGTATTCTATATAACTACTAGCAGACCGGCCAAGTGCTGCTGTGGCTAAGGTTTTAGTTATATTACATAGTAGTTACCTATTCGAGGGAAACGGTAGGAGAACACCAGTCATTAATAATACACCAGTTATTTATAAGTTGTAGCTTATTTGAAACCTTGATAGTTTCAACATAGCGCCATCTGTTAGAATTGTGACTATCAAATAATAAACAAATATTTTGCTATAAAATAATATTGCGGGTATAAATTGAGATGTAAGCTACCCTATCTTTTAAGTTGGATCAAACTGCACACGGTGTGCAAATTTGATTGATATCGGTTCGGTAGTTTAGGAGCCCATCGCGGACAAACAACGTGACACGTAATTTATATAAATTAAGATAAGCTATAAAACTGCTTTCACGACTGGAGTAGCTAATTAATTTTCTATATTTTATACATTCAACGTTATTTACAAATATAATCGATGCTATAAGCTTATAATAAGTACACAGCAAAGTAGTAACTTCGCTCCATCTTCGCCCAACAAGTTTCCATCCAAGTTCATTTAAGTTAGTTAAAGATATAATGTTTAGAATATTAAATCAGTGAAACAGTGAATTCAGAAGTATTTTTCCGGGAAACTCTAATTAATCATACCAGTCCAGTCATAGAGTGAATGGAGAAATAAGGGCTTGGAGACGTTCTCGTACGTAGAGAGTTGTACGAGGGGAAGGTCTGTGATTACCTTCCTTCTTGGGATACCAGGATAAGCTCTATAAATAACAGTCATTATTTGTTATAGAACGTGTATTAGGAGGCGAGTTACTTATGTCTCCCTGCGGCGTGTGTATCCTCGTGACAATATTATGCAGTAAGTCCTTCTTTCTTTAAAGTTTCTGTTAACTGCCTTTCGATTCTGTAACTCTAATCTAATTTTATTTTTATTCTAATAAGTATTGAGTTTAAAAAATCAAATTAAACGTTCATAATTTGATTTTATGGCGTTGCACCAGTCCCTATGGCATATACTACTCGTAGTGTGATCGTTTTGTCATGTGATTAACGTATGGAAATCAATATTTAAAATTATCGATTTTTGATATTTTTTTTATTATTTACACGTTGTTAAACTCTGTCACGCTTTTTAAAGGCATGTTAAATACAGATTATTCTTATTAACTCTTAATTTTCATACCGTCAAAAAAATCAATACATTATTCTTACAATTCTACACTCTCAAATTGATGTTTCAGATGATATTTATATGTTCAGAAATGATTTTTGCATTGAATACATTATTACTTTTTTATCTGGCTTCACAGATTAGTAAAAAAAGTTTACTTTGTAATCTTACCTAAAATATAAACAGAAACCAGACTTATCGAAGTTTAACAAGAACAAGAATGTTTTCGAAATATTCGATTATGTAAACATGGCCGCGTCTCGATTCGCGAACGACATTAAATCTCACCCTTAGGGCATTAACTTGGTAAGTCCAGCGACTCCTTATAACGAAATACCTTTTGCCATCAGGTGCATGGTCAGAAAGCACTAGCGAGGCGCGTCTTGGGCCCATTTTTACCACAGAACCTCCGAGTGTTGTGCGATATGCGCGCGCGTCTGGAGCGCGGGTAGCGTGTACTGCGGTCGCTGCTGGTCCTGCGCCCACCATCACATGGCTTGCTGATGATGGGTCAACCCTTTCAGATTTACCAGGTGTTAGGTATGCTATTTTTTTTTAATTTGCGCTATTCAGCTATGGCTAATTTTTAAATTTATTTTAAGACGTACGTAAGACTTCGTGACTTGTACAAAACTATCGTAACTATGGCCAAAAAAGCGATTTAAAATAATGGAGTGACACAATAGATGTAATATTAAAATCTAGTCTACGAGTTGTTGTCATTATTTCATTATTGTTATCTAAAGAAAATGTGTAACCAAGATTCAAGACCACAGATGTAACTTTTGAAAATTTTAGAATTCAGTCTTTTTAACAATAAGTCTATGCGAAACTTAGGCTGCGTCCCCAGTAGGCAAACAGTTAGCGGCTGACTGAGTGAGCCGCAAATTTGCAGCGAACTGAAATTTGAGTTAGCTGCAGACTCAAATCAATTTTCGTGCGTCGCAAGCAAACTGTTAAGAGTTAGCCGCTTATTTAGCCGCTCACTAAGATAGTCGGCGCGCGTAACGCTGCAAACTGCGTACAGTAAGCGCAAAACTAGCAAACTGTGAACACTCCATTTGAAATATATGGAAGGGCGTTCTAAACCGATACGCCGCTAGCTCAGTCGGCGGCTAACAGTTTGCCTACTGGGGACGCAGCCTTACATTCTATAAAGCAGGAAGTATCCCGTCTCCCACCTCTCAGTTGAAAGGGGTGCGAGCCAGTGTCCTCTCTTAACGAGAGTCATTTCCGTAACAAATGACAATCGTTAACGGTGCACAATGTTCGTTCCTATGAATTAGTGCGAATATCTCATTGTCATTAAAAATTACTTTTAAATTCAACAATTTATCTTTGACTTTAACGAAATAAGTTCCCGAACAAACTAGAAAACTAACGTATAAATTCCAGTTTAAGTGGAATATATAATGATACAGTTAATCATATATAATGTAAACTTTTGGGAGAGTAAAATTAATGCAAAATTTTAAAATAAAATTCATACTGAACCATTGTTATTGTTATATAGATAGAAATATAAAGTTGGGCAATTTAATTTAAAGATAAGGACTGAGTTTATACAAAGAAAAATTACTTTTTTACTTATATAATTTAGTATGTAAAAATTAATGGGTATTAAAATTGTATTTATCTCAATACCACGGAGAATTAATTATGAACTTAACTGAACAAAATCTAAATTTTAATTTGGCATGTGTCAAGTTATACATCTTATAACTTTGCAGACTACTAATGCCATGTATATCTATACTAATATTATAAAGAGGCAAAGTTTGTGAGGTTGTAAGGGGTAATCTATGGATTTACTGATTTTGAAAATTCTTCTACCAATAAGTAGCGTGTGATTGGCTATGTAATATACAGGGTGTCTCAAAAGTCGACGTCAGGTCGAAACGGTCGGTGTGGCATTACCTATAAAATTTCGACTTGACGTCGACTTTTGGGACATCCTGTATATTAACCCGAAAAATTAAGACATTTTCGTGGTCAGATTGATCGAATCAGATTTGAAAAGTTGATAAGCATCATAATGTCTACAAAAAGTTAGCAACAACGTGTATTAAAGTTATATATTGTATATGTAACTTATAAATCCTCCGCCCCGTCTACCTGTCATTCTGCGATAAACTCAAAATCCACTGCATGGAATTTATTGCGGTTTTCAATATCTAGAATGATTCATGAGGTGTATAATGATTTTTTAAGGCTTACGGGCACGATTGCTCATGCGACGGGAGCTCGCTAGTGATTGATAAACTAAGTAAAATATTTCACGGATTAGCTGAAGCTATGCATGAGTAATAGTAATAAAAGAAACTTTAAGCAGCCAATTTATTCATGTACGAGACAACGCTGTACAGTTTATTCACTCAGGCTTTCTTAGTTTTATATGCGTGGTGATTACCTAAATCATTGGAGTTATGCCCCGAAAGTATAGCTAGACGTAGGCACTTTCTTCAGCATTTTAAAAACATTGGTAAATAGAGTGAAAAAATTATCCTCTATTATTTAAAGCCCGTTGACCCAGGAACCATAGAGTTAGTACAAAAACAATCGTGAGAATCCAGTTCATTAATTAGGAATGATAGCAAGGTAAGCGTCGGTGACAATGCAAGCAATTTTATTTTATACTTAATGTAGTTTGTAAGTAAAAAGGATTTTTTGAGAGTGTGTGAGTGTCTTAACAATATATTTATAATCTTTTAGACGGATATACGCGAATGGAACGCTCGAACTGGTCCCATCTAGTGGGACCACGAGCGATGTTCCGACCACAGTCCGATGCCGTGCTGCTAATGCTCATGGAACGCTACTTTCTAGAGACGTACATCTAATATCAGGTATTTTAAGAGATTAAGTATTAACCTGTAATTTTCTACAATAAAACTCTACCAGGCAAGTGTCTTGTAGGATTGACATTTCACATATCTCTTGGCTTTCACCTATACAAATTGGTGCCTAAAATACTTTCTTGTTTACAATTACTGCTTTAAACATTTGAGTATTAAAAATTGTTAATTTTTCGGGAAATAAAGGTGTATTTTAATTCAATTTTATTACTAAGATATAGATGAGAAACCAAACAAAGTCTACCTTTTGTTAATCTTAGTTGTGTGTTGCACTATACTGTGCAGTGACAGATGGTGCATGGGAAGTGAACGTAGAGACAGGGAGTACGAGCGTAGGTGGAGTGGCAGCACTACGGTGCCGTGTCTCCGGTGCACCAGCACGCGTGGCGCTCTGGTACCGCGCTGACACAATGTTGGCAGTCGATTCGCCGTCACCCGGTAAAAATTTCAGCCAAGTGATAATAATATAAATTCTAAATCAGTCGAAATACCCTACCTAATGAATTCCTGAATAAAAAAGACTGTATATTTATACTAGCAGACCGGCCAAGCGTTGTGGCTAAGGTTTTAGTTATATTACATAGTAGTAACCTATTCAAGGGAAACACCAGTCATGAGGACCACCATATTTTTTTGGTGGTGATGCCATTAAATTGTAGCTTATGTGAAACGTTGGTACTTTGAACAGCGCCATCTGTTAGAATTGTGACTATCAAATAATAAACACATATTTTGCAATAAAATAATATTGCGGGTATAAATTGAGATGTAAGCTATCCTATCTTTTAAGTTAGATCAAACTGCAAACGGTGTGCAAATTTGATTGATATCGGTTCGGTAGTTCAGGAGTCCATAGTGGACAAACAACGTGACACGTAATTATATACAGTCGACTCTCGATAATTTGAAACTCAAGGGACCAGAGATAAATTTCAAATTATCAAGAGTTCAAAATAACAAGTGTTTGAATAACCACGAGGGGGAGGGGCGACTGAAGGAAATAAGAATCAGATCAAAATTTGTTACTTATTAATATATAATAAGAATAATAACAATTATTCACAAATTTTTATTTCGAAAAGAAGTCTGTAATCTTTTTTGAGTAAGTGACTCATTTATGTAAACAATTGACAAGTCTGTGTATGTATGTAAATAAACGACAGGTATGTGCATGATAAACGCTTCAAATTATAGAGAGTAGGGAAGACCGGATTTCAAATTATCGCATGTTGGCGAGCAAGATAATATTTTTTCAACTTCAAATTACCGAAGGGACCAATTATCATTGATTTTATTCAATTAATCGAGTATTTTTCAAGGGACTGGAAAAAATATTCAAATTATCGAGAGATTCAATTTAACGAGTGTCAAATTATCGAGAGACGACTGTATATTAATTAATATGGGCTTCAATTTAGCCCCTGCAGCGACGATGTTTTTCCATAAAGTTTTTATTTTCGTACTATACAGATTCCCGATACCTGTCAGCGGGTGATACTCTGTTGATTCGTGACGTGTCAGCGGCTGATGCAGGTGCATACAGCTGTGTCGCGCGACATGAGCTTACTGCTCTCACCCGTCGCTCAAGACCCGTGCCACTTGAAGTCATGCGTTAGTACTATTTAATTAAAATTTTGATCAATTGTATACAGCTACTAAACATTCACTGGTAATAGGTTTTATTAAGATGAGTTTGTATTATAATTATTTTCGTAACTAAAGCAATATAATACCCGTACTAGACTATCTAAAGTTAGTAATTCTTTTTTGGGAAAAGGGATACTCTTTTTTCTTTTTTTTTTTGTATTTTTGTTATGTGTATGTTTGTAAGGTAATAAAGCATAAATAAATAAATAAATAAATAAATACTCTTCTTTAATAAAATCCCAGAGGCTCTTTTATCACTGCCTTTTAATTAATTTAAGAAATGTATTAAAGAAAAGCCGTGTAAAAAGGCTTACTATAAAGTTAACGATTATCTAGTTAATAAAAGGGCCTGGGACTAGTGCTAGACAGGCTACTTCTAATTAATTTGCGATATTTGTTTTAAAATAAGTGTTATTTGATGATTTGCTATTGTAAAAGAGTACCGAGAGTTTTTTACGCCGGCTTTTTCTCTCGGCCTACACCCTCTGTCTTCTTTGCCGATGAGTAGGGATAAGTGATACATGTATCTTATGTTCTATAATAAACATATTTTATTTTATTTTATTTTTTTAATGGTGATGAGAACTAAAAACTTATCTTTCCAGCAAGTTCTGCAGTTGCTGGCAGTGCACCCCGTGTGACAGCAGCGAGTGAAGTTTCTGTCGCGCCCGGTGCACCCTTTTGTCTTCCCTGCGCTGCCTCTCAATACCCACCACCACATTATACGTAAGAATGTTTGAGAGCATTATACTTAGAATAAAAGCGTAAACGATTATTGCTGTTGGATGGTGTGAAGAAAAGTTGGAGGAATGGGAATTCCTCATCCATGAGGTCGTTTAGCTGACCGTAAATCAGAATGATTCAGGATAGTGAATAGTATGATTATTTTAAAGAATTAATTTTAATGCAATTGCAATAAAATTTAAATGATGAAAGGAAATATTAATGAAGTACTTCTATAGCTATAGTACAAAATATCTCACAAGGTTTTTTTTAATTTAGTAAATATCTTAACGTGATGGGCCGAAACCAAATTTACGTTCAGAATCAACGTACCCGTATTAGCTAAGGACACTTATCGAAATCAAAACATCAAAAATCATGTCAGCCTTTGTATGGTAATGGTACATATTTTTTTTGTAGCAGTTTATCTATGATTTGACGAAGCTTTTTAATTTGATAATTGCAATTATATATTAAATTTCTGTGTTGATTTTGAGGATAGATGGTACCGCGAGAGCGAAGGGCGGCTGCAGCCAATGGAAGGTGGTGATGCGTGGAGATGGGCGGATGGTGCAGCGTTGTGCGTGAAACGTGCCAACCGCAACCACGCTGGAGTGTGGCTCTGCAAAGCGTATAATGTATTTGGTGATGCCACAGCACAGACCCGCCTCGATGTACACCACGATCTTACTGTGGATCTTCAGCCACAAGTACTGGTAAGTTCAGTACCCAAAGTCTATTTATACCTCGCAAAGTGACTTTTGCAGTAAGTCTAAAGCTATCTTGCCTGCTCTCAAATAGTACTTAAAGTAACAGCTATGCCAATAATTATTCGAGTTGAAAAAATATACTTTTTAATGCTGCCGTAGTGTCTACGGGATCATTAAAAATAAGAGAAAGGGTTGGGTTTTAAATACCACCGCACTTTTTTGACGATACTAATTATCTAGGAGTGTCCGGGGGACCTTCATTGGAACACCTCGAAGTGAGTTTTGCTCCGGAAACGCGTCTAAATATTTTTATAAAAAATTTAAAGTTTTGTGTAATGTATTAAAATTTGTAAACAATCCGCCATTTTCTACTTTTCTATTGGTTATAAGTGATGTGACGTTCACTTAAAAAAATCGTGTTTTTAATTTATCGATTGTTAATAATCGTTTTATTTATTTATCGATTATTTCCTCATTTTTGAAATTTAAAGTTATAGAATAATCAACATTGAAATTAACCTAATTTCGTGTTGATAGATTATAGGGTTCCGAAATTTTTTGAAATTATCGATACCTACTTGTCTGTATTTTCTAATTAGTACTTGTATTTCATTGTTTGCAACTTTCTATATTATTTAATTTTTACTAGAATAAAGTGTTTACTTTAATATCCAAAAAGTACCCAAAACCGAATCAGAGCACCCCACTATCCACGTGGTCTTGTCTGTCTTACCCCTAGAGTGTATATAAATAATCGGAGGCGCGGAGGAAGAGCAGCCCCCACCCGCTGTAACAAAATGCCTGTGCTTTGGTACGCAAGGGTGGAGGGGCTGCATTTCCCGTAGCGCCGGAGCTGTCCACAAAAAAAAATATTATTTAGATTGGTTAGGTTAGAGTTAGTATATGAATATTTGGTCGCCGAAGGCGACCAGGACGCCGAGAAGCCAAGGCATGAATAAACAATTACTATTTAGATCGGAGCTGTCCACAAAAACAAATATTATTTAGAATGGTTAGGTTAGAGTTAGTATATGAATATTTGGTCGCCGAATTTTCAATTATTTTTAATATTAAAATCGAATACAAAAATCGATTTTCACTTTAAAAAAATCGATTATTTTTCACATCCCTATTAATTTTATAAACTTAATCGGCCATTTTGAATGTGGTTTATGCTAGACTAGCGGTAATTAGTTTTACAGTGCAAAGTTTACTTTATAAATCCGTTTCTTTTTTATTTTCACGTGAAAGTGCGTTTCCGGAGCAAAACTCACTTGGAGGTGTTCCAATGAAGGTCCTCCGAGACTCCTAAATAATTAGTATCGTCAAAAAAGTGCGATGGTATTCAAAACTGTTACCTAAGAGAAATTTGGATAGGAGAGAGAGGCTTTATAAAGAAGAGAAATTCTAGAAAAGGTTTTCCTTGGGTCTTTTAAGTGCCTATGGCAGACCCTAATATTAAAACTCACATGTATTTTTTCAATTAATGATTGGTAGGTAGCAGAAGCAGGTGGGGCAGCACGGTTACGCTGTACATCTAGTGCAACCGGTGCAGCGCTGCAATGGCTACATGATGGAGTCGCGTTAGCGTCGCGTGGGCCCGATTTAGAGCTGCGAGGTCTGACAAGAGGACAACGAGGAACTTACCAATGTGTGGCTCGGGATGGACTGCGTAGCGCGCAGGCTGCGGCGGAAATACGTCTTGGAGGTTATCTTAGTACTTCTTTAGTGGAGTTATCTTAATGATTACCTAGTTATCTACAGAACTGGTAGTAAATTTAAATTTACAATTAATTTAACTTGACAATTCAAAATGTGTTCTTGGTTACCCACTTGAATAAAGATATTTTGAGTTTGAGTTTAATTCACGAACTAATTATATCTCATGAACTGGAAATGAACCTAAAATATAAAAATAATGTAACGTACGAATGCCGCTAAACGCACGAAGTGACCACAGATAAATAATAGTTTAATATGCCACAGACCATAGACCATAAGAATTAAAATACTTGGATACAATAATCTGTGTGATGAATCGGTTTGATAATATTTAAGTTACTTATTAATTAAAAATCTACCGTAAAGTCGCATTATAGTGAAAATATTAATTCAATTATTCGTCCGCGGGGCCTTAATTTGAAGTTATTAAATTCTTATAAATCCTTCGAATATTAAGTACTCAGCAAAACAATACAATAAACTATATTAAAATGGCTTTAGAATTGTCACATGTATTACTATTACTTTCCGAAATAAAAAATATGAATGTTGCAGAGTCGCCACCAGAGCTCCAGTACACCTTCATTGAGCAGGCATTACGCGGTGGCGCTGCGGTCACGCTCCGCTGCGCGGCCGCTGCCTCGCCGCCACCACGACTGCACTGGCTGCTTGACGACCAACCATTAGACCGCTATCTTGCACGACATAGGTACGCTACTTAGGCCAATGGTTGTCAAATAAATATCTAGACCTTAATTAGATTTTATTTTTATACTTAAAAGTATTCCCAAATCTTACGCATTATAATGAATTTTTGTCAAATGAATAAACACATTTTTATTAATACCAAATCTTTTATAAACAGAGCAATAAAATGCAGCTAACAATAATTGTTGACACGTCACACCTCTTAATTTTTTATGCTTATTATGAAGGTAAATTTTATACACTGGCAACTCAAAAGTCTCTCTTTTTTTCCAAAAACATGACTCAGTTTCTGGAGTATAGAAAGACTACGTTACAGGTACTCGGTACGCGAAGAGACATCTATATCTGGTGAAACAGTCTCAGTTTTAAACATATCTTCAGCACAAACAACAGATGGCGGGCGATACTCTTGCCGCGCTTCAAACCCTCTTGGCTCTGTCTCGCACAGTGCCAGGCTGAATATATACGGTAGGTTTTGGAGGCGAGCATTGAAACTCCAAAACTAACTAATATTATGTTTATTTGTTATTATCTATAGCCGGTAGCATAGCTTTACTATACTTTCATAGAGTTTTTTTATGTATAACCATAGTTGAATCAATAGTGGCCTAATCTTACCTATATTCAAAATAGTATTTTCTCAAGATTTATTCCTAATTGACAACCGTGTTCTCTGTTCAGCTACCGTATAACTTCTGTTCACACACGCCGGATTTTATTCGAAAAATTGATATTTCTGTTGGTAGGTACAGAAGGATAGCTATTTCAAAAATATTACCGCTTAAGCAAGCCAGAAATGTGTCCCATTGAATTTATAAAGTTCTTCAATCGTACTCATTGTTTAATATAAAGTTCAACAGGTCTATGGCTCCCTGCCTATCCGCTCCCCCCCCCCAGTCATCTACATACATTATGTTGATGACTAGGTATGTAGGGGTATTCTTGTATTCTTGTAGGAACAATTCTATGTAATGTATGATTCTTGTAGGTCCACCAGCGGTACGTGCACTGGAGCCTGTGAGAGCTGTTGCTGGAGACAACCTGACGCTGCTTTGTCCCTACTCCGGATATCCGATCAGGTCCATAGAGGTGCATTTGTACTGTATATCAATATTCTATTCAATTTTCATTATGAAATAGAAAATTCTTAACCACGTTTTATTATATTGATTTATTCAATTCAATTCATGATCATTTATTCATAACAGCATAATAAAACACACACACACATTTTCAAACCTTTTTCATTTTAAACAGTCAAAACTATAACTTATATTAAAACATCTTGAAAAAAATATTATAATATTGATATGAAAATATTATGATAATTTTAAAAGAAAAGTGCTCTTTGATGTAAAATTAACACACTACTAACTAACACCTTCTATACTGGAGAAAATTACGATTCATAGCAACTTTTTCTTCTTTCCCTATATGTATCGTAAGTCAATTCAGTTTAAAAAACAATTTACACAAATCATATTTTATGATAGTAACACATATATTTGTACGTAGCTCTGTACGGTGGAGCCGGCGAGGTGCAGCTACGGCGCTAGAAGGTGCAGGTGGACGTGTCTGGGCAAGAGCTGCGGCCCTCAAGCTTTCACCTGCAATGGCTCAAGACGCTGGACACTATACCTGCACTGTCACAGCACCGCCTGCACCACCTGCTGCCCGGGATATCGAGATACAAGTCAGAAGTATGCTATCCTTTTGCTCTCTTCTTCTTTCTACATCTAATATATAAAATTCTCGTGTCGCGGTGTTTGTCGTTATACTCCTCCGAAACGGCTTGACCGATTCTCATGAAATTTTGTGTGCATATTTGGTATGTCTGAGAATCGGACAACATCTATTTTTCATCCCCCTAAATGTTAAGGGTAGTCCACCCCTTAATTATTAATTTTCAATTTTCAGATAATATTTTTTTATTATTTTTTTTATTATTTAAACGACGGACAGTGTGTATCGGCTAAAAAGGGCGAAACTTGCCGCGGTGTGACAGTTTATAAATTACGGAGGGAATAATAATCATTGGATTTGCGTTCCCTAATTGCCATCATTTCCCATAAAATCTGATAAAAGCCATGAGGCTGATTGCAGATGGATATAAAAGGAAAAAAAAAAATTTTTTTTTATGATAAAACATACAAAAATACATACAACCCTTAATTTTCACCCCTCTACGATCACCCCTATCTTTTATTATAAATGATATACATGGCAATACGACGTTTGCCAGGTCAGATAGTGTTATATAAACTCTCTTCTCTTGACCGTTTGCAGAGGAACTACTACTAATAAATACGAAAATACTTTTTCCAGATCCTCCAAAGATATCACCGTTCATGTTCTCTCCGGAACTTACGGAGGGTGCAACAGTGCAGGTACTATGCGGCGTTTCGTCAGGAGATAAACCTCTATACTTCTCATGGTTTAAAGATGACCAGCCCCTGCCATCCAATTTGCAGGTGTGTCATTGCAGTGGTAATAATATTTAATTTACTTACTGAAAATTAGAAGACAAAACTTCTGTAACGGATATTGAAAATGCAACGCGTATTAATCAAAGTCAAAAATGTTATTAATAAAGGTTCGTAGGTACGTGATAACTTAAGTTTATGTGCTTGTTTATTACATG
Organism: Pieris melete; assembly: GCA_963693345.1. Taxonomy (NCBI): domain Eukaryota; kingdom Metazoa; phylum Arthropoda; class Insecta; order Lepidoptera; family Pieridae; genus Pieris; species Pieris melete. Next base: position 546,679 of record CAVNZK010000119.1, read on the forward strand.
ATACAGTAATAATACGATTTCCTTAACATGTGTTATAGATAGAGGAGAAAAGTTTGAACGAGTTCTCACTTTTAATGTTCCCCGAACTACGAGCGGCGCATAGTGGACGATACACTTGCCGCGTCGCGAACCGAGCCGCTGCTGCAAATTACACAGCTCTACTTACTGTTAAGGGTATTTATTTATTTTTTATAATTAAGCATTTAACTTACTAAGATGACTTTTCCAATTGCACAATACATAAGTGGTATGCATCTTACCTAACCTAATCTAACCGAAGTTTGATAAAAGCAATTACAAAAAGGATTAAAACTCATTATTACTTTTGATAGTGTTTCTATTTTTGTATTATGTAATTGGAGGCAAACGGACAGAAGGCTCACCTGATGTTAAGTGATACCGCCGCCCATAGACACTCACACTGCCAGAAGGTTCGCAAGTGGGTTGCCGGCCTTTCAAGAATTGGTACGCTCTTGACGGACCCTAAGTCGAATTGGTTCGGGAATACTTCAGTGGGCTGGTTCCACTTAGTGGTGGTGCGCGGCAAAAACTGCTTTAGAAAACGCTCAGTTGTGGAACGACGGACGTCGAAGTGATACGGATGGTATTTTCTATTTTGCCTTGATGTCCGATATTGAAACTCAGCTGCAGGTATTAGACCGAACTTCTCTTAAAAGTATTATACAGTTTTTTTTCTCACCAGTTGCTCCAAGTTGGGAAACGGAACCTCTTGATTCCGCGGTTCTGCTGGGTGCACCTCTAAAACTTGATTGTGCAGCGAGAGGCTTTCCCGCGCCTCTTGTGGCATGGTATAAGAAAATTGGTGGGTTAAAATACCTAAATTAGAATGTTAATTTTTTGTATTACTACTAGATATTTAGCTTTTTACCACCGGACTTTTTTATTCCCAAGGTCAAAATAGCTATTTCAGAAATAAAGATTGTATGATAAGCTAAGTAAAACAACGTATGTGTACGTATGTACGCGTTAGGAGTTATACTTCTTTGGCGTAACAAGATAAAAAACTTTTCAAATTTTTTATTCTACGTTTGTAGAAAAAACTATCCTAACAATAGAAAAAAGGTATTTAATACATTGAAAGTTTTACTATAACGCATTATCTAGTTAAATGAAGTTTAATTAAATATCACAAAATAAAATGTTGACTATAGCTAACTTCAGGGTGTCGGTTTTCTGTGACGGTGTGCGCGCGCAACGTAAAAATTTACTCCCATCATTCTTCCCTAACGCGCCAAAAGTATAACTTCAAAAATTAAATAATTTAGCTGAGTTGGATTAGAAAATTCTGTTAATAATTACATCTTTTTTTCACAAGAGGGAGCAAGTAGCGGGGATGGTACAGAGCGTTGGGAAGCGACAGCTCCTGGTTGGGAGGGAGGCGAAAGGCAGTCTGAAGCGGGTCAGGCGAGCGATGCCATACGAGCCACGTTATCCGCTAGAACAGCTTTGCGATCCCACCAGGGTCTGTACCGTTGCAGTGCTGAAAACGGAGTTGGACCACCTCTACTCAAACAAGTTAATATCACTGTTCACGGTGAGTATCTGTTGGATTTATTTCAGTTATTATTTATAGATATCTATATAGGGTTAGGTATGATTATGTCCTCTTAATCGTAAAGTTCTATGGGTATTACTGTTGCACTGTTTTTCTTAAACTATAAAAAGGGGTTTTATTTTATTTTAACCTATTTGTGTACATCAACACTTGGCGCGTCAATAACAGTTTACTACAGTATTTATACGAGTACATCAAAGTTTAAAATTGCAATAGTGTTTATTTTTTTAATAAGTAATAGTAGTTAATTTTGTTTTTAAGTATTATAAGATTATTGTAATGTCGACGCTTCAGTGAACGGCGAAATTGTAACCAATTTTCGTTTCGCGTATATATTTTGTATTCATTATAATAAATTTTTATTTAAAAATTACGTCTCTGTTTTCAATAAAATACTACATAATGCAATTGTAAAACAAACGATGCCAAATGGTTTATGTAAAATAAAATAAATGTATCATGGCCTAACTTTTTGTACAACGTAGTAATTTTTTCCGGTTTTTTTTAAATTCGTGGCATGAAATCAGTTTAACCAGTCACGTAGTATAATAATTATGTTCATGTTAATTTAACTCCTTAGGCTTTTAACAACAGAAGACTCGTTTTTTACCAGAGCCTGCCAACTTTGGGACTTCGAGTGACGTGTCACGCAACACGTCAGCTGTGCTTGGGCAAAGCGCTACGCTTAGCTGTCTAGCGCATGGCGACCCTCCGCTGACTGTACATTGGACGCACCACGGACATAGACTGGACCTTGATAATTACAGGTAATTCTGCTCATTCTATTAAATTATAGTCTCAATAATAGCTTAATAATGTTATAAAACTACAAAAAAGAGTAAAAAATACTTCTTTGAGAATATTTAACTTATAATAATAATAATGCCCGTTTTATTTCCAATCATGACAAAAACATATTGTAATACACAGCTTAGATTATTTTGATATTTTTTATTCTATATCCTAGCTCTATATCCTAGCTTTCTTCAGTAGGTACCGTCGATCGGAACCCCTTCACGGGTAAAGGCCTCATCCAGCTTTTTCCAATTGACTCTGTCTATTGCACTCTTTCTCCATTCGTTTCCTGCTACCGACTCTATTTCTTTTATGCACCTTATTTTTGGCCGACCTCTTCTCCTTTTTCCTCTTAGTCCCAGTTGTCTTTAAGGTCCACCTATTATCTGTGTATCTTGGTTTATGCCCCGCCCATTGTCACTTCTGTTTTAGGGCATAATGTAAGGCATCTATAACTTTTGTTCTTCGTCTTATTTTTTCGCTTTTAATTTTTTGTATTTTTCTGATTTTAAGTACGCTTCTTTCCATTGCTTTGGCATGATACTAGTTTAGTTTTTATTTTTGTGTTGTAAGTCTACGTTTGGCAGCCGTATGTGAGAGTAGGTATTTTTTAACTAATACTTGTATGATATTCATTTATAACTTATATGGTATACAGATGGCGCGTAACAGAGACGCGTACGGCAGAAGGTACTCGATCGGCTCTACGCCTGCGTGCAGCTGAGCGCGCAGATGCCGGAGAGTACCGCTGCGTCGCGCGTAACGCCCATGGCCGTGCTGATCTCTTACTCTACCTGCACGTACACGGTGAGACAATGACTAATTATTAACGATATAAAGTTTATTAGACTATATATTGTGTCGACAATTTGAAACGTATATAAAATGTGGCCACGAAATTTAAAAAATATAATGTTTTCCAAAATGTTTCACTTTTATATAAAAGTTTAAAATTTTAACTTCACATACATGCATATTTTTTACGAAAAGTTGCAACAAACACATTATATCCATGGAAGGTATCTACATTTATTTTGAATTGATTTCAACTTTATAACTGTATTACTAATTACACAAATTTCCTTACGTATTTAGATTAAGAAACTTTAATACCTACAGATTCAATAAAATATAACATGTATATAAAAGTTCTAAATATTAAAATCAACAGCATCTATATACATCTATATAAGTGGAGAATGTGTATTTTAAGATACAGTATCTAACTAAATATGTAATAATATGTAGGTACGGAATAAAACAACTAACTTTGTTTTCATTTTAAATCAATTTAGAATTAATGTACAAGTACTTAGTAAATTTCTCAATAATGGTATATCATATTTATAGAGCCACCAGAAGCACCACGATCCTTACAGTTAGTGGGACTAGGAGGAACGTGGGTGCAACTAAGTTGGCAAGCTCGTTCGCCACCCGGCACACGCTTCACTGCATTTGTGGCATCACTTGATCCCAGCACACTCATCCCTGACCAGTACAATCTTACTGTTCAACGTGATGATCATAGGTACTAGAATATTTTATATTATACATAAATTAGGTTAACACTTAAAGGATATAATGCTGAACATTACCCATCAGGGTCAGGTGGGGTAAATGCGAGTACCATAACTAGATAGACTTGTTATTTTATGGTCTTTTACAATTTAAAAATAATTTTTACTGTGAATATTAAACATGTTTTAGGCTTTTGTTTGATGTAATTACTTATATTTAATTATGGATGATTTACAAATGTAAAAAATATGTTAAAATTCTAATAGTGGAGATAGTTACTAATCTGGGGTAATAGCAATAAAATACGCAATTTGAAATATACTTTGGTATTTATTGCAACGAAATTGGTGAAAATCTGTCAATCCATCAGATTAAATAAGTTGTCAGAGTGTAGTGCAAGAAGTACTTTACGTGTCTAAGAGATGCCAGCACTAGTTTAGTTTGTGTGTAAACAGTTAAAATTATGGTATTACATTTGCCCCGTTCATGCATTTATCCCACCTGACTATACATGCTTTCATGTAATTAAAACTTTTTTTTTAACTTTTATTAACACAAATTTACTAAAGTAAAAACAGCAGCTTTACAATGATTTGGTTATTTTTTGCTACATATATTTTTCACGGTGCAAAAGAGGTCTTAAATTCTTACCTGCATTACCAAGTTAGGGTGTTCTTATCAGTAGAAGAGTCTTCTTACATTATTGAGAACTTGAGAATATATTTTAACTAGCTGATCCGGCAAATGTCGTTTTGCCATGTACATATCAATTATAATAAAAAATAGGGGTTGATCGTAGAGGGGTGAAAATTGAGGATTGTATGTATTTTTGTATGTTGTATCATAAAAAAATAGAAATTAAAAATTTTGTCTAAAAAATAAAAAAAAATTTAGGGGTGGACTAACTCTAACAGGGGGATAAAAATAGATGTTGGCCGATTCTCATAGATACCGGATAAGCACAAAAAATTTCATCAAAATCGGTCAAGCCGTTTCGGAGGAGTATGGCAACGAAAACTGTGACACGAGAATTTTATATAATAATAATATATTGACACCATCTGCACAGCGAAATTATGGATACGGGTCGGGATAAACTACTTGCGAGGCTTGAAGCACTACGTGCGGCACATGGATACTCTCTACGATTAGCAGCTCACAACCACGTCGGCACCTCACCGCTCTCAGATCCATTGCGATTTACCACTCTAGAAGAAGGTAAGAATATTAATTTAAATGTTTTTGTCATCGTAAAACATACCGTTGTATTATTGTTATAAGTTTTTAATTATGTTGTGCTGTCGCTAGATGGCGTTTTGTATGTTTTGTAATAGGCGCGTATGGCGTTGGGATCATATTATAATTAATTATATTATTATTATTTATTTAAACCAACACTCGAGGTAAAACTAAAGTATACCACACTAGACATCTGTCTGTTTTACCTTTATATGAAAATACGGGCTTCAAACATATGTGTATCGAAATCAGTTATTATTTAAAAGTATTTATAGGCACTGTATCGTAATGTTGCTCTGATAATGATTTTTTCTATTTTCGATTTGTATGTTCTTTAATTAAAATAATAATACATTTTATTATCATCACTGTGTGGGTATTCATTTATGGTTCAATATTTATTACATCTCTAGTGTTTAAAAAAATGGTTCATTGACTTACAACAGCAATTGGCAACTAAGTAAATAAGTAATTAAACAAATAAAACAGAAAGTTGGGCTATTTTACTTGTCATTCGCTGGTGTTGACTTGTAAGCAAGTTCATCATGCCTGCTAGTGAACAAGTTGCAAGTATTTTTGGGTTTAGGCAGTCAGAAAACAAAGCAAGCGGAAAGTTTTGTGTTACACTATCTAAGTCGTTCAGTCGCTGGTTTTGAACTCGCTGACTAACAGCTCGTAAACTAGCTCCGCTTAAAGCTTTAAATATAAATACACTAGCAGACCGGCCAAGCGTTGCTGTGGCTAAGGTTTTTGTTATATTAGATAGTAGCAAACTATTCAATGGAAACGGTAGAAGAACACCAGTCATGGGGACCACCATGCTTTTTTGATAGTTATGCCATTAAATTGTAGCTTATGTGAAACGTGGACAAACAACGTGACACGCAATTTATATATATTAAGATATTATAATATATTCAATTGTAGCACCAGGAGGCGCACCACAAAACGTTCGCGTGAGGCCAGTTGACTCTGGAGAACTACATGTAACATGGAGTGTAAGTTTTTTAATCTATTGCTTAAAAATACATAATATATTAATGACGTATTTCTCATCTACTGAGAACGTTATTGAATTTCTATTAAAATATTTTAAGACATACATTAAAATCTACGTATTAAAATTATATACACTAATATGTATTTGGAAACGGGTCTTTCTTAGCGGAAATGATTATTATTATTAAATCTTTATTAATTAATCCATACAAGAATTGTTTAGTTTTCATTTAGTTAAATTAGTGTTCTAGCATTTGTATGTGTATGGCCCTTTTAGGGTAAAAGCCATATAGCGCTTATAGCCATAAAGCGGGAATTACATTGCATTAAATGTAGGCTTGACTATATGCTATTGTAATATATGAAAATTAAGATAAATTACAACTAAACCCAGTACTTAAATAAATAATAAAATAGGTTCCAGAACGCGACAGCTGGAATGGCGAGCTTCTAGGTTACGTTGTGTCATGGCGCGAATCTGAAGGCAGCGGGGCAGGGCGGGTGATAGTGCGGGGAGGGGGCGGGGAAGCGCGGGTTGCGATTTGGGGAGCTAAAGGCAGACTGGCCTTCACCGTTCGAGCCTTTAACCGCGCTGGTGTTTCGCCACCATCACATACTGTATATGCTGCTGCACCAGCTGGTACGTAAATCTATCTACCACCAGTTGAATTGACATGACACAAGAATAAATAGTTCTGTGTCAGCTTGCAGTTGAATGTCTGTGAATATGAATGTGTGGAATGAATAGGATTAAAATAGAGAAATTAATCATACGCACATTCCATCAAAAACATAACATGTAAAAAAAAACAAGACTCGCAACTTAGTTCTTCTACCGTAAGAAGTTGTGAGATCCATGTAAAACCAAGTCGGTTAATTTATTTATTCATCTTATACAGACCATATTAATATTACAAATACTTTAAGTTTTAAATAAATATATTGACTTAGCCATAGTTAGGCTTCGAATTTTATCCACAACGAAGTTATTGGGGGGCCAAAAATGCCCAGTCCAGGGAGAACATAATAGTATGGCCGTACCGCTGTTTTGCCCGACTTTGCAATCGCGTGCCCCAGATGGGTCAATTTCATTATCTGACTTCCTTCATCAGTCGTGGTTGTAATATTAAAATATTTATTTCGTCTGTCCGGAGTGGCAAAAATTATCTTATTACTGAAAATTTGCTTATAATAATACTAATATCACCTCAAATGATAAACAAATAAATAACGATACCTACACAATTGTTGAGTCAACGTCAAGCGAAGTTTTTAATTAAAAAATAATTTTTCAGCAGGTCTAGTTCCACCCAGTGCTGTACGCTGTGAAGCAGTATCAGCAAGAGCAGTACGAGTTCGCTGGTCGCCGCCAGCCTCCGCTCTCCTACACTACGATATAATTTACGCGCCAATATTATTTTCACAAAGTATGTTAAAAAATATAATTCCCGTCTTTATTTGAAGTGTTTAGAAGAAAGTCTAGAACGTTGGAACGTTAAAAAGGTGACGAAATACTCTTGAATACATTACTACATGTAAAATTCATAAATATATCGTAATAGTATCGTTTAACGTGTATTCACGTCTATAGCTATCTTCTACGTTTTTTCAGAGTGTACCTAAATGCCTCGCTAAATTAAATGACCTATTGACGATAGGCAGTGTGAGGCATTGTCAACTAATAATATACGAGTATATTTATGTCTTAATCATTTAATGATAAAATTAAATTAAGAAACATTATTTGTTTTACCCTTTCATAAACGTACATTAATACGTACTAAAATAAATGATATTTCGATTATGAAACAATGCAGCATGGAGCGGAGCGTCCCGCACAGCAGCAGCACAAGCAGATGGCAGTGGTGGTGAGGCGGTGGTGTCAGGTCTTCGAGCTGCTGTTAACTACTCACTCAGCGTACGAGCTCGGACCAACGGTGGCAGTGGCCCACTGTCAAACCCAGTTTATTGTCAAACCAAAGAGGATGGTAAAAGATTTTTATTTATTTGATTTAAATATATGACAATATTTATATAGTTTTTTAGTCTGAACTTCTTATTTTGATTCCAGATCAAGATTAGCATAATGATATATAAAAATAAATGTATGCAAGTATAGATTATTATTAATGTCTGTTTTTGTATAAGTTCCTGGAGCACCAGAAGCAGTCCGGGCAGTGGCAGCATCAGCTCAAGCAGTGCGAGTGACATGGGCAGCGCCGCCTCCTGAGGTTCGTGGGGGGCGCATCACTCATTACACGCTCTATACGAGGGAATTGGGCAAGTAAGTGATAGGGCAGACAACCTTTTTAGAAACATTATTTTACTCCGTATAATGCAAAAAGCGTGCACTAATTTCTATTGCTTTTCAGTTCACATTTTTAAATTATATTTATTTTTCAAAATTTCAAATCGTTTCATTTAATACGTCAAATTAGTAATATGTTATCTCTTTGAGCTATTTCGGTCTTCCAATAGCAGATCTGTATGAAGTGAACTCGATTGATATTTACACAATCATTCACTAATTTATTGTACATTAATATGTTAACAGTTACATACAGGCCAATTTTGCCTCCTGCCCTGCGATTCTGTAACTCACTTCACGAACTCACACAGCGGTTTTCGCTTCGGCGGTCGCTCTCAAATCAGTCGTGAAGCAGTTATTTTATGATTTGGCATTCTGAAAAGGTGGGAGCTTGTAGTTTATTGTTTATCAGAATGCCAAATCATAAAATGACTGCTTCACGACTGATTTGAGAGCGACCGCCGATGCGAAAACCGCTGTGTGAGTTCGTGAAGTGAGTTACAGAATCGCAGGGCTGTACTCTACTTTTATACTACATATGCGGTTAAAATACGATTGGCGAGGACCGACGCAAGAGCGGGCTCTTCTATACAGTTCGTTTCGTTTCTATTTTATTTTAACCTACACGGTAGCGAAAGCCAGCTGTCAAATTGGTGCCCTAGATTATATATAACCTGCAGGAACATAATTAATTAGAAAATAATTAATAGCATTTATTTGTTGGGTGGACTAGTGAATTCTTCAAGTCACCTTTAGTGATTACTCCACTGAGTCTCACGCAGGGTTTGTGTATAGATTTATGCTTGTGTAGAGTGGGCGGGGAATGGGCTCAACGCGTGGAAACCGAGGAAGATGTTAGTGAGGTTCGACGGGAAGTCCGTGGTCTTCGCGATGGTGCAGTGTATGAGTTCTGGGTGCGCGCTTCAACCTCTGCTGGCCCTGGGGCTCCTTCGCGTGCCGTTACTGCAGCTCCTGCTCATTCTGGTAACATTAACATTATAACATTTTTAGGTTTTATCATATTTATGTAGTTTTCCCAAAGCCAATGCTTAGGTAATCGAATAATTTAACTTATAATTTAAAATATAATATTTTTGTGCTAATCCTTGATCCTGATGATTACAACAATATTTTAAAGTTTATATACCGTTTACCGGTAACGAAGATACCAAATTAGAATTACTTACTTACTTACAAATTACTTTAATACTATTGAAATCTATGGCATTAAATTTAAAACAAACAACTGCTATGTATTCATACTACGTCGCTCTAAAAAAAATTTAAATTTTGTATCACTATTTCTTGATTTATGTACATGAAACTGTGTATTTGTTTTAAAGGCAGCCATCTATACACAAATGCACACGCAATAGACACGATTGTGTATTAATATGTAATTATTGTATTTTTATTAAACTTGTTTATTTCGCAGTATCGGCGCGCATATCATCAGTGAGCACAGAAATAGTAGCGGCCGTGGGCACGCGCGTTCGACTAGCGTGTGCCGCATTGGGGGCCCCACCACTGCGACGCCGTTGGGTTCCACTACCACCGACACATACTATAACCGATACCGGCGATTTGATTATTAACAGTTAGTATTTATAAGCAACTGGCATTATAAAAATGGAATTAGAAGAAAATGCTTGAATAAAAACTATATATCAAGTAATAAAAAACTATGTTTTATCCTCTGAGCACAAATCCTATCGTAACTGTCTAAAATGTCGTTTAGCGATAGTTCAACATTAAACGATAAACTAGTTTTTCTATTTACATCAAAAAACAGTTTATAAAAACCAATCCTTCAACGACCACCATTATTATCTAGTGCGTACAGTACGTTAGGTTAATTAATGGTTAAAGGTTAAATAAAAAGGTTAAATAAATAATTATATAAATCCTTAATTAAGATTAGTGAATTTTAAATCTTCTTCTCCGTAATTTGTTCAATATTTTCTAACAATACATTAAAATTTATGTAAAGATCTATTAAAATTATCAACTTAATTTTGCAGAGCTAGAGGAAAGGTGGTCAGGCAACTATACCTGCTCAGTCCGCAACGCCGCAGGTACAGACACTATACGACACGGCGTTATAGCAGCGGCGACTCCAAGCACGCCTGTACCGCGCTTATTACGGGCTGACACGCACCGACTGGTAGTAGGATGGGAAGCAGTACGTGATGGCGGCGCCCCCCTCCTTCACTATAGTGTTCAGTGGCGATCGGGATGGGGGCAGAAAGAAATGGGACAACAAATAGTGGGCGGCGAGCAAGCCGTAGGAGTAGACGAAACGCGGTGCGAAGTTGGCGTGTTAGAATGCGGTGCGCGTTACACAATCACAATGCGGGCCCACAACGCAGCTGGGGCCTCCCCTTACTCCGCTCCTCTACAAGTCCGGACCAGTGGAGACAGTCAGTCATTGCTTTTTTTTCTTGCCCAAAAATTAAGCTAGCATAGAATTATTTCTATGACCCATTTTTAAAAAGTTTAATCAATTTCGACAATAACATTATTAATTAGTTATTAATATTTTATATCCCTTAGTTTACACCAGTACGACACATTTAATTACATTTTTTCTTCGATGATTTACGTCGATGAACTCTTATAAGTAATATTTCAACCGATTTACCCCTATGAAGCATAAGAGAAGATGTCTGTGCGTAGAGGCTCTGGCGCCACCTGGCAGACAGAGCATCTGGGCGAACAGCAGCGCGCTACGCGTTTCTTTGCTGGCGTGGGGCGGGCGTTGCGCAGTAGCAACCTGGCGCGCTGCGTATCGACCGGCGAAACAGCCTAGAACTACCTGGACTGCTATACACGTAGATGGGGAGACGCTCGAGGTGAGTGTGACTTTATATTTATTAAAAGAAAATATTTGTGAACATTTTCGCCCTATCAAAGAAATCATTAAGAAAATTGTTTGAAATATATTTCTTGTCATTACTATCAGGTGGTGGGCTTGGAGCCAGCTACGTGGTATGAAATTCGCATTTTGGCACAGGCTCCAGCCGGCGAAACACCTGCACTTTATCGAGCTGCTACAAGGTCACTTGCGGGAGGTACTGTTGTATTTTTAACCGACTTAAATAATAGGAAAAAGTTTTCTAGCTTAGCTCTTCCGTCCGTAGACTGATCACGACATCCAAAAAATCAGCCTAATAGGATCTTCATAACGCGTATATAAATGGTTAAATAAATGAGTTACCGAGTTTTAGGCCGATCACTACATTCCCCTCGTTTTACTAGAAATGCTGTATTCATGCGGAACCTCCTGCCCTGCGATTCTGTAACTCACTTTTCGACCTCACACAGCGGTTTTCGCATCGGCGGTCGCTCTCAAATCAGTCGTGAAGCAGTGATTTTAAGATTTGGCATCCTGATAAACAATAAACTACAAGCTCCCACCTTATCAGCGCGACCGCTGATGCGAAAACCGTTGTGTGAGGTCGAAAAGTGAGTTACAGAATCGCAGGGCTGGGTGCATTTTTAAACTACTACAGATAGATAATATGCATAGCATTAACTAATGTCCCATGTTTGAGGGTATGTTCAATAATTTCATAATACGTGATTTGTTTCGTGATTTCCAGATCAGATAGGAGAACCAATAGACTTGCCAGTGGAAGCACGTCTAAGCGACGTGGAGGACGAAGTAGAAGTTCGGAGTAGTGGATGGGGGCGGACGGGGTTGCTTAGCGCACTTGGGGGCGGTGCGTTGGCCTTGCTTCTCGCAGCGACAATACTCTTGGCGTCGTTACGGCGAACGAGTGGTCCAACACCGCCCCCGACATTGCACAATGGAAAGTCCATAGATCCACCTTTAGGTATATGTTCATACTCGTAAAGTTTTGTTGTTTCCAGTGCTTTATTGTTATACTACCTCGAACATGGTATATAAAATTATAATTGAAAAAAAAAATTATTCATTAGAAAATTAAAACAAATTTAAAAAGTTTGGTCCCTGTGGCAGTGTACCTTTCCTCGTTGAGCGAGGAAATTGCCAGCTTTGGGGTTACAAATCATCAATTAGCGCTTGTGAACCCCACGCCCCAAGAGTCTCTACAAATAGAACAAAATCAAATTTAATTATTATTAATTATTTTGTAGCTAAAGAATTATTAGGACGTGTGAGCCTTTTTTCTCGAGGGTCGCAAGACGCCTGAACCTGCTGTACTCCGTGCAGATTTTAATGACAATATACTCGTGGAAATGAGCCTATACAACACTACGATCTGTATTCTTACTCTCTTTTTAAAATTTACTTATACTACACAGTACAAATAGTAATCATAGTTTTATTCACAGATGACTGTGACGAGATAAGCCCATACGCAACGTTTAGTATGTCGGGAAGTGACTCGGCGCGCGGGGCGAGCGCAGCGCGTGCGTGTTCTTTGCACGTTCGTTCGCTTCCACGCTCGCCACTCGCGCTAGCAGCGCCACCAATGCGTCACCATTTACTTGCTCAACCTAATGGTAAGTTGATATGAATTAACTAAAATACTAACCCATATTACAGTATATATGTACAATTTTTTTTAATACATAATACCAACATAGGATAACAATAAAAAGTTATTATTGTTATCACAGAGTACGGGACATGCGGTAGCGTACGAGACACAGACAGTGAGTCCAGCGGTTCGCCTTGCGCCGCGTGCGCCGCTGAACTCTACCGTTTGCCCGCTGCGCACCTTTCAGGTAACTCACGAATGTGACCGCTTTCTAGACCAAATCTAGTTAAATAATTGTATCCTTCATTCCCTACACTCAACCTATTATAAACAACGTATTTGTTTATCAATTTAAAAAAACTCTTATTTAATTTCTATGCTAATTTGCAATATGCAATTTTCGCTTTCAGATTCAGTGTCGTACTGAGTATCGGTATAATGAAAACATCTGGAAACTATTTAAGCCATTTTGCAGTGTGTACACTATGATGATGTTAATGTATTTAAACATATTTGTTTAATATGTAACGGTTATATGACTTACATCATAAGTTAGAAACGATTTTAATAATTCTGAATTCCCTTAGTGAAGCCATTGTTTCGTTTTTTATTGTTATTAACTTTTTTAAGCGATAAAGCGCTGTAAAAACATTTTATTTATGCTGTAAATATTTAGTATTATTTTATTATGTTTAAAGATTAATTTCGTTTTTAAATTCCGGAACAAATGAAGATACACTCCCAGCGGGTGCAACCACGGCTGCCGAATCCAGCACAGAGGATGGCTCATATGGCTCCCGTCACTTGCGTCCTCGAGATATACGTGACACAAATTCCCGTGACATCAGAGATACGCGTGACATGAGGGACGGGCGTGACACGCAACAGAGACGTGCGCGTAGAATAGCCCGTTCACAGCAACCGACCATTAGGTAATATTCTTTTAAAGCCTTAACGGAAAAGATTTTTAATGATTCGATATTCATATGTTTTTGTTTGTTTTCTAAGCCACCGGTTCTAGAGAGAGGCGATGCCAAAATTCCGGTACGAGTAGCGCCTAGTAGTTCCTTTCCTTGAGGCCGATGGCTTATATTAACCCCTTATTCATAAAAAGTAAAACAATCTAATAGCCCCGTTTCATCTCTTTTCATCACAGTGTAAACACAGTTGCACAGAAAGAGACGAGTTTAGTTAAAGATTGTACTAAGATTGATTTATTTTTATGAATAACATGTTTAATACCATATTAATATTCCTTGATACAAAATGATTGCTTTGAGTGACTGAAGAGTAGAATAGAGATGCTTCTTCTTTGAATTCTCTTGATCCTAAACCCTGAGCTTTTCCTACGCGTGTAGTGCCTTTATATAATAGTGGCGCTAAAACAGGACCTAGGATTAGTTATTAGTTATTTTTCTTTAGATCTGACTACAAATTCAGATTATATCTATTTTAATAATAATTTTTCGAGAAGGAGACCATAGATCTTTTCGTATTATTTAATTTCTTAGAATCAAACACCAACGCTCGCTACTTTTCTTTATATAACAGGGAGCAAAACCTTTTAGTCAGTCTATGGTTGCGTAGCGAATTCAATTTGGCAGAAGAACTGGCAATAAACTCTCCGCCACTCTTTTTAATCGCCATGTTTTTTTTACACAACGTTTGTAAGGAGCTGCAACCATGACACCATGTTCCACATGACATCTTAAGTAATTAATAATAATAACATAAATTAAAAACAAAGACTTGTCCTCTATCAGCAGGAGGCATGGTGAAATAGGAGCACGCACTTAATATAATAAATATTTTATGATAAATAGTACCAGTAACTACCATTTTGAAATATACAAAAATGTTACACTTCTAATGCCTCCAATACTACAGGTATGCGGGATCCATCGCAAATTGTGCACCGGAGAGGAACTGTACATAATGTTATTATGTTTGGGAACTTGTTTTTTATTGACCGATGTTATTTTATTAAATAAAATACAACGTTTTCCATGTACTTGTTTTATTTGTATCTACTTACACAGCTTCGCTCAGAATGTGTGTACTACGAATAATCTAGAAATTAAATATAATTTGTGACGTTTCACTACTTCGTCTGCCGAAGTACAGCATAGAATGTATACGAAGACTTGAGGATCTGAAATGTTTTTAAATATTCGGTTAAGGTAAAATAATTAGTGAGACATTAATAAAAACATTTTTGAACGTCACTTGAACTGACTGATTTTGATTTTAAACTCGAAAATATTCTCGAATGTTTAATTTTGTTTTAAGAACTAATATGGATATTTAAAAAGACCTCTTTTGTATGTGACTTTCTTTGTATGTGCGTATTTAACATTCGCTCGAACGGTGAAGGAACACTTCGTGAGGAAACCGGCTTACCTTAGACCCAAAAAGTCGACGGCGTGTGTCAGGCACAGGAGGCTGATCAGTTACTTGCCTATTAGATTGAAATTATGTAACAGATACAGAAATCTGAGGCCCAGACCTAAAAAGGTTGTAGCGCCACTGATTTATTTTGTTTTATACAGGTTTATTAAAACCTGAAAGGAAGTGTAAAATAATGAAAAAGAAAATTTTGTTTTGATTCCTATTTGGAAGTATTTTTTGCAAGGTTTCTGCAGCGATCTATTTACCCCTTATATTATTATGAACCAATAACAAAAGCTCGTTAGTCACCTTCAGGAATGTATCAAGCGAGAGCGGAACAAGGGTAGAGGCGGTAAGGCGCAGCGGACGGCGAGCACACTCCATTACGATCAAAAGTGATCGTCTAAATTGCGCTGGCGCTCCAACCCACTGCATCGCATAAACCGAACCAACCAGATGCGAACTCTGCGTATTTAGAAGGATTCACTTCAAGTCTCATTCGATAACGTAATTATTCAGTATTTTTCAATCATATTTATTATATATAATTAATGATTATTTATAATGTTTTGTCACGCTTCGAGAGAGGCAAAAACCTTAGTTGTTTGAGGCTGAAGAGTTATGATGTAAGATATAAGAAGCGTATTAGTGCATGAGGTACATACATTCCTGTACCTGTTTTGACTATTACTTTACGTAATTACTCTGAAGATTTTCGCAGTAAGCAGTCAGGAAAACCCTTGCAGCGTTCCCGCATTAATATCCACCGGGATTTTATGCGTAATCAATTTCCCTTAGTTGAAATAACGGCTTACAACAACGACAACAAACCCGTTATGTGCGCTTACGTTGTTTTACGCTTCTTCAAACTAAAAATATGTACGCGAACTTTTTCCCGCTACGCAAAATCAGACCACATTATCAAGACGTACTGGCACCTTCTCAGCGTCTCCTTGTGATACTCTGCGAAACACAAGGAACTAAAAAATGTTTAAATTTTAAATAAATTTTTATTTCTTACCTCCACTGACAACTCGGTACCAAAGTAGCAATACAGAAATAGCTCCGTTAGAATGCAACATATGAAGAGAGCCATTGACGCAAACTCGATGCTCAGCACGCTCAGCTGTTAAATGTGATGAATTTTTGTATAAATGGAAGTATTGTGATATTTACGTGTGATATTTCATACTTAATAAAAATATGTAAGTAAGGCAAAAATTATTGATGTGAAAAATCTATAGCCGCACGTAAAACCGATTTCTGGCGTGGCGACGCATGCCGTGGCGACGCGTCGCGTGTACGGTGTGAGTATTTCGAAGTCACTGATTTAACGAATTAAGTAGTCACGATTTGAAATAAATTCGTAAATTTTTGTATTTAACGAAAATAAATGTTTATTCAATAAATAGTCATCGTTATCTGGAAAATGTTTTAGCATTATGACATACATATTTAGTTCCTATCACAATCTGTGTATGAACACTTGACTTTTACAAAATAATATCGATGTTTCACATCTGCCAGGCGTCCCGTGATGGCTCACATTTTTTTATCTAATTAAAAACTATTTTTAATATTAATATTTGTATATTTTTAAAGTGATAAACACATAAAATGTGTGTAAAAGGAAGGTCTCCTCTTCTTACCTAAAGAAAAGATCCGCGATGAGCGATCAGACTAACCACTGACTGGCCCGAAGGTCTCAGTAACGAAGGTTCTGAACTAATATATATTCTATATACTATATACTCTTAGCGGTCGGAATAATTTTGTTAGTGTATTCAGGGCATGACGTAAACGCGGACTGATAATTACTTTACAATTTTACACGATATTATATTTATTCCTTACAAATTCAATTTAATTATAATATGTGTCTAAAACATCATCGGCCCTAATTGGGTTTGATTTAATTGATAGTAATAACAAAAATATATTTAAAGTGTAGCATATAGTTAAAAAAATTAACACTGTACTAACACTGATTCTTTATTATATTAAAACCCCATTCTGCATTAGAAAAATTAAAAAAAAAACCACTCATTAAACATTAATACTTACGCTTACAAGTTTATAAGCCGCCATACATAGAATCCATCCTCCAATACCAAACTGAACCAAAATAGCTTTTCCGAATATCTTCTGGACTGACTGAACCGTCCTAAAAATATTTACTTTATATAAAATAGACCTCAATTTTTCAGAAGGGGTCGAAAAGAACTGAATTGCTTTTTAAAATTCAGTTCTTTTCAACCCCTTCTTTCGAATCCGGCTCGAAGGGTCAAAATTTACGGTTCCTGGGACCATGGCGTGCTTTAAATTATATAGGATATTATTTCACTCTAAATTAATAACTCACATACAACAAAATAATGAACTAACTCAGGTCTTCTTAGTTTTATAAGCGTAGCGATTACCTAAATCATCGGAGTTACAACCGAGAGCCAGACACAAGTAGACTCTCAAGCATTATAAGCATAGCATTTGACAGCGTTTGTTTATTCTTTTGTTATACGTGTGTGATAAATATAGAGTGAAAATATTATTCTCTATTATTTAAAGCATCCCGTTGTCTGTGTTTCATTACCATGTAATATGGCGGTAATGTTGCAGCCGTTGCGCCAATTGTTGCGTCAGCGCTGTCTCATAAGCTTCTTTTCTAGCCTCGCTGATTGTCCGAGCGGTGTCTGGAAGTTTCTCTAACTCCATCCTACGTATAAAATTTTCATAAGGGCTTATTACTATAAATAAATCGTGTTTTTTCCTGTTATTCAATGATAAAAGAATAGGTCTAACTATTCGACTGATATTTGTGAATAAAAGTTCACATAATCTATGATTTAGTAATAAAAAAACAAAAAACGGTGTCAACGCTTACTATTAACTATGTGTTGGCAATTAGAATGTATTATTGTCTATTACTCGATCATAAGTCCAGCAACGAAAAACCACTTATTGAACTTAATTATTGTGACTGAATATTTTTTACTACATAGTATTAGATATTAAATGATAGTAACCTCAAAATTCGGAATTGAGTTTGACATTGATAGATAATTGTAGCGATAAAGGCATCTACTGTTGTATTGGCTATCCCAACCAACGTTGTTACGTAGTAAGAGTACATCAAAATCGCTGCAAACCTAAAAAAAATACATATGAGTTAATTTTAATGTTTATACTGACCTTCTTGCTCATTTTTTCTTTGTAATCATAGTGTTACTAGTAATAAGAGTAACGATACTTTTAATGCTCCTTTAAATAAGCTTTCTCGCTTATTATTACCAACATTAATGAAAATATTGATATTCATAACAATCTTTCTACTTACAGTAATTTTGTTAATGAGATTTAAGTTTTAGTTCAAATTTGCGTTTTCTTTCTTGCTTTTTTGTCTATACTATTCCTTGCTTTGTGTGTTTTCTGTGTGTGTTTTCTTCCTTACTTGTTTGTAACTTATATATTCGTGATTGATGTGTATGTGTGTAAAATTTGTAATGTCATATTTTCTTGTATATTTTAAGCATTTTATTTTAGAAGTTATAAAATAAATATATTTGTATAACAATCCTTAAACATTTTCTACGCATACATTTCAATAAGACATATTAATATCACCCACATAGGCGATGCATCCGTGCTTTGGGGCGAGGCAAACGGGAATTCGACATGAAGACCTCGAGTATGATCACGTATGGGGAATGAAAGCCACAGAGTACACGTAAGCACGGCGCATCCCGCATAACCCGCTTCCACCCGCCAAGCGCGCCTTGTACATTCTTTTAGAAGCTGCATTGCCGCGTCTCCTTCGTTTTTAAACACAGGCTCATCTAGAGCATCAATAAGCCGCTTAATAGCATCACTATCAAAGTGGAACACCAGCTGCTTAGCGAGTGACGTCACGTGACAAAGGAGCAAGAACATGACGCGCGATAGTTTGTCCAAGTCGCCGCGTACTTTGTAAGCGTATACGCATTCTTGTACTAGGTACAATGTTGTTACCGCTAGCACCCCGCGTCGATATAGGGCGTGAGCTGGGCCATAACCGCGCAAGAAGCCTACAAATCGCAACACTCGCGTATGTATCGCTACGCACTCGCCTGCACTGGACCTGAACAATTCAACTTGATTAGATTCAAATAGCGTAATACGATTCAATATAACACTATTTAGCCGCTGGAACGAATAGGCTTTTTGACAAGAGTTTTAAAAGCATTTCAGATAATTTAGTAACCACAGAACCTATACAAATTGTTAAATTTAATTCTGTTATAGGCTTAAAAGGCACGTTTTAAGGAATCCGCCAAAACCCAAGACCGCGTCCCACCAGTACCCACACGTCCCACAACACAAACAAGCTATGATGATTCGACTCGAATCTCTTACCGTTTTTTTTATTTACCCGACGTATACAAAACAATTATTTAGACTGATTATTTATAAGTTATATTCATCTAAAACTCTTTTAAAGCTATATTTCTCACGGATCACTCTCAATAACACTTTATTGTTCATACTCTCAAAATATAGCCTATTTCAATTAGATTCAAATTAAGCTCGGAAAACTTATACATAGTATTGCTAAGTAAATTATTTATTTTATTTAATATCTATATTTATTTATAGAACATGGGGCAAACGGATGCTCACTTGATGATAAGTGATACCGCCGACCATGGACATTCTCAATGCCCAACGGCTCACGAGTGCGCTGCGAACTAAAGGATTGGTACGCTGTTTCCTTAAAGGTTGAATTATTCAAGTAATTTCACAATCATTTTCCTTAATAATTTCTTTCAAACAGGTATATGGAAAACCGACATTTTACACGTCTTCAATATAAGAATTCAGGAGAAGAAATAAATCTTCCTAATATTCAATTAATACATCAATACGTCAATCACAATGACTAATTATTTAATAGGCGGTCGGACATGAAAACTCCGCCTTCAAGTAATTAATTACTGTAATTTAACATAATCTACGATGTATGTACATTAATTAGTATACTGTGTTTCAAGACATTATTATTCTTGTCAAATATACATTTATTTGTTCGTAACGACATGTCTATATAAATAGCATGTATATAACAAAGGTCAAAACTACAATAATACGATGCAAAAAAGTTGATTGAATTATCGTAGGTAATCATTTCATGGAATTGATCATATGCCTACGATTAGACCATGTATTTGGTAAATTTTTACCTTAGGTTTATACTACATACCCTTCGCTTCTTCTAATACTATAAACGGATTATAATACAGTTCTCACAATATATTATGCTTATTCTTATATCAGGAAAAATCAGTATTGAAATTTTAATTTATAACTAACATTTTACACTCTGAAACAGGTAGTTCGTTTTCAAAAACCCTAAGATTTACAATTCGACACTCATATTTTGTAACGTATATAATAATATAATAAACGTATAATCTAATAAATAGACAATGTCTTGTTTATAACCACTCTTCACAACATTTTCGTTTATTTTATAGAACAAAATGAAACGCCTGCCCGTTTCATCTCATGTTAAGGGACTTCCCTTGGACACAGTGTTTGTGAGTGCGAGTGCGTTACCAGCCTTTTAAGAATAATTGGAATGCTCTTTTCTTAAAGAAGCTTAAGTCGAGTTGGTTCGGAAATACTTCAGTAGGCAGGTAGTTTCACATAATGGTGGTCCGCGCGAAAACAGCCTTATAAAACGCTCAGTTGTAGCACGATGGAAGTCGAGGTGATACTGGTGGTATTTCGTATTCTTCCTCTACGTCCGATGATGAAACATAGCTGCAGGTATGAATCCGAACAGCACCTCTGAAAACTCTCGGTCGTAAATGCGGTAGAAGATGTAGGGTGAGTGTACTCTCGCAAAGGGGTTGGTTGCTGTAGCAAGCAGAGCAGAGCAGAGCAGAGCAGAGTAGAGCAGAACTGAGCAGAGCAGAGCAAAATAGAGCAGAGGAGATCAGAGCAAAACACAGCACAGCACAGCAGAGCAGAGCAGAGTAGAGCAGAGCTGAGCAGAGCAGAGCAAAGCAGAGCAGAGTAGAACAGAAGAGAGCAGAGTAGAGCAGAGCTGAGCAGAGCGGAGCAAAGCAGAGCAAAGCAGAAAGAGCAACGCAGAGCAAAGCAGAGCAGAGCAGAGGAGAGCAAAGCAAAGCATAGCACTGCAGAGCAGAGTAGAGCAGAACAGAGCAGAGCAGAGCAGAGCATAGCTGTTATTATTTTCTGTCAGAGCACCAGTTCTCTATAATTATTTTAATTATATAGCAGACGTACCATTGAATTTTCAGGAAAATTTAACGTAAAAAAACTTTTAAGACTTGAGGGTTTATTTTTCGTATGGCCAAATAATTCTTAAATATAAAAGCGATAATCGTGTATAAGTAATAATGCACTTTTTCGACGCTATGGTGGAGCGAATTCAAAATTAATTTAGTAGATATATTGGTATTTACTTGGCTGAATTCACAAGGATTGCATTATTTATAATTTGTTATATATAATAAGGTTTAGGTTTTATACTTTCTTGTTTTGTTTATATGTAATATTATGTTCTTAGTTTAAAGTTTGTAATTATAAGGGCCTGTTTCACAATGTACGAATAAGTTCTACATAAGTTCCAAATTAGCTATTAATTACTTATTGGTAGGATAAACACAATTGTTGCGTTTCACGACTGTCAGATAGCGCTATTTGTCACATTAAGTCCATCTAAGCTATGAGTCCGATGAATGTCAAATAGCACAATTTATCTTCCAAATAATTTATGTGTTGCATAGCTATTTGGTACTTTATCCATACATTGTGAAACAGACCCTAAGTATTATATTTACTTTAAGAATAGAAAATAGAGAAATTAATAAATAAACTATTGCGAATAATATTTAAACTGAACTGAACATAATATTTCTTTAAGCAACAAAACTACGGAAAGTTCATTAAACTTTAACTAAAGTGGTTTTACATCTTATAAAAAGTGCATATTAGTAAAAACCATATATATATTATATTACTGAGTCGTGATATTTTGTCTCACTAGTTATCAAATAGTTTTTGTTTGTATATAAATTACTTACTGCATAATATTTGACTCCTGGGATATTTTTTTAATAACGACATCTACTGATAATTTAGTGACTCGAGGTAACCTCTTTACTACTGATCTCATCTTTTTGAATCAGTTTCTTCCATGTGAGTTCAGAGGGCAGGGTTTGAATTTATAATTATATTATTTCTCTTTGAAGAGTAAATACATTTAAGGAGAATAATTGTCTGTCAGGCTATCGGACATAGCTCTTCTAGGGTTTCTTCTTTCTGTATAGATACAAGTTATAAGAATTCCGAACGAAGCCTGTGTCATCAGCCTTTGCATCCGTTTTAATAATTCTTGACAGCTGTCCTAAAAATTAAAGCGTCAACTGGTAACACTGAACAGAACAGATTACAATTTAGAATCATCAATCAACTGAACTGAATCAAGCAGTTTGTTTTTAGTCGTTGTGCGGGAGCTATGTGCAAATTTCAATAATTTATTCGATGTTTACGTAGGAACATAATGTAATATTTTTAGAGATCTGATATTGAAAATAAATAAAGATTAAACATGAGCGATGAAAAACAGCCCCTCCTCACAGGGCCTAGTATTTTAATTGATAACCCAGAGAATCAAGTCGTAGAATTAGTGACCAGTCCCACGGGACCAACTAAAGATGAAAAAAATAAAAAGGAATACAATCCAGCTTCAGAGCGGTATTTAGAACATCCGACCTCTAATTTCGATACTCTGATCCATCTACTGAAAGGTAATATTGGAACGGGGATATTGGCGATGCCCGATGCGTTTAAAAATGCTGGACTTTTTTTGGGTATGTACATAAAATATATAGTCATAGTAAACTCATCCATTCCATCCATAATTTACATATTTAGTATACATATTATTTTAGGTGTTTTTGGTACTTTATGCATGGGAGCTATTTGCACCCATTGCATGCATATGTTGGTACTTTGTTCCCATGAACTCTGTGTGCGTAACCAAAGACCAGCAATGAGTTTTGCTGAAGTTGTAGAAGATGCATTTGCTATGGGACCTGTACCTTTGAGAAAATACGCAAAAAATATTAGGTGAGTCTAAATATATTTAATTATAGGATTACTATACTTTGAAGAAATTAAAACTATATTATTAAAATAATATACAAAATAAAAATATCTGCCTTAATTTAATGATATATATTTTTATACTCTTAATCTGAAATCACCTTTTTGAAATCAATTTTATAAAAAAGATGTAGATTTACTAAGACTAGTTACAATACCTATTAATTTTAAAGATAGCAACTTATCAGTTATATTTAACTAAATTCTGTCAACAATTTTATGCAATATATTATTATGCACTTTATCTGTATTATGTTAAAGACTATATATAATATTATTCAATAATTAATATTAAATGCACTTGTTATGAGCTGCAAATATGTAATGATAACAAGGCCTTAGCAGATCTATGTCAAATAAATTGCATGAGATTTTCTTTTTTCAGGAACATTGTCAATGTGTTTCTTGTAATAACTCAATTGGGATTTTGCTGTGTGTACTTTCTGTTTGTGGCAACTAACCTTCAAGACACTATGCACTTTTTCCATATAAATATGGGTGTCCACAGCTACTTAGCCTTATTATTTCCGCCGATGCTAGCGTTGGGTATGGTGAAGAATCTAAAATACTTGACACCGGTTTCTCTAATAGCTGCTATTATGACCGCTTGGGGCTTGGTGATTACCTTCTACTATATATTGCAAGATTTACCCCACACCAGTACTGTGAGGGCATTTGCGAGTTGGCATCAATTACCACTCTACTTTGGAACGGCTATTTATGCATTTGAGGGAATCGGGGTGGTGAGTGCTTTTCAATCTCTTGAAATTCTTTCCTTCGATTATAACTTTCCTTTTTCTTGGCACTTGAGATCCTATTTCCGATGATGCAAAGTTGTCAATGCAGAAACACTGATTATTATACAAAATTTTTAATATTTCTTCCCTTACAAACTTCTAGCCCTTATACTTTTTTGATAGTCATTATGAATAGTTTCAGGAAATAAGATTTCATTCATTTCTTTTGTTTTAATGACTGACAGTTTAGTACTAAGGCAATTGTGAGGGTATGAAACTATTTTTAAGTTAGATTATTTCGTTGCTATAATATTTCATTATGATTAATGGTTAAACAAACATACACCATGATATACTTACGCCTTAATTCGTTCATAGAGAACAGACTGGCGATTATCAATTAATTAATTTTAAATAAAATTATTTCCTTTTAATCCAATTGAAGTCAATATCAGTCAGTTTAGTTACGTATATGCAAAAACTTACTAACCAATTCTGATGAGCCTTAAAATATTGCGGAAAAAAACATGTTGAGTCCTATCACAAAATTAAAAAAAAAACGCGTTAAGTGTTTCAAATCTTTAATTTTATAGTGACCTTACACGTATGCCAAGAACTTCTACATTGCGCACCTAATAAGTAACCATGCCAAAATCTATCCCATGCTACCCTCCTAAAACTTTAAAATACAATTGCCAACGCTTTTACAACGTATATAACTATACTGTAAAAAAACTATAATTTTTCCCTCAAGTGTCAATAATTTCTTAGTTTCGTAAAGCATAAATGCTTACTTGTAACATTTAATCGAGTGTATTAAATAAACGTTGACAACTTTAAAACTGGTTCCACTATTTAACGTATTCACAAATCGTGAGAGCTTAAAGTATGCTTCCTATACGTTCACGTTAAAATATCGCCAGATATTATATTTGCAATGGCTAAAATAACTAATCAAGGTTCAAAATAAAACATTTGTTTAGCGGTCAATGACCTTGATGTTAATATTACATTTTAACATGAGTAATGCGATCGTTATATGTATTAACTTCGTAATATACTCGTTCTATGAATAATGTTGAGTGAAATATTATGCCATTGTAGTCCTCTTTACATGTTTTTTTCATTTGTAATCAATACCATGTTACTTATGATATCGAATATCATACTAACATCGTGACGCATGCATTTCACGTATTGATTTTCTGTGGTAACGACGCAAATAAACCTAATCGTGTACGAAATTATTCCAGTACCAATAAATAACAAACAACTTAACTAATAAGTATCTCGTAAATATATTAATTAACTCGTTGTAAATTTCCGAAACGTCAGAAAAGATAAAGATGTTTCACATAATGTATGCCCAGGTTATATATTAATAGTCGTCATTCCTATAAGTGTAGGTTTTTCTATATAGTAATGCTAAAAAAATAATGATTTAGAATTGGCGGGTCTTTAAAAAATTATGAATAAAACAGTTGCAACAATGTCTCAGCGCCATGACCTATTGCAGGTTAAACTTTAATACCAATTTAAAATTATGTGATTATATAAATTTACGCAGGTAGAATAAAAAATTACGCCAATATATGTATAATTTGAATCGACAATTATGCTTGATACATTATTAATATTAAACGTGTTATAATGTTGTGGGAAAATAACTGTTTAAACATTAATGCCAACGATTTTATTACATATCCTTAATTATTAATTTAAATAAACATTTATCTCCCACATGATGATTGAGCTGGTTTTACATAAAATCCGACCAATACTGTATGGTTCCTGGGTCATCAGGGTGCTTTAAATAATAAAGGATTTTAGTTTTACTCTATATCAACCACTCGCGTACAACATTAGAAGTAAGCGAAATAATGAAATGTTAATTGCTATGTAACGAATGAATGCAATGTAACAGTTGAAGAGAGTGCCTACGTCTGGCTATACTCTCGGGGCGTAACTTGACGATTTAGGAAATCGCCATGCTTATAAAACTAAGAAAGCCTGAGTGCACTATATGTACACTGTACAGCCTAAAGACGTGAGAATGTTAAGTTAAAACCTAAAGACGTTTAATTGTCCAAATAGTAAATTACGCGTCTCAACGGTTGAGAGGTGCTGCCCTGCGATTCTGTAACTCACTTTTCGAACTCACACAGCGGTTTTCGCATCGGCGGTCGCTTTGAAATCAGTCGTGAAGCAGTCACTTTATGATTTGCTATTCTGATAAACAATAAACTACAAGCTACCACCTTTTCAGAACGCCAAAACATAAAATAACTGCTTCACGACTGATTTGAGAGCGACCGCCGATGCGAAAACCGCTGTGTGAGTTCGAAAAGTGAGTTACAGAATCGCAGGGCTGTGCACCAATTAATTACAATCAAACGCGCGGTCTTTTCGTCTCGTTACATTTACTCGCCCAGAACTAATAAAACAAAAAAAAATTGTTTATCATGGAACATAAGATACAGGTATCACTTTTTCCACGTCATTTAATTTGAATCGCTAGGCATACCTACTCATCGGCAAAGAAGACAGAGGGTGTAGGCCGAGAGAAAAAGTAGGCGTAAAAAACTCTCGGTACTCTTTTAAAATAGCAAATTAGACTTTTAACTGTAATAATTCTTATATGACCATACAATAAAAGTTGCACAGTATATAAATCACTTTATTAACGTAATTATTTCCTTAGTATATTAATACCTATTTGTGTCAATAGTCTGTAGACTATACATACCCTACCTACCCTGTAGCCTGTGCATTTACTTCGTAGTCTAATATAATATTTAGAAGTTATTCGAAAGGTGTTTTATGTGTCTATAGGTATTACCTCTAGAGAACAACATGAAAACACCGCAGGACTTCGGCGGGTGGACAGGTGTTTTGAACACTGGTATGGTGATTGTAGCAGCTCTGTATACAGCGATAGGCTTCTTCGGATATCTCAAGTATGGAAATCATGTCCTTGGGAGTATTACTCTCAATTTACCGAATGAACCGTAAGTTGGTTGATTTTAATAACACAGATTCCTTTTCCTAAAAAAATAATTCCGTGCTGTAGTTTAGGAGTTTATCGAGAGAAAAATGGGGCGGAGGACTAGTTTTTATTCAATAAAGACATGCAATCACTTTTTTTTTCTCTAGAACCTTAATATATTTCTCATGGATAAGGCATCGTTCGTAAGAAATGTTCTCGTTTGACCGTTTTTCTTCGACTTTGCAAATCCGACTACCACAAAAAGGTTTTTTACTTATCGGTTTGATATATCAATCGGCTTGCTTGAGCCACGAAAGAATTTTCAAAATCGGTTTAGTAGATCCAGAGATTACCCTCTACCACTTCACAAACATTACTTATAATATTAGTATCACTAATATTGTAAAGCTTAGACTTTTAAATACTATCGGAAAGAATTTGCTTTTAATCTTATATGTTAGCAGTTAGACCCTACAAGTGTATCTGTGTGTGTGTGTGTGTGTATTTAATAAACGGCCGTGTTAAACAAAGCTACCAAAATTGTTTATTCAACGTGTATTCAATAAAGTTTTTTATCTATGTTACCCCACCGATAACGGACGTATAAAACTGGACGTTTCTAATAAAAACATGTTTTAAGTTGAACGTCCGAATAAAGAATGAGGAAGCCGGAAAGATATAACTGGCTTTAACTTTACGATAATTTAATAATAATAATTTAAATCACACGAATTCCATTCGCACTATATAGAAACGTCCGTTTAGTTCCAACTACGACGTTTGATTGATTGATACATTCTTGGAAGATTGATTAGTACTAAGTGTATGAGAAAAACGTATTTATTTCGTACTGCTACAGCTAACTTAAACTATACATAACAGAAAAACTATTACATGGCTTTATATAGCCAAATAAATTTATATAGCCAAAGAGGGAATACAAAATACATATGTACATAAATTAATGTATATGTACCTAATTCTGGTCTGTTCTATGTCAGGGTATGTATGCGAGGTGTGCATTGGTTATACAGAAAACATGCTGCCCACTGAAGTATATCTGTTAACGTAAAATTGTAAACACCGTTAGATTGTAATCTATCTCGCGAGATTATAAACTGTCGAAAGATTGTGAACCTCAGCGTACTGCTTACAATTTAACGTATTATTATTATGTAGATTTTACTACACTAACTTAGTTATCATTCAAACTTCTTTGGTCAATTACAGATTAATTTTACTTCCCAACAATTTCATATAACTACCGAATAATAATACGTTAATTTGTAAGCAGTTCGTTGAGGTTCACAATCTTTCGACAGTTTACAATCTCGCGAGATAGATTACAATCTAACGGTTTTTACAATTTTACGGTGACATATCCACAGTATTACCGAACCAATTCTTAAAAGGCAACGCACTTGCGAGCCCTTTGGTAATGTGCGTGTGGCACATAAGTCGTAACATCAGATGAGCCTCCTGCCCGTTTGTTATATATATAAATGGCTTCTTCCTTTATATACCAACCAGGCTCCAAAAGATAAACCACTCCTTATATGGAAATTGTATTCGTTTTTACAACAAACTCCCAAGCTAAATTAGAGAATTATCACTAAATAAATTCAAAGCCCTCGTTAAACGTAAATTAATCAACAAAGCTTTTTATAAATTTGAGGACTACTTAAATGATCCTAATCCTTGGGATTGATTTGCTCCAGTTCAAACAATTTGTATGACAATACTTGGCGATTAAAAAAAGTGGCGGAAAGTTTCTTGCCAGTTCTTCTTACCCGCTCTACGCCCTTGACTTGCGAACTGGTAGTAAATGCAAATTTACGATTAATTTAACTTGACGATTCAAAAGTGTACTTGGTTACCCACTTGAATAAAGATATTTTGAGTTTGAGTTTATTAAATATATATTATAATGATCAATGAATCTTAGAATTTATTATAAATACATATATACTTTGTTATATTTTTTGTAGATATAGGTGAAACTGTACCTTGTTATTGTTTAGTGTGTAGCTGTAGGAATACTGTTGAGCAAATAAATAAAAGTCATAGAAACGCGCTGTCGTTTCTGAATCTTATTCTTACACTAGTAAAACAACGATCGAGCCGTAATCCGTTAGTCAGACAACTAAACATTACTAAGATTCAACTGTATTAATCCTTATATTACTTACTCTAATAATATAGGCCATATTCAAAATAAAATTATCGTTATTGCACATGTAACCAGCCATGTGTTACTATCAATGTTGTGTGTTTGTGTTTTATAGATTAGCGCAAAGCGTACGAGCTATGATGGCGATGGCTATATTCCTATCATACGGCCTTCAGTTCTACGTGCCGATGAATATAGTGTGGCCTTTTGTCAAATCGAAACTCACATCGGAAAAGGCTCTCGCGTACGGCGAAGCGATAACAAGATTCATATTGATTTCGTTGACTTGTAAGTATATTCGTGTGCCAATTTAAATATTTAGATTACATTTTCTTGGCCAGTGCTGGCTTAGTGGATTCAGCGTGCGACTCTTTCTCTGATTTCGCAGGTTCGAACCCTTTCTATATACACATTTAACACTCGCTCGTACGGTAAAAGAAAGTGAGGAAACTGGCATGCATTAGACCCCAAAAATTTTACAGAAAGTGTCAGGCACAGAAGGCTGACTCTGACCCAGACCTAAAAGATTAAAGTGCTTCTTTATTTTTTTTATTTTTATTTTATTTTTAAAGTGATACATACGTGATAACCATAAAATAATATTTACGATGTGGACCTATTATGATGTTTTGGTGGCTCGTTATGATAATTCAAACAAAAAGACGGACATAAAACCAAACGCGTCGTTTCTTAGCTGTAGGTATAAGTAGCGGCACGAAACTCTAGCGCTGACCGTTATTGCGCAGAAGTAAAAAATAAGGTACCTGAGGGGGGCTAGCGGAATGAAGAGCGTCGATTGGCTCTCCAGTCGCATTTTGTCCCCCGCGCGACAGTA
The DNA here is from genome assembly GCA_963693345.1 of Pieris melete. NCBI lineage: Eukaryota > Metazoa > Arthropoda > Insecta > Lepidoptera > Pieridae > Pieris > Pieris melete. Next base: position 576,865 of record CAVNZK010000119.1, read on the forward strand.
CATATGCGCAGCAATCCCCTCCACGTATCGGCCAGCGCTAGACTTACGTGCCGCTGGTTATACTAAGAATCTTCTTCCTATCCGGTGCACTCTTGACAGAGCGGTCGTGATCGCTAGGAAGTAGTTGTAATAGTAGGGGCAGATGTGATGCGCTTCACGACGTTTTGCCTTTAGGTACTAAGAATATTGAACATGAAAAAAAAAATTAAAATGGTCGTAGATTTTCAGTTAAAAGTTTTGACAAATTATATTACGTGAACGATTCCGTGAAATTGTGATTAAAAAGATACTGTACGTAATGAACAAAATGCTGTAACCTACTTTTGTGCATTGACCGCAAGTCCTTGTGGTTTATTACTAGATGATGACTTAGTAGATAACATTTTAGACTACGAATAAATACTAATTTAACGAATAGTTACTAATTTAAAATATATGTTAAATTTACTGTCTGGAGACAGTAAATTATTGAAGTTAGTAATATAAAGTAAATAAATAGAATACAAACTAGCGGACCCGACAGACGTTGTCATGCATCATATTTCAAGCGATTAGTATATTAAACAAAGTATTATAGTACCGACTGCAGCGCCATCTGCTGGGCTGATTTGTGAATCTAGACCATCAAGGGCGTAACCCAAACGCATACAAAAAATCATTCAAATTAGTTCAGCCTATATTATTTACCTACATATTAGCTCATACAGTTTTTTTTCTTGTTAGTTATAAGGATAGTCTATTACATATTTTTCCTTTTTTAAATAAACTCCGATCGAAGCATTTTTTTTAAACGATATTAATTTTTCTTACATCCTGTTTGACGATATTTGTAGCACGCATTCTGTCAATGTTATGTCCAACGCCATAAGATTACATCAAAAAAGTTTGAATTGTAAGGTGGTTAAGTATTCTTAAATTCTCTAAATTTCTGCGCAATTTTCTTATTTTTTTTACTTTCTCCTGACAATAACAAACACAACAAAAAAAGAATAAGCGAAATCGGTCCAGCCGTTTACGCGTGATGCCGTGACCAGGCTGACCAGGGAAATAAGGATTCGTTTTTATATATATAGATTAATAATCCCGTGAGGTTTGATACCTTTACGAGTTTACTGATGGCAGAATATATGCATAAGTGTCAACATAAATTTCTCTTTATTGGTAGTCTGTTTGTATAACAGTCATTTTTCGCATTAAGTCTCTGAATGCTGCAAATATGGCGGCTACCTCAGGACGTTTACCTGTAAGTAAAGATGCATAGAAACTGTTAGACACCCGCAATTTGAACACCGAAGGTCAGAGCACGCATTTTTAATTAAGAATTTTGAGAGTAAATAACGAAACTAAAGAATATACTTAAAGAGAAATAAGCATTGAATGTAATAAAAATTCATGACACAATATACATGCTTAGACGGAATGTCAACAATTTAATTTAGATGATAATGGAAAATTCTTGGGCGAGAAATTCACATTAATAGCAAATAACGACGTCGAACACAAACGAGTGTTCTAAATAAATTTCTTAAAGGTTATCAGTGTAAATATTGACATTATTTCCGTGTCTTTAATTTTTGTTTACTAGATTTGATTAGTTTTTAAACAATCTATATGGAGTTTTTCAATTCGTCGGAATTTCGTATTTATTTCATATACATTTGTTTACAAAATTTCCGCAATTATCAGGAGTGTCAATTTAATGAGCGTTTTATCTTTTTTTAAATCCATTCTAAGAATTTTTTCCTTTATTACGATTTTGTTTTTTTTCTCATAAAACTGGATGTAACGCTAATCGATCTATGATCTAATGCCCTAAAAACCACAATACATTTTAAAGATTGGTCTGTGCTAAAGGCAAAAGAAGCCTTTTAAAAATCACGGTCAGAAGCGGTTCAAAGACCGTAACGAAAGCTTCCAATAACGGTTCACCACAAAAACATCGACTTTCATTCTAATCGTCATATTATTGACCCCTTCAATTAGGAAATTTACGTCCCGATAACATACGCATGGAAAGAGCCGCTTGTGATATATGAACCAGACGGCATGAATCATTATGACTTTATCCAATACAATAAAAATAAAGTACCCATTAAATGGAGGCTAATTGCCTTGCAGTTTTTTTATAAGCGAGACCTGCAAGTTTGTTTAAATAACATAGTGTTACAAATGTGTTAGTAACATTCTTAATTTTTAAAACGTATCCGTCTAATAATCTAAAAGGTGTGATCAGAGAATCTGTACCATATTTGTATCCATAAACACGCCGAGCCAGCGCCAAGTATGATCTCGTATGTCAAAATCGGATTGTATATTAAGGACCAAGTCTCGGCTCTGACCTTAGCCTAAGTGCGGGCAAACATACATTAGAGACATAGACATGTAGAGTACTCGAAGACAAACCTGTTTTCTAACGATGTATTCCTTCACCGTAAGAACTTTATTGAAAATCTGCCCTGCTATTTTTTAATATAGGGAACTGCAATTGCGGACCTGCTCTCTGCTCAGACTATCGCATTTTATAACATTAATAGGGATTGAAGTATGAGCAGTACTACATAGAGAGGGTTCGGGATTCCCAGACGCCGACCATAGACGCAAAAAAAGGCCTGAAAGACGACGACGCAATTACGCATGTAGTCCACTGTGACCTTCGCACCGAATTGGGCAACTCAGAAGTTGGGCTCGCACAGCAGACTCTCATGACGGAGACACGGATTAAGGGAAACCGTTCCATAGCGAACAGATGGGGCTGTTGGGTTTTAGTGGGTAGGGGTCCATTGCACCATACGGACTGACCCCCACACTCCTCGCATCACTTTTAAATCGTTGCCCCGGCACGGGAGTGACTAAATTTATTTCCCAACAATAAAAAAGAACCAGTGCTACATTACCTTTTATGTAAGGTTGACAACGCTGTTAATGTTTTAGTTCGACAGAAAACGTCTCCATATACATGAGGCCTGAGGGAAACAAATTAGACTCTTTTGACAGTTGAGTCATGTAAAACCATAGTATTAACCACGCCGGTCCTTCTCTTTTTACACAGCCTCTAATTTATATTTCTTTCTTTCAGTTATAGCAGCTGCATTGATACCGAATTTAAGCGGTATTATATCTCTCGTAGGAGCATTTAGCAGTTCCGCCCTTGCTCTTATATTCCCGCCAATAATCGATATTATCACGTTCTGGCCTGACCGACTCGGAAAATATGACTGGAAAATGTGGAAAGATGTCGCCATTATCATTTTCGGTATAACCGGATTTGTGTTCGGTACATACGCGAGTATAGGAAATATTTTATCGCTTCCGTAATGTGGCGTATACCAAAGATTTAACCATGACAATAAATTCTTTGAGAATTATATTTATTATTAGACTATAGGCATTGACAAATCGATTAGGCTATACCTTAGATAAGCGCTTGAAGTATTATTGAAAATTTAGAGATCTATGTTCCTGAAGTTTGACAATATAATTTTGGAGGACATCGCTGCATTTATGCGTACATTTATTTTGATATACAGTTTTTTATCTGTGTATTCCGATTTTGATATAATTGTAAGTTATGTGTACAATGTGTGTTGTGTATAGAGGACGTGTATTAATCTAGTACAATGTTTTGTTAGAAAAATTTAGGACTAAAAAAATGCATTTCCTTAACTTTGATCTTTAAAACAGTAAATTCTCGGTATTGAAAAAACCAGTAGTAGTATTCTAATATAGTATGACAGTCAATTTAAAAGAAAACTCTTTGTCCCATAATTCAATAGTAACACCATAGACAAATATTGGACATTAACCAAATTTTAAGTTTTGTTACACGGATCTACGTGTAACAAATGCAGTTGGTATTTTAAATATAGAATCCGGGTGTATGTTAAAGATAACTACATAGTTGGTTTTTCAAATACAAACTTAATTTTGAAATAATTTTCATTTTATCATAAAGGTTATCTGGTTCCAGTTCAAATAAGGATTAATATATCGCCCGCCTCTAGTGCAATATGATTTGTTTAAAACACGGCAACGTTACGTGAACTTTTGTGATTAATAATAAGAGTTTAATTTATTTAATGTTGCTTTTAATATAATTGTTTGTGATATTATTTATTATTTGTACAATATCATATGGGTTGCTTAACAATTGCCGATTTATTTTTTTATAATTTTTAATGTGTTTGTTTTATATAACGATTTACTGATTTAATTTTGTACAAATATTTTTTGCATAAAATATGCGATTTAATGCGTACACGTCATTTTATGTATGGCAGCTTATTAGAATTTTATGTAGCGTAACGTACGTAACGATTTTAGTAATGCTTTCTATTAGAACTGTTAATAGTTGAAATTTAAAATCTTATTAAAATGTAATTTAAATGAACAAATATAAGCTAAAATTTGTTGTGTACTACGTACAATATTTTATTACTTATTACTAAGAAATTTAAAAATGGATTTAAAATTTAATTGTACGAGTATTTAATTAATAAAGCTTTACTGTGACGTTGGTTTTTATCCTAATCCACCCTATACTATCTTATATCTTACTGGTTACATTGCAATGATAAATCAACATGTCTGTCTGTAAAATAGATAATTAATGTGATCGTCTAAAATCTTCTAAATCATAACTCCATCCACTTTAATAATTAATATGTAATATATTATGCATATGGACTATATACTATAATCTATGTAAGGTATTAAGTTAGATTCTATGGCCTTGTAGTACACCATAGTTAATAGATACGCCTTAGTTTATTGTTTTAAGGAAACGGAAAATCAATAATATAAGTAAATACAGATTACTAAAGTGTGACATTTAACAAAAGGTATTTGCCATTTTTAAAAACAATACTTATATACTGGATTTGATGTACTTATCTTTTAATTAGAATGAAAAATTATTTAAAAAAACTTTTTACCCTAATTATTTTGTATAGCAATAAGTTTTTCGTTTCTGAACGGAATTGTCGCAATAGTAACTCTGGCAACATTGTAGATAAAATGTCATTCCTAAACAACAATTAAAAAATGTCGGAATCGTGTCAAGACGGTAATTGTCATGGAAATTACGAATATGGGCCCGACGAATCACCAACGAAGCTTATCGTCAATTACATTCCCGAAGTCATGACCCAGGATATGATGTTTTCATTATTTTCCACCATGGGTAAATTAGAAAGTTGTAAATTGATAGCGAACAGAGGGTATGGTTTCGTCGAGTACGCTCGGCCTGATGATGCTGTAAAGGCACGAAAGGCCTTTAACGGTCTGTTAATGCAGAATAAGACACTCAAAGTGTCTCACGCCCTGCTCAATCCAGAGTTGAAACCTCCCACCAAGCCGGAAGCAGATTGGAACCTCTACGTGTGTAACCTGCCAAACGAACTAACCTTACAGGATTTACATGGACTGTTCGCACAATTTGGTAAAATAGTCAATTCCCGTATAGCTTCAGGCATAGCTTTTGTATTATATGAACACCAATATGAAGCAGAGAGGGCCATCCAAAACATCAATGGATCTATACCTCCTGGCTTCTTGGAAGCTCTTACTGTTAAGTATGCTAATAAAAGTAATCCAAATAAACATAAAAACAATAATAATAATTTTTCTAAGAATCCACTTGTGAAACCTTATCATTGGATAAATCATATGGGTGCTATTGGTGACCATAATTCCCCTAGTACGTGGTCTATTTATATTTATAATATTGCTCCAGAAGTGGAAGAACTGACTTTGTGGCAGCTTTTTGGTCCATATGGTGCTATTTTATCAGTTAAGATAATTAAGGATCATCAAACTAATAAAAGTAAGGGATTCGGTTTTGTTACAATGAGAAACTATGATCAAGCGGCGATGGCTATACAAGCTTTGAATGGCTATGTTATTCATGGTCAGCCCCTATCTGTAAGTTTTAAAACACAAAAAAGATAATGGCGCAAAATAATTAAAACCAATTTTACAATATCAGTACAGTAATGAATAGACAAATTGACTTTTTTGACTTTGATTGGCATAGAATAACAATTTAATATAAAATATTACTTAGGTATAAAAGGAATTTTAATATTTCCACAGCATATATCAAATGTGCAGCCTGTCTCTTGTTGAAAATATTATTTTGACCTATCAAGATTGTTAAGTTTGTTTCTTATTATGAATATTAATTTATTCAGTTGGCTCGTTAAATATTTCAAGTTTACTAGAGTTTTAAGATTTGTATTTGCGATGATTGTTGTTTGGGAGTTCAACATCAGTTGTGAGCTATATGCTTGACTCTTTATTTCTTTATCTATTTTATTATTATTATTTAAGTGTAATAAAATACAAGAATGTGCTTTATAAGATCTAATGTAACTAAATAATGTAAGCCACTGTGAGATGTTTAATCAGCTACTAGGATTAGTTGTACACTTTTTATAACATGATGTCTATTTAGGTAGTAAAACAAAATCTAGATTATATCATATTTATACATTTAGTATAAACTTGCTGAATTAAAGTTCATTTTCACAATTTTTATGGATTGTTTTATATTTAATCATAACCAATGTATTAATATCGAACGTTAAATTATGAATTCTATATTATTTTATTTTTACTAAATAATCTTTGTTTTAAAGTATTTAATCAAATTATTGTTTTATAAATTTTTTGACTGTACCAATTTCTGTTTTTTTTTTAATATCTTTATTGGCCTTAAAAAAAATTATCCTAACAAATACTTAGTATGACCTATTTGTTACATTCTGGTAATCATCAACTACATATATATTTTATGTATATATTTGTTCTTAAAAATGAACAGGAAAGTCTCTCTAATTCATGGAGTGCTATTTAAAATAACAAGAAATAAAAACATTTGTTTCACAAAATAATCTAATGTGTTTGTATTAATGAGATCAGATAATTTGTGATTGGAGACTTTAAATTGGTGCACTAATTTATCCTCATTATGTGTCTGTTAATTGTTTTCCCGTGTACACTTAGCTATATGATTTATTATAAAATATTGTTACAGTTACTAGACCCCAAGTAACATAGTAGAATGTCTTAAAAATATATACATATAATACGTTTTCTAAGATACCAGCAAAACGTCAGAAACAGCTGTTTAATGTACAATTTCAAATCGTGCCGCCAATATTATGGGACACAACTTAAATTATTTTCTATACAATAATAGTTTTATGAAATATGTTTGAAATGTTTATTTAAGACTCAGAATACCTAATTTGATCGGAAGAAAACTTTTAAACTCGGTAAGTACCAACTTCCGGTTAGCACTGCGCATGCGTCACTGTCTGACATTTATGAATCAATATAACTAAACTTTGTTACGTTTTCATACTCGTATAAAAATTTTGGTCAGTGTTACTTCTTTATACATATAAGTTCTCGTAAATAATATTGAATCCCTGTAAAAGGCCGTGGCGGAGAGTGAAGGACCTGCGGTGGGGGCAGCTAACGGCCTCGCCGTGAATAGTAAGGTGAGTACTCAACGGGAACCTTTGTGGTATATAACAAGTTAAAAATGAATATGTTTCCTGCTACGCTAATAATGCTACAAAAATGTAATCAATAGAAAAACTATTTTTGGTGTGTCTTTGAAAGTAATAACATTTTTTCCAAAGTATTTAAAGTATGTTTTTCTACCAACACTACAATCATTCATATTTCTTCGTATATCATACAAATTTTCCTTGGTATGAAACTTTATAACCTAATTTTGTATTTTAGATCCACAAGGCAACAATAAATTGTTGTACCCTATTAAAATCGATTTATTGCTATGATCTACTTAAGTACCTAAGCTAAAGTTCAAAGTTACTGCATTGCAGTTCGGTAAAGATTATGCGATACATAATTTTAATTCATTCAAATATATTATCTTGTTTTGAGTATGTATATACCGATATTCGTAATAGTACAAATGCCGTTTTTAAAAAGCGACTTAAATCTGATAAAAAATTAAACATATGACGTATATATTAGTTAATTTGTTTATTAATTTACAAGGGCATGAAGGTCCTTTGAATACAATTTGTTATATGAGCACATTTCGTTGCTAAGCCGAATCATTTGACCTAAATCATCCAGCTGCCCACGCCTGAAAGACCCGATTGAACATATCCAACCCAGTCGCCTCCATATTTTTTTTGACGTATGTTATTAACCTTTTATTCAGATCGGTATTACTTATACGGAAAAATTGCTTATATGAACATAATAATAAGACTGATGTATCCAGGTCTATCCCAGTCCGGGGGCGGCGCGCGGCGTTTGGGCGCTGCCGCAGCCGCCCCCATGCACTATGGCTGCCGAGGAATCTCTACCTCCATGCTCACCAATATCTCCTGACGCACCGTCCACGCAGCCACGGATAACGACAAACCTTAATCATCACTCAGATTACGAACAACTTATATTCGAGGGAGTACGTTCAGGGTAAATATCTACATACATATTTCAAAAGCATTTTGGACATAGCTAAGACGTGATAATGAATTACTTATTACGTAGAATCGTAATTATATTATTTAACTTTAATCTGATCTATTTAACATTGAACTGTTGACTTTAAAATCAATTCTCCAGATATTCAGTAAAGAATCATTCTAAATAAAAAATAACAGAAGTTGTTTTAAGAGAGTTAACTAAACTCTTCTTAAATCCTTAATGCCTACTTACAGATAATTGTAAAATGGTTTTAGTGAGGTATCTGAAATCGAGCGTCTGGTAGAAAAACTTGGCGTGGAAATTCTAAGTGCTCGAGATCAACATGGCTACACCCCAGCTCACTGGGCCGCATTGGATGGTAGCGTTGCCGTCATGAGGTACTTGGTGGAACGTGGAGCACCTGTAGACCTCTCTTGCTTAGGGACTCAGGTATAAAGTAAATAGTATCAGGAGGGTGAGAATGTTAAACGAAAGGCAAAACGATGACGTTTCGTTTTATTGTGATTATTCAAATGAAAGACAGATCGTGGCAAGTCTTTGGCTAGATTTGCTGATGACCAATCGCAATGCGTCTCTGTCGTTTAATATCCTCGACTTCCAAAGAATCTTACTAACTGTCTACCCATATAGCCATTATTAATTATTATCCATTATGTTTCCTTACTTCATCCTACTTAGGACCTCCCGCCTAAAACCCTAAAGTACATTAAATAATCTAAGAATGTGACTTAGCTACAGAGGAATACTAGAAACTTTTGTACGCTTCTCCTCTGCGGATACTAGGAGTATTCATAAATACAAAAATATGTTTTAGGGCCCTCGACCAATTCACTGGGCTTGTCGAAAAGGGCATGCATCAGTGGTGCAAGTACTATTGCAATCAGGCGTCGCGGTGAACGCAGCTGATTTCAAAGGTAAAAATTATGTCGTTAATTTTAACATTTATAAATATTTCAAATCGATTTCCACGAGAAGTTACCTAACAAATTTGAATAGTTATATAGATCCTTAAATCACCAAACAACAATAATTATTGACTTGACTTTTTTAAATGTAATATTCTAAATTGATTAGCGGATAGCCGGATTCGCTAATTAGCTATAAGATCGCTTTTAACACTCAGCGGCTCCCTGTCAATATTTCTTGTATTATTTTTTATACATCTACCAGTCCACTAATAAATGATGCATTTTTCAAGGTTTAACGCCATTAATGACAGCCTGTATGTATGGAAAAACCGCGACTGCCGCATATCTACTTGGCATGGGAGCAGCAACGAGACTATCAGATATAAATGGTGACACAGCTCTCCATTGGGCGGCGTATAAGGGTCACGCAGATTTAGTCCGTCTGTTAATCTACTCAGGGGTGCCTTTACATTGCACTGACAATTTTGGCTCAACACCCTTGCATCTCGCCTGTCTTTCAGGCAATTTGACGTGCGTCCGATTGCTTTGTGAAAAGGTATGTATACAGAAGTACAAGATTCAATATAAGAAATATGCAACAATTACCAGGCCCCGACTGGATTATCCCGATATTGTAATATAAGCTATAATATAGTCCTTGAGAAATGAAGTGATTTTATTTTATGACAAGCAGATTTTTTGAAGTGAAACTTCTTTAGGCTTCTTTAGGCGATGTGCAGCGTTTGTCAAAAAAAAGGGAGAGAGCGATTGAGAGAGAGTGAGATGGGTGAATTACCTTATAGAAATTATATTTTTAAAATTAAAATTTCGTATGGAGATTTAATGAAATATTAGAATTTAATATTTACGCAAAAATTATTTTTTGAAATTTCAAATGACGAATTGTAAATAAAAATGTCACGTGCTTTTATTATCGAAGATATAAATTTAAAAAATTTAATTTATTATTTGAATTAATTTCGAAACTTTTAATATTTTTATTACAATTAAATTCATTAAACTCCTAACATATCTTCCTTTTTCTCTCCTTCTATGTCTCAGAAATCTAAAGTTTTAGATTTGTAATAAATATGAACAAGAGTTAAAAATTAGTTTGCCAAAGAACTTCTGACATGTGTACTTTGTACGCACACACTTTTTTTATGACTAAACTAGTACCTACCTATGTTCAATTAATCACACAAACATTCAACAGACCGCTTCCAGAAAAATTAGTTAATGCTAATATATAATATCCTTTTGTGAAGTCGGCTAAACAGGTCCTTTTTCAATGTGTAAAACTCCAACATTACAGTTTTGTTTTGGTTGCCATGGTAACCAAGGCTCTCTTTCAGGTAAAGGCTGAACTCGAGCCACGTGACAAAAATGGAAAGACACCCCTAATGCTCGCACAAAGCCACCGACACGCGGAAGTCGTGAAACTGCTGCAAAAGGAGATGAAACGCAAATCCCACTGGATGCCACCGCTTTCTGAGTTATGGGCCTTGCTGTTCGGTGGAGCTGGTGATTCAAAGGGACCACTGCTTTTCTTTCTCGGATCCGTTCTCTTGTGGGGTTATCCTATGTATATTATACGGGTAATTATACATTTTCTATGTACTTATTTGTAAGTTCATTGATTTACTCACGGAGCTTTTGTTTGTGAAATTACGGGTTAATACAGTTCTAATTAGATTGTATTGAAGTATTTGTTTACCGGAAATCGAATACAAACCCAGGTTATAAGCATTATGTTACCAACTAAGGGTAGGAAGCGAAGAAAGAAAAGAAGAAATCCATAATAGATACGAGTATATATATCAATCAAATATCAAACTCTTTGACAAATAAAAGTAGGTACAATATTTCTTTAAAAATTAGAATAGATACTTATTTTAAATAATCATTATTAAATATAAATATTGAGTATTATGAATGTAAAACAGAAATGCGCAGTTTTACCCGAAATAAGATGCATTACAAACCATTATTTATTTGACAAGCTAATGAGATATCTGATACGCCATAACGTGGTACAATCAAATTAATTTTTAAATCAATTTCGACACTTAACTTTTTATATAATGTATATGATACATTAGAGGCCTCATAGCCTAGCGGTCTTATTAAGTGGCAGCTAGGTGAGGGGTACCGGGTTCGATTCCCGGTTCGAGGGCAAGTTTTAATTTAATTTAAATTTGTTCTCGGCCTTTGGGAGGGTTGTGCGGTACCAGGCGAGTGCCTAAAACCGTAAATGGAGGACATGGTTGAATTTCTAAGACAAAAAGCATAAATTATAAAAATCTTATACTTGACGCTGGCTAATGCACAAACCGTGCCAGAGCCACTAAAAAAAAAAAGATACATTATAATATTATGTAAAGGGTATTTCTTTTTAATACGTGATATTTATTTGCAGTGCATACCATTAACATGGAATACGCTGCGGCTATCTCACTACTGTTTTCTTTATTGGAATGCGATAATGTGGATGAGTTGGCTGATTGCTAACCGTCGCGATCCCGGATACATACCACAAAATTCTGAAACTTATTACCGAGCGATAAGACAAATACCGTACTACGATAAATGGAAGAAAAGAAATGCTATACTTTCACGTCTATGCCACACGTGCAGATGTCTACGACCTTTGAGGTAAGTTGCCAATACCTAATTAATATAAGAGAGAATGTCATAACGTGTATTTTCCTATTGAACATGAGCTAATCTAATATTTGATTGACACAATCAGATGAAGAATGTTTTTGAGCAGCGAAGGATGGGTCCACTGCCCCTCGTAAATAAGCTTTAATCTTCTTAAATTCAGGTTTTAATTCATTAGAAAAAAAATCTTCGATGACTTCAATGTCTCGCGCAGATGGTGTACTGGAGGTCCAGTGTTCAATTTCCGGCGAAACAATATTTATTGTGGTAGGCAGAGAAGAGTGATCACCCATAGAATAGCTACGGGACTGGGAAATCAACTAAAGAATCACGAACCAATGATTACATGTTATAAAAATAAAAACTGTGAACAATAGAAAAAAAAGAAACAAAACCAAGTTTAAAGTACGCTGCAAAATTGTTTTACAAAATATTAAATAATAAATAAGTTTTCGTAACGATACCCAATCTTGTCTGGAACCCTGTCAAAAATGTCAAACTTCATACAAAAAAATGGTTTGAGAACTCTTGAAACTAGTTAAGTTTAAAGACGTCTTAGAAAGAGGGCCTAAGACTCGAGTCCTAGTTTAGTTTACGATAAGTATTTTATATATCCAAGATGAAAATGCGATTGCGCATCACCACATACTAATGTGAGGCTCTATACAATATTCTCTGCGCATCGCTCTAGCTTAAAAAATAACCGAAAATACTGTTACTCTTCCAAAAATACGTATTTTATTTATACTCCTAAACCTGTACCCGAACAAAACTATCAAATATGATTTATGCATATTTGTTAAGTCTAAAGGTTTATTTTTACAGGGCAAAGCATTGTCGTATTTGCAAGCGCTGCGTGGCCTACTTCGACCACCACTGTCCATTCATCTATAACTGTATCGGCGTTCGAAATCGCATGTGGTTCTTTTTGTTCGTGATGAGTGTTGCTATAAATTGTACACTTTCTATATACTTCGCGTGCTATTGTCTATACCTAGAAGGCTTTGGAATACTTTATATGCTGGGTTTGCTTGAGGCTATAACATTTTGCGCACTTGGGTGGATTCTCACGTGCACTTCGGTTAGTATAATCCTTTATGAATTTAATTATTATTATCTAACCCTAATAGAGAGCAAGATCTAGAAACCCAATTGGTATTTCGTATATTCTAATAATAACTTAAAAATTTAATTTTAATATTTTTAACGTTTTTCGTTTTAAATTCAGTACTTTTTCAGTGAGTACGAAAATGACTTGTTTTTAATTTTTTAACATTATAAAACTATTCGGGAAACAAAGTTTACCTGGACCTGTATATATATTATAATGAAACACGTTTGATACCTTAAACAAATTTAATAATTATTTTAGTTCAACATATGATATTGGTATCGCGTTAAGACGCGCTGTGTATAACATGAGACATTTCAGATAATATCCTGAAAACTATAAGTCTGATAACATAATTCTATGTAAGCTGCAAAATTATTAAATATATATTAAAAATAAAATGGTCCATTTTTAAAGTAAACCATTGGTATTTATGAAATAAAGCTTCTTTAACTTGTAAAAACGAGAATTTACATGAAATAACTCATTAAATATTTAGTAGATGAACCAAATATCGTAAGAATGCAATATTTACGTAAATAGTAAATGTACAAAATATATGTAATTATATGTTTTCGCGTAGGGGTTGGTAGACAAATTATATGCTTTATTAATAGTTCTCTTTTCTCGAATTTTAGGTGCTTCACGCCTGTATGAATTTAACTACCAACGAAATGTTTAACTACAAGAGGTACCCGTATCTACGTGACAAGAGAGGCCGCTATCAGAACCCGTTTTCGCGGGGGCCTATTATGAACTTGATTGAATTCTTCGTTTGTTTACCGGACAAGTTTGATGAGCAAGACCTCTTTTATGGAGAGAATATATGAATTACTGATTTCGGAATAGATTATTTTCGAATTGGCTTCGCAAGCATAGTAAAGTATAGTGTGATAATACATATTAAGGAATCTAACATTTTGCTTTGATAGTTACGACAGCTTTAAATTATGTATTCAGTTTATTGCATAATATTAAAAATAAAAACATTACATAGTATCGGGCGGTCTTATCGCTATTAAGGATATCTTCCTACCTTCAGTTTCTTGCACAAAATTCCACCAAAATCTCTTTTTAACCTATTGTCTATTCCGTATGTACCTGCAAACTTAGACTAAAGCTTGCTTGTTGCCATAGCTACAATTTTTACAAAAAATACACGTTTTATAATAATGCAGTTATTTTATTGCATAATTGTCCTTGATAGGTCAAGTTCCTTTTGAAACAAAACTCGATTGCACACATTTAAGCATTGCGCAACTGATACGCGATATTTTTAAAAGGCGATCTTTAGATAACATGTTTTGATTGTATCGGACAAATTTTAACATAATATTGTGATATTGATTCTTCGAGCACAAACTTTGACAATGTCTTTAGCAAATTTTTATGCAAATTGTCAATTGCTACAAATAGGCTTCGGAATTAAATCTACGTACCACCGTGGTCACCAGATTTTGTAATTATGATACAATTTTGAGATCAAGATAAGAATGCATTTGTTCATTAGTCAATATTTTATCAATTTTGTTTGTAACTCACTCTGTTTATATTTGTCTCTGGTTGTAGGGGATTTGAGGGTATTTAAATAAAACAACATTTCGCTAGCACTGTTATATTACTACCTTATGTCCAGCATATTAGTAAATTAATCAACACTGAGTGCAAACAATACATTGGGAACGCCGTTTAAGCTTTTAATAAATAATTTAAGATCGCATTGGTTTTATTTTCCGATCATCTATATACTAAATATCACAATCATTTCCACACATCAGTCCTACAACATCAGTCAAACTTTGACTGCATGACACCACCCGCTTGGAGTTCACTATGAAGAAAACATGTTCTTTCAGTTTACGTAACTTGGGTAGATTTTTAATAGTAAAAAGATCCCGGAATTTTATTACAGCGGGTCAATAATACAAAAATATGTAATTTAACGACTTAGGAGTATTTGGCATATTACTACGTCTTAGGGCCGATTTACATGATCTTAGTGTTTAGTACAACTTGAAAGGCAAGTTCTTTAGTGCGTTGCGAGTGAACGTTTACATTTCTTCCAGTAGAGTATCATTATATAGACGTCGGCAAATACGCTCTATTCTACGCAAAATACTAACTGTAGTTATGGAACAAATAGAAGACTAGATTTTATTCGAAATAAATAAACTAAATATAAATAATAAATAAAATAGCTTCTTTTAAGGCAGTGTATGCCGAATGCCTAGCCTATTTGTTTTTGTATAAATTGTTTTAACGTTCCACAAGCACTCGTGAACAACATATTCAGACACAAATTTGATAGTTTTATCTTCCGACCATTTAGCCATCTTTAAAAATCAAAAAACACGCACGCGTTTCACGGCACTTGTGCACTCTCCTAAAGATTTTACTAATTTACGTGTCTACACACAACGAGGGAAGATTTCATGGGTTGGACGGGCGCGGGAGGGGTATCACTTAAAACAAAAATAAAAAGCGATTCTATTTTGATTCAACTTGAAAGTCAAGTAGAACCGTACTAAAGCAAGTAGCGTTTACATGTTTCAACTAAAGTACTATCCTAAAGCACTCTGCTAAACACTAAGATAATGTAAATCGGCCCTTATTTCAGATACGACACAATATTTAGAAGACAAAGGAAGGAGCTTAAATGTTACCATAAGCAAATTCAAAATAAAGTTAAAACAACACCTTATTGGTTCAATACGTTGTACGATTCATATCCCCAAAAGATGTTTGGATATCTGTCCTTCATAGCGAGCAACAAGTTACGATAAATATATTATGCCGACATTCGTCGATTATCATACCTTCTGTAGATAGTCCTTACAACAATCCATTTCAATAAATAATGTGCGGATTCAAACCGATAATTCAAAACATACAGACTAGTGATTGTGTATCTAGTGCGTAATACTGATGTGTAATACTGCGTAACATAAAATTGAGTGAAAATAAATGTGTTGCCAATGAACGTTACGGAATTACTATGGGGCATCCAGTTAGAACCAGATACTTTTATAATTCTCGAAAAGGTGGAAATTAAAAAAAAGTTATAAATTTACGATTCCCCAGAACTAATAATAGTATACGCAGTAAACAAATAAACTTAAAAACTATTTCGTTCACAGTCTCACAATTCAGTGCGAATAAGTAAAACTAAAATTAAGATCTATCTTTTAGATTTGACCTACAAAAAGAATATTCGTTATAACAAAAACTAAAGAGATTGTGCCCATTTGAGCTCAAACAAGCGAAAAATATTCGAAAGACACTTATAACCTAAATAGTGGAAGCTTTATCGCTATCATAGACATTAATTATTAAAATAAAAAGGGTAACATTGTCTCATGTTCCCTTTGTAGAATCTATTGAATTTTAATTGCGATTCTCGGATATCGTGTGCATTTTATTCATCTTTAGGGTTGATTCTGATAGCCGCGTCCATTTCTTCTTTGGAGTGATCTTTATCACCCCACCCCCATAATGGGTGCGTACCATCACCGGTACGTTTCACCCGACTTTGGACTATTTCATCGGACACAGTTTTCAGATCATACGCCCAACCGAATCTCGCGAAAAAGTTAATAAAAGTGGTTGTAAAATTGATTTTGTTGTTTCCTAGTTCAGCAGTTTTGTAATCCCACGGGAACGTGTGGTGGTAGTTATGGAATCCTTCTCCAAGTGCGAAAATGGCGACCGATATATTCTCTGAGGGCTGAATGCTCTTGTCGTATGGCTTGTCACCCCATTTGTGGGCAGCGGAGTTGACCAACCACGTGACATTGAGAATGAAGGCGTAACGGAACATCGCGGCTACAAAATAGGCGTTCAACCAAGTCTCACCCCAGCCGTAGACTGGAATCACAGTCGGAAGGACGAAGCACGCGATTGGCATCAAAATCATGTAGTACCTGGAAAGAATCAAGTTTATAGTAATGTCGATCTGTTTAACATGAATAATACAAAGATATTTCTGTTACTATATTAATTTATATTTAAAATAAACTGCATTTAAATATAAAATACTTGTAACTCACATTGGTAGTTTTAAGTACAGAATATAAAGAAACCGATTCAAATAAAATTAGGGTAAGAAAAATTTAATTTTCATATGCTAAAATACCTTGTGACATATTAAAACTAAATGAACGAAAATTTAAATGATTTATTATTACAAATTAGAGGATTATATTCAAGATAATAGACTATAGATATAAGTTTTCTCCTGTTAACAAACTTGAAACTTGAATTAATTATTATTATTAAGATAATAATGCTTGGAAACATGCTGGTCTTGCTCCATAGGACAATCATAGACTCTGGACAAAATCAAATTGGGTAACGATTTTTTGTTTTTACATATTTTTGTTATTTTTTATTTTATAATACTACAAAATTTAATTATTTTATTTTTATCTCACACACTGTTTTATTCTGTTTTCTGTTAATTTTTATTACTCTTTAATGTATAATATTCTACAGTTTCGATATTTGTAAATATGTGAGGAACATGTATACTTACAATACAATAATTGACCTATTTGCTGCATTACTTTATTTGTAAGTAATACTTGGTGCATATTTTAGTATAGTAGTTTTATTCTAGGAGTACATTGACTTCACATATAATTTGAATGTATACAAAATATTGTAAACCTATTTTCAAAGAGTAAGTGTGGAGTTTCTTGCCCATTCTTCTCCACACGAAACTACTTTTTGGAAGGGGCAACTAGAGTCATCTTTATATTTTATTTGTTGTTCAAAAGTGCCATTTTAGGTGGTCTAACTGAAATAAATGATTTGACTTGACTTGACTTGACCATAAAATTTAATAGCTTTTAAGCGGGCCATAGACGGACCGCATATTGCAGTCGGTCTTGACAGTCTTGCGGTCTGCAGTTTCCATAATAAATTCATATTCGCAATACACAGAACGCTCGAGTAGTTCCTGAGGAAACCGCATGTTGCAGTCAAGATCGACTATGGCCCGCTTTAGGCAACATGTTTAGTTTTTGCAAAGATTCCACTATTAGTCACCAACATATTGTAAACAATGTTCAGCCTTATCATATCTACATCAAACACTCATACACATTGATAAAACTTTCACATATAAACCACAATACAGATTATACCAGTTACAAAATCTTTTTAATATTGAACTTACTTCTTTTGGAAACGAAGGATGGGGTCAGCGTAGAGGTCACTAAGATCTAGGCCTTTCCCTTTCTTCTTGAGTTCAGGATGTTTACGAACTAAAAGCCAGCCAATGTGTGAGAAGAAGAAACCACGGGTTGCATTATGAGGATCAGCATCTGTCTCTGAATATTTGTGATGCATGCGATGGTCCCTTGCCCAATCTATTGCGGAGTCCTGTTGATAAAGTTATGATATCGTCGTAAAATATTTCGTTTATTTTGATGGTTAATACTATGGAACTGTGTAAATAAATTTGATTATTATAATAGAGATTCTAAATGTATTCATTACATGTGTTAACTCTACCATCTACATAATTTTACCATAAATTAGTAATGAATAGATGTTGATGGTAGACTATTTTCTTATATATTACTAGCTGACCGGACAAACATTGTTTTGCCATGTATAGTATTTCTAAGAAACATTGTTTTAGTTCAATAAAAATAACTATCTATAATATATCTATAATAAGCTATAATAAAAAATAGGGGATGATCGTAGATAAGTGAAAATTAAGGGTTGTATATATTTTTGTCTGTTGTATCATATATTTTTTTTTAATTGTTTGGGGAGGACACCCCTTATCACTTTAGGGTTTGAAAGATAGATAGTAGCCGATTCTCAGACTTACTGAATATGCATAAAAAATTTCATAAGAATCGGTCGAGCCGTTTCGGAACGAACATTGTGACACGAGAATTTTATATATTATAGAGATAAACATAAGATAACAAAATATTTATATTATGAATATAGAATAACAGAACTTAAATTTTTAATTTATTTACAAATATCACCTGGAGAAAACAAAAAATAATCTAATAATGTATGCCTATTTTTAAGAGTATTATTTATTTAAAAAAAAGTAATTTTATATAATTATCTTTTTTTGGACTTGATTTTAAAACAAAATCACTTCAGATAATAAAAGTTCTTCAATTCTAAAATTTTTTTTTCACATCAACTACAGGTAAAGTATAACTTATTTATTGTAATAACAATAAATTAAATTTTAACATGACGTTCTTAATTTAGACAAATTAAAATCACGACTTTCACTACATAAGTTATAATAATAGAAATATAACTATGTAAGCAACTTATGGAGTTGAGTAATATTTACTTATGCTATTTTAGTTATCTGTTTGGCATAACTTTTAAAGGAAGTCCATTATTTAAGCAAATATTTAATAAGATTTTTTTTTTATTTTACATACAATTTAGCATTGACATGATAATACCAATTATACACCTAATTGACTTCATAACTACTCTTGGCATATGTTATTTAACTTATAAATCAATTACTATTCTTTATTTGAAGAGTGAAATATGTAAGACTAAGTAAATAATAAGATGATCGTCATCTCAATTATTGTTTTACTGAGAATTAAACTGTACAATCAACAAACACTGTACTTCACTACCAATAGATTCAATAAAGAATAAATGGTTCTGGTTTCCATGCCAAGTAAATCTTCTAAATATTTAAATAAAAGGTTGCACATAAGAAAGTTTATGTTATTAAATAATAAACCCTGTCATTACCTGAAAAGCCAAAGTGTTGAAGATAACAAGGATGAGACGCAGTGGCCACTTTGCTTTGTATGACTTATGAGCCCATAGTCTATGGGCACCAGCCGTGATTCCCAGTCCAGACATAACATACAATATATAGGCTGAAATTTTTTTTAATGATAATTCACAAATAAATGATTTAATATGACTATGAATTATTCATTCATTCATAATAAAAACTGTCTAGAGGTGAATTATTCTGACTAATTATAGCATTAAGGTAATTAATAGAGAATTTTAATTGAAGAAACAAACTTTTTACACTAAGATGATATGGATAATATAGAATAAATTACCAATTAAGTTTCCTACTCTTTTCATTTCAAATAAAATTTACCCAACTTTACTGTATGGTTAAGCAAGGATTATTCATAGCATTAAGACCTATAAGAACAAAAATATAGGTAGGCAAGACAAATATGCTGGATACTTAAGGGCAAACAAGAATTACTTTAAAAAAAATTGTATGACAAATTAATGTTGAATTGATGAGTAAAATTAATATTATAAAATATCTAATAATACAGTGACTTACCAAATATATCTGTTTGCCATTTAGCCGAAAACAAAAACAAGTAACCACCATAAATTGCTGCAATATGTAGATATGCAAATGCTATAATGTTTCTCCAAACAAATTTTTTTGGATAGTTATCAGCCTTCATTACTGGAGTATTTGGAATCGCCATATCTGGAGTGGCTGCATCACTTTCAAATAGCACTCCATTCGCATCTGACGAGTTCGGAGCCATTTTAAAGATCCTTCAAACCTGTAACAATTCATTTGTTTGTTACATAATTACGATTGTTTAAGTGTGAAAGTCAGTAAAGGTCGCGGCAACAAATCACTAACCATATAAGAGAAATATTATACTACTATGTTTAACCATATCTCGATAATGATAAGAGACAACTAATACAAGCATCGATGCATTGAAATTGGCAAAGGAATAATAACAAGGTCACACGTGTTGGAAAACACATGAAAATATTAACACTTAATAAAAAAATACCTAAATTTTATTTTATTTTTCCTAAAGGAAAGTAAAAAGTATAACAGCGCACACTTATATGAAATATCAATTATCCCTTTAATAATGTCCATCCATTATTCAGGTTTTGTAAATTATAATTATGAGCACACGTTACAGCACCGGAGAATTATCGATTCCAGTAATTTCCCTTTACTTTAGAAAACTATTTATTATTCTTTATTGGATCCTAATAATATTGTAGTAGTTAGCACAATATAACTGAATTCTTAAGGGGGAAAAATTAATTACCTCCTGATTCCTGAACAATGGCAACAGGACAAATATAAAATTTCCCTTTATTTGTGTTTTAATTTTTGACACCTAACATCTTTTGAAAAGCATCAAAATGTGTCAAATGTCACAAACTTTAACAATTTTAAGTTAATATTAGACATGAGTTTTACTCGAATTATTAAATATTAATAGAATAAAGGCTTTTACTTAGTACAAGAAATTTATTCATAGTTATAATTATTATATTTGTAAAAGTAGGTTATGTACTTGTGGCACTGGTACAACTTACAAGTACAAAATATTTTTGGTAATGAGTAACAAATTAAATTACATATTTAAATTTCAATGTTAATTAAAAATATTTATTAAAACTTAAAGTAATTTAAAGACTCACCGTTATAAGTTTTTGCGCTAAGGTCCAAAATCAATTTAAAATATTTTTTAAATAACAAAATCGACACAACTCACAATACTTATATGTTCGTTAATTAACACGCAAATGTAAGATTAATCACCATTGAATTGATATTTATACTTTAAAAATTATTGATTCTTTAACATCAGAGGTTCACGTGTGATATTTTATACCGTAATGTTTAACTTTGACCGGCGCGGTATCGTGATTCGTGATGCAGTAGCCAGTAACTGCGAAATGTCCATGTATATTGTAGAGTCTACAATATGTACTGAAGTGATGGCAAAGCGGCACGATGTGGAAGGAACGCAATATGCGATTCGTGGATTGGATGACAAAGTGGCGCGATACTAGGACCACGTCATTTCTCGTCCACCGCGCAGTCACGAAGTTAGCCTGTGATCGGCCCATTTCACCATGAGGCAATAACGGATAACCCAAACCTCAGTAAACAGACCTTGTTGACTGAAATTAATTGCGCATTGATATGATTGACCCATGCGAATAACGTGCATGTTTCTTGAGTGGATTGTGGAATCATTTCATGACCTATTATTACCTAAATAATTATATATAATTTTTATATATAATATTGTTGGAAAGGAATTGACCTTAGTCACCATAATATGTTTGTTGTATGAAAGAAGAAGGAATCTTGGGTATCTATTCTGGAATAAAAATATTTTTCTTCTTTCTTTTTATAAAAGTATTTGATGATTCAAATAATGATTAACAAAACAGGCATTAATTTTTGTTTCAGGCTTTTAAAAGCTCCTCGAAATAATACGGCTTCGCTGCTTTGAAATGAAAAACTGGTTTCGCAGACCTTGAACTTATTATGATGTCGCTGTCAATCGTATATCATGGAATATAATAATATGATCTCTTCATATATTGACTCATTTTGAAAATCTTTTTTTAAATCTAGCGCAAATGTTTACTTAGCGCTAAAGAAACGTGAAATAGACAAAATAATCTGACCCTTGTAGCATTACACGACTTTAACACCTTGATGCTTATAAATTTAAGTAATCATAACAAAACTATTGTATTATTGTTAAAAGTTTCATCATCATTTTATTGACAATAAACTGCGAACATGTGAGTCACGTAAGCGATGTTCGCAGGTAGACCTCAATGACCCTAGGAGCAAAGTCCTAGTGTCTGTGGTAACTTAGGTCGCGTGAAGAACACGTGCTTCAATCCAGTATTACTAGATCTCACATTGAATTATAATGACATCACAATCCTACGGTTCAGTTTGCAATTAGCTGGTAAGTCAGAACTGTCAATGAAGTGACATATAGAGAAAAATCTTGATTATATAGGATAAGCGCCACAAAATAAATGATTTAGGATAGTAATGATTCACTACGCAGCCAGTGAAAGTATTAAAAAAAATATTGAATTAAAGTTCTTATTAGTAATAGCCAGGTGATCAATATTATTTTAGCTGTTTCAAATTTGTTTTGTTTTCTAAATTCTATATGGAACAATGTATTTTAACAT